>CM059187.1:5013806-5214841 GCA_030323885.1 Branchipolynoe longqiensis | reverse complement strand
TCAGGCGACGGAGTGGGGACCAATGTTATGTGATAGAAAAGCAATGGGTGCCCCACTCACTGTGTGACATATTAGGCCATGTGAAAAATATGTTAATACATAGTGCCCGAGATTATGACAAGATGTTCCTATATACGAGACAGTTAATGTTTGGTGAAATGTTCCCTCTATGCACCAGTAGGGTGCAAGTGGAGGAGAAGGACATTTTTAATATATATGTTTATTGTAACTGTCTGCAACTACCTGTTACCACAGGGCCGATGGGCAAGCACACCCAACCACTCTGCATACATTATGGACACCACCTAGAGCTGGGGTTAAGTGACAGCTGCCCATATTAGGGTGTCACCCCCCAGGCTGTGGAGGGTGTCTGATTGGCTGGCTGTGGGAGGCCCAGTCACCTGCACCCCTTTGCCCCACCTGACCATACAAGCCTCATTTTGATATTGATTATTCTAGACACCCTGATCTATATGATGCTACAGGCACTACTAGAACAGAGGATTCTACTCCTGACTCTTGAGTGAGACACACTCTTCTCTTGGCCAAGGACCCAGACACTCTGTCTGAGGCTCCACCTTTCATATACAAACTGAGCTGTGTGCAACAACCATGGGACTCCGGTTCAATGGGCTGTAGGCACTGATTCATATACATACTAAAGAGAGTAATGAGGCTCTGTGTGGACAGAAGGTAAGGAGTCAGGGTGATAGGTTGCTAGTAGGTGAACAGGAGTTGATGCCAATAAAGCACAACTTCTTCACTGTCAATCTTGCGTGACTTGTCTTCCCTTTCTTGCTTATGAGTTTGTTGGAGAGGGGCATCAGGTGTGAACTGACAGACAGTAGTCAGAACGCACCTGGGAAGAGTAAGTGGTATTTCTGGGGCTCAGACGGCCGGGCATTCCAGTATATATTACAATAAGTTTTATCTTGTTAAGCTATCATTTTTATGGTCTAATTTAGGCAGAGGCCTTCTGATGTAAACAGACTGAGTAGGATATCGGGCTATGGTGCGGGTAGCCTATTCTCCCTGTGGGGCAAAACTATTGAGTGTGCACTGTCACATGTCGGTACCCATCGTGAAATGACCTTAGATGTTGCTAGGATGTAAAACACAAACAAACACCAAGCCTCCTGAGTTGCAGCTCAAATAGGTCATTCTGTGACGTCATGTAGGGAAGGTATAGTTGGAAGTACATACATTACAAGGTATAGTCACAGGGATTCAAATGAACCGGTTTTGTTTTATGTAATGTGTAAGAATTATACGAGTATAAATAATGTAGGTTGTCTAATTCTCACTCCCTCTCTGGTTCTCAATATGACCGGTGGCACCGCCACCACGCGGTGAATACACTAACCACTCTCCACTGTCTGCTATGTGCATATAAGTAGCAGTTGTACTCACATTATTATTTTACCATTTTCATATATTTTGAATGTTGTCCCATTCCGCTTATCATACTGACTGGTGCCATCTGCTGTCTTTCCTGTCCTCACCGACTCCCAAGTAGGCTTTGTGAACTGATGCTTTCTTTTATGTGAATTCTATTGCCGCAAACTGCTTCTTTATCGCCCATCTCTGTAATTACTGACCCGTGTGTTTAAGCTGGGTTCAGTTCTATTTGGGAGAACACTTATCGAACTGTGTAATTATTCCCTGGCCTACGTCACTCTAGCAGCTGAGGAGGGTCATCAGGGCCGAATGGCGCTAATAGTCATGGCTTGACCGCAGTGGCCCTCACCCTGATTGAGCTCTATATAACTCCCGGAGAATTGGTTGCTTCAATATATAAAAACTATGAATGGTTGATAAGTGTGAATAAGTCAAGTTGTGTTGATGATGTTACCGTCCCTTTAATTGCAGCAAACAGATTTATTTCTTTGTGTTTTTTATGTCAGTCTACAAAAGCTGCCTTAATCAGCAAATAACCTTGTTCCGATTAATAAATCATTTACATCACATATAAAAAAGAAAAGAAAAGAAAAACACACTGGAAAGTGAGAGGAAATGTTAGCAGCGTTCCAGGGACGCCTAGGAGGGTGACTATTTAGGGACAGATGGACAGACAGGGACAGGAATCTGCGGAAGAAACAGACATTGGGAGGAACTCTATTTAAAAGGACCTTGCTCAGGGCAAATACTGATAGCAAAAGCATGGGTAGCTAATCAGGAAGTGTTGAGCAGTGTGTCCTCTAGATGAATCCGGTTTTGTTTTATGTAATGTGTAAGAATTATACGAGTATAAATAACGTAGGTTGTCTCTTGCTCACTCCTTCTCTGGTTCTCAATATGACCGGTGGTGCCGCCACCATGCGGTGAACACACTAACCACTCTCCACTGTCAGCGATGTGAATGAATATAAGTAGCAGTGGTACTGACATTATTATTTTACCATTTTTATATATTTTGCATGTTGTCCCATTCCGCTTATCATACTGACTGGCGCCATCTGGTGTCTTTCCTGTCACTCCCCGACTCCCAAATCGCTTAATCCGGGCTAAATAAATTATATATACAGCTAATTTGTAGTTAGTGCTGATTGTTCAACGCAGTGTCGGCAGTAAGGGCCGTATAGTCACGGGGAGATGTATATAGCTAATAATATGGAAATACCGAATAATTTACTTCCTAAGGTATGAATCAATAACAATAATAATAACAATAATAATAACAATAATAATAACAATAATAATAACAATAATAATAACAATAATAATACTCTACACCTACTGGCGCTCCCTTACCAGCAGGAGCCATTCAAAGGTGCACTACACAAGAACCACCGGATGACACATTTACAATCTGGTTATATACAAAAATATAGAATGATGCAAATATTTCCCTAAACAACAAAGGCCACCTTAAACAGGTGAATCTTTGGAACAGATTTCAATTTCGTTCTCAATAAATGCTGATTTGTTTGCCTCCCTTGGAAACTTATTCCATAAATTAGGGCCTGCCAAACAGAAGGGACAATCGCCATTTGCAATAATATCTGAGAGCTCGTGATCTCCTGTCTGAGTGTGATTTGTGCAGAGCGATGCTTGTTAGCTGCTGATTTAAAGTATTTACTTTGGCATTCATCAAACTTACAAGAATGTCTAACATGTGTGATCACTCAACCCCACAATACTCCATCAGATGTGGTAAATCTGCGCTAGTCACCTGTTGTGTCTTAGACTTTGAACATGTGTCACAATGTGTCACAATAAAGAGTGTCACAAGAAAGTATGTCACTAGAAAGTGGGTCACAAGAAAGTGTTTCACTAGAAAATGTGTCACTAGAAAGTATATCACAAGAAAGTGTCACAAGAAAGTGTATCCCACAAGGAAGTATGTCCCCCACAAGAAAGTGTGCTACAAGAGAAAGTATCACAAAAAGTGTGTCACAAGAAAGTGTGTCATAAGAAAGTATTTTACAAGTATTTTTTTCCCTCCACGAGAAAGTGTTTCACACACAAGAAAGTGTTTCCTCCACAAGAAATCCTCTAATCCTGATGTCTGGAGTACTACAAGAGTTAATTCATGAATCCATGAAATAAATAGACCCTGTCCAGGAAGCGTGTGCAATGAGCCATTCCCCACATGTGTTTTCGCACTGCCATCAGTGGGAAGTCTGGCTGTGGAAATCCTTCTCTCTTTTCCCCACTTTAACGAGTCGATGACATTTGAACCCGTTCTCTTTATTTCATTCATAAGACTGAGATCGGGCACTACCGTAGTTCCTGAATAGACATGTGTTACCTCTCACTTCCGGTCTGTGTCGGCGTTCCTCAGATGAATCATGAAGAGCAGATTGCCTCAGCGTCCCCCACCTAGCCGCTCAATACGGGGTCACGAGCTGCGTGATGACCACCTTTGTTTGATGGAGACAACTAATCGAATGCACAAAGAATGCACGCGATCAAAAGACGTACAACTCCCCCTCACACGGACACACACGGACACGCACGGACACGCACGGACACGCACAGACACACACAGACACACACAGACACACACAGACACACACAGACACACACAGACACACACAGACACACACAGACACACACAGACACACACAGACACACACAGACACACACAGACACACAAGACACACACAGACACACACAGACACCACACAGACACACACAGACACACACAGACACACACAGACACACACAGACACACACAGACACACACAGACACACACAGACACACAGACACACACAGACACACACAGACACACACAGACACACACAGACACAAAGACACACACAGACACACACAGACACACAGACACACACAGACACACACAACCAACACACAGACACACACAGACACAACAGACACACACAGACACACACAGACACACCAGACACACACAGACACACACCACACACACAGACACACACAGACACACACAGACACACCACAGACACACACAGACACACACAGACACACACAGACAAACACAGACACACACAGACACACACAGACACACACAGACACACACAGACACACACAGACACACACAGACACACACAGACAACACAGACACAACACACAAGAACACACACCACAACACACACAGACACACACAGACACAACAGACACACACAGACACACACAGACACACACAGACACACCAGACACACACACAAGAACACACAGACACACACACAATACACACAACACACAGACACACACAGACACACACAGACACACACAGACACACACAGACACACACATACACACACAGACACACACAGACACACACAGACACACACAGACACACACAGACACACACAGACACACACAGACACACACAGACACACACAAACACACACAGACACACACAGACACACACAGACGGGGCGCCGTGGCTGCGGCGTGATTCTCTCTTGTTGCTGACTGCACATTGCGTGCTTCTGGGCTGCGGGCGAGTCGCCTCGCCTCGAACTGGTGGCGTCACACACGGAAACTTAGAACAACTTACCCGAACTTTGTTAGTGGAACTTGGTGGAACTTAGCGGAACTTTATTTGTAGAAGTTTGGTGGAACTCAGTGGAACTTAGCGGGACTTCGAGGGACTTAGCGGAACTCAGCGGAACTTAGCGGAACTTAGTGGAACATAGCGGAACTTAGCGGGACTTAGCGGAATATATCAGAACTTAGCGGAACTTAGCGGCATTTAACGGAACTTAGTGGAACCTAGTAGAACTTAGCAAAACTTTGCAGAACCTACTAGAACTTTAACATTTGAACTTAATGAAACTTTATTACTGGGTCTTTATTTGCTCATCTGCTCCCGACACTAGCCGAATATATACTCGCAAAATGAACGCATTATACAGAGGTTTCATCATGAAGTCAATATACAGAAGATCTGGGTCTTAGCCCCCCTCCCTCTCTCCCCTACCCTCCACCCACACCCCCACACCCACCCATACTCCACATCAACCCCACCCCAACCCCAACCCCCACACCTACCCATACCCACACCCACACCTGCACCCACACCCACACCCTCACACCCACCCTCACTTCCATCCCTACCCACCCCCTTGCCCCCTGGTGACGGTCCTCATCGTCAAAGCTGATTGCTCTTGATGTGTTGCCAGTGCATCTCCCTGGTGACGGGTCAAACCGGAAACCTAGCCGCAGCCTCGGTTTCATTTCTAAGCCAATTATAAAATGGCCGCCAAGGCACACATGTGGGTATTGCTGTAGCCTCAGAAGCCGCCTTCATGGTGGAGTGTCCTCGTATTTTGTGTCCTTGGTAACGAGATGCCAAATGCTACCAAGCCGGGGATTGATTATCCCCAAACATGGTTTATTCCGCAATTAATGACATCCCACTTACCTCATATGATGGGGCTGTCACACTACGACGCTTCTCGCCGGCGACCCGTCAACATTTGGTGTTTTTGGGCGATAATTAGTGAAATATCGAGACGCGCTGGGGGCGCGTTATGCGCGTGTCGGTACACGTCGGTACATTATCTTTGACGTTGATGGTCGGCGCGAAACGCCGGCGCACGTTGCTTATCGCCCAAGGTTTTCAACATGTCAAAAACAACCCAACGACCACCAGCGCGCGCAAATATATGGGTAAGGACGTTAGGCGCGCATCGCGCTGCGTTGGACGCGCCGGAATAACGTTATGGGAACGTTTTTGTTTTACGCCCTAGCAACATTTAAGGTTAAATGAAGACGTCGCGCCAAACTTTTTTCTTTTTTCCCCAGCGCGTCGACACACGTTGGCCGCGCGCGCATAACGCACCGTGCTGACGCCCATCTTTTCCCCCAAACCGCCGAAAAGTTTGACGTTTCTCGACGCGCAAGATAGTACTTTCAACGCTGACGGGTCGCCGAGAGAAGCGTGACAGGCCCATCAACTACTCCTAATAGCCCTGTCACACTATGACGTTTCTCTCCAACGCGCGTCGGGAAGCGTTATCCGCGCATTACGAACGCGTTAGGCGCGCGTCGGTACACGTCGGTACACTTTGAGTGACAGCGACGTTCTGGGAGGAACGCCGGCGCGCGTCGGGTCGCGTCGAAGTTTTGTGCTTGCACAAAACTTTCGACGATCGACAATGCGCATCAACGTGTTGATGCGCACGTTAATGTCGATTAACGTTGGTATTTTATCTCCGACTAAGACGTCGGAAACGGTTAGTGACGCGTTACCACCACGTCGGGCGCGCTCAGAGAATGCCAACAGCACGCCGATAAAACGCTGATAGCACGCTGATAACACGCTGCCGCAACGTCGAGACGCGCCGACAGACGCGCGAGGGAAGTAGGTCATGCTCACATATTTTTGGGGGGGGGTTCCGCCACGCGTCGACACACATTGGCCGCGCGCTAAAAACATGCTACTTACGCTGTGCTGCGTCGAGTTTTCTCCCCAAAACGCCGAAAAGTTGAACGTGTCTCGACGCGTTGAAGTTATTTTGCGCGCTGCCGGCGCATCGCTGAGAAGCGTCGTAATGTGACAGCCCCTTAATTAGAAATTAGATATCGGAAGCACAATCCTCCAGGTCAGACATAAAGGAATAAACAAACAACATTCTACTAACACCTGGAGCTAGGAATTTTTGTTTGGGGTTGAGCAGATTTGTTTGGGGGGAGGCAGATCAATTCTTGGAATGAATTAATGCCGAAGGCACGAGGTACTAGGGATGTCTGGGGATATCCCCCCCCGCCCCCGCCCCCGCCCCCGCCACACCCACCCCGAGGAAATTTTGAAATCTAGTGGCTCTGAAATGGCAGTCATATCAAGAAGGTTACATACTGGGGTGGTTTTTTTTTTGGCGGGGTAGACATGGCATCTTTACCGTAATGGCCTACTGCGAGATGAGGCCACAGGCACCATGATCCGATATCCCACTGAGTCACGTCATGCTGATATACTGAGCTAACCAGTCCTTGCTCTATTCTATTAATGAGTGACATGCTACGTGGTGACAAGTATCAATATTGTAAGTCATTCGGTTCACTCGGCCGGGATTCAAACTCACGACCTTCCGCATGGGAAGCCTACACTCTACTGATTGTGCCACGGCGTCTGCTTTCCTCCATCTCGTAAAAATATACGGATTTTCGGTTCAGAATTATATATTGGCAGAGAGCATTATTATTCTTGGGCGACGGAGTGGGGACAAGGTTATATAAACTAAAAGTAATAATATCCCACTCCCATTGGACATATAAGCTATGTGAAATATATGTTCATATATGATGCCTGAGATTAATGAAGAGATGTTCCTATATAAGAGACAGCACATGATTTTTCAAATGTTTCTCTATGCATCCATAAAGAGTCCGATTGGAGAAAAGGCCATTTTAACAGAGATCTATTGTAACTGCCTGCAGCTACCTGTCCCTACATGACCACTGGGCCGGCATGCCAGCCTAATCTGCATATGCACACAGAACACCACCTGCAGCTTGAGTGACAGTCACCACTACTGGGGGGTATCACACACCCAGGCTGTGGGGGTGCCTGATTGGCTGGCTGTTGGAATGCCCAGTCACCTACACTACCTTGGCCCTCTGACCACACTAGCCTCACTTTGAGATTAATTAATTATTCAAGACACTGCTTCACGCACAATGGAGAGTGATCATTCTACTCCTGGCTCTTGAGTGAGACATAACTACTCTAGAGCAGGACCCCAGACACTCTGTCTGATGCTAGGCAAATTCATATATCTAAATTGAGTTGAGTGCAACACCCAAGGGACTCTGGTTCAATGGGCTGTAGGCACTGATTCTTATACAGGCTAAATTAGTAATGAGATTCTGTGTGGACAGAAGGTAAGGCATGAGGGTGATAGGTCACAAGTAGGTGTACAGGAGTTGATGCAATAAAGCACAACTTCTTCACTGTTGATCTGTGTGACTTGTCTTCCCTTTATTCCTTAGGAGTTTGTAGAAGGGTTGTTTAAGGGATGCATCAGGGAGTGAGATGAAGGGGAAGAGTTTTGTAGTATTATCTGGTGTTCATGTGGCCGGGCATCCAGTAATATTATAATCTGTTTGCCTCCTCCTCCCTCCAGGTGCCGCTGACACTCCCTTTACTTGACCCATTTCTTCAGCCTTTAAAATTGCATTGTCCGATGGTTTTGAATTTCGGCCATTTTTCTGAGATTAATATACTGAATTGGTTGTTATAATTTACCTCACTTTAGATTGTGGTGACTTTGATTTTAAATGGCTAGCTCTGGAGATATTTGAAGCGGAAACATGCAAAATAATTCATTTTGGCAAGCATGCCAAAACTCTGACAGCATAAGGTTATGCAGTAACAAGTTTTATTAAATTGACTCAGTGTGCCCTTCTATCTAGCAACAAAATGTTAATGCTTAATCATCATCATCATCACCATGCTGTCAGTCGCAATTCGACAAAGACTGCTTTCATTACTTAACCGCCGCTTTGTGCAGTTGTACATTTCATAAAAGCTGCTTGCAAAGTGTTGAAGTGCTGCTGGCTTTTGCAAGTTACTAGCGGCACTCTCTCAGGAAGCAAATAGAGGTCTCACACTGGCAAGAACATGTCAAGACAGGCGCAAACTATTTGTCCCTGCAGTGGCTGGTCGGGAGATGTTGGGAGTTCCATTCATCACCGCCCTTAATGCTGCCACGATAACATGGTTTTCTGTTAGGGTTTGCTCCCTGAGCCTTTGATTCTATCAAGAACCAGAACTTGTACCACAAGGCAATGGTTTAGAACTTTGCAAGGCAGGGGTGTCAAACTCCCTGAGGTATGTTAGCACCTAAGGTATCCGAGGTACTGCATTACCCGCTTAATACATGCATCAATATGTAGGTTAGATATACAGAATTTTAACAATTTGATGCTTAATCGGACTATGCAACTTTAATCAAGTCTAACAGAGGGGTCCTTTTGGCGAGCCAGAGTGTTCGACTCGCTCCCGGCCTGTCCGCTACATCTTTACTAAGACATCAACACTTACCTCCACTTACCACCTCATCCGGCTTCTCCCCGCAGGCCTGCAGGAGTTCTGTCAGACGGAGGTGTTCAAGGCGCAGTGCTCGGAGGGTGAGGTGATCGCCATGACGCGCGCCATGTACGGGCGCATGCGCATCGGACGCTGCGTGACGACGGACTACGGTCACGTGGGGTGCGACGAGAACGTGCTGGTGGAGACGGACCGGCGGTGCTCGGGACGCCGGGAGTGCGAGGTTCGAATCCCCGACGCCGTGTTCGACGCCTTCAAGCCCTGCCCCATCGAGTTCAAGACCTACTTTGAGGCGGAGTACACCTGCGTTGGAGGTAGGCGCGCTCTTGTTGGTGTTGTCACTGTCGTTGTTGTTGGTGTCAGTGTTGGTGTTGTTGTTTAAAGAGTTGTGTTTAACATATTCAAGTTCTGTTCCATTAACGTCTAGATATAGTGCACTTGTGTTTGTGAATAGTTAGTTCATTGTTGTTGCTGTTGTCGTTGTTGCTGTTGTCATTGTTGGTGTTGTTAGAGAGCTGTGTTGGACAGCTTGAAGTCGTCTGTTGTGCAGTTTTGCAGTTCATCAGTATAGCAATTTAGCAGTTTTGCAGTTTAGCAATTTTGCAGTTTTGCAGTTTCGCAGTTTTGCAGTTTATCAGTTGAACAACTTAGCAATTTTTCAGTTTAGCAGTTTAGCAGTTTAGCAGTTTGCTGGTTGTTGTTCAGGCCACTTGGTAGGCGTGCCAACATAGCGCTGCAAATAGGGAGAACACAATATTCCGTATGTCTTCAAAGATAGAGTTAACAATACCTTTTGATCAAAACAAGCGCATGCACTTAACCTCTATGAGCCGGATAAAGAAACGATCACTGAGAAAAAGAAAAACAAGTTACAAAACACACCGCTTCATATTATATGTCAGGCTCTAGGGGCATGCAGCCCCTGGCACCAGTAAAGTGGTTCAATAGTGTTGCACACCAGGGTCTATTCAGTCAGACTTATAGCTCCCCTTCATGCACTTCAGTGTTATTACATAAAGGGAGCGCATAAGCCTGTCTGAAGAGTCCCTGGTGTATATCAATCTCCTGAATGATTTCCCGTAGGAGAGTCATTGACTGTGGTTGACCTTAATTGTCGTAATCTTATCCTAGGCACTGCAAGTCTAGAATCTTGACGCGGTGCTGGCTTCCCTTGCGACCAGACGGGATGGCCGAATAGATTGAGCGTCCAGATTTGAGTAGATCGTGGGATTCGAACCGACGGGTTCGAACCCTGGTCGAGTCAAACCAATGATTTAAATATTGATACTTGTCGCTTCCTAGCCTGGCGCTCAGCATTATTAGGATAGGGCAAGGACTGGTTGGCTCAGCATCAGGATAATTTGACTGAGTTAGATATCAGGTCATGGTGCTGGCGGCCTGGTTTCCCAGTGGGGGATCATTATAAAGTCGCCATAAGTGCACACTGTCACAAGTCGGTACCCGTCCTGATATGACCTTAGATGTTGCCAGGACGTAAAACTCCAACAACCAACCATCTCATGTGAAAGGTCGGAAATTTGAATCCTGGCTGAGTTAAACCAGTGACTTATGAAGTCGATACTTTTCGCTACCTATTCTGGTGGTTGATAGTATTAGGATAGTGCCAGAATTAGGATAGAGCTCAGTGTCAGGAAAATGTGACTGAGTAGGATATCAGGTCATGGTGCCAGTTGCTTGGTCTCCCAAAATGACAGCACTATGCAATCGCCAGGAGTGTGCAGTATTACAAATCGGTGCCCATCCTGATATGACCTTAGATGTTTCTAGTATGTGAAGCCCCAACTAACAAGCAAGTCTAGAAATAGTAGAATAGGCCACAAACAACTCCCAGCGGTTAGTTAAGATTAAAAATATCAGATCTAATGAATAGTCATTTCCGATTATAATGCTCGCAAATATGCAACGCCATGGTAGTGCATTTTAAATGTGGACCCGCATTTTCCCGCCTTTTGGCTGCAGTGAAACCGAAACTGGTTCCGCATTTCGAAACGCACGTTGAACTACAGTCCGACCACGTTTTAAGTCATGTTTTGACTGCTGCTTTAATTGCATTGAACTTGGTCAAATATGCAAGATTTTAAAACGGAATGTTCATCAATAACACAGCATAGGTTCTGGTAGTTAAACCCAACATGGTGGCCGAATCGATAGAGTGCAGGCTTCCTGTGCGGAAGGTCGGGGATTTGAATCCAGGTCGAGTCAAATCATATGACTTACAAAAGTTATACTTGTTGCTACCTAGCCAGGCGCTCGGTCTGACTAGGATAGGGTAAGGAATGTTTAGCTCATTGTCAGGATAATGTATGTGAGTGGGATATATCAGGACATGGTGCTAGTGGCCTGGTCTCCCAGTGGGGCAGCACTATAAAGTCACCATTAGCACCCATGGTACCAAGTCGGTACCCGTCCTGATATGACATTAGATGTTGACAAACGGTAAAACTCCAGGAAACAAACAAAATGTGGTAGTTGACGTTGAATTACCCTTAATAGGTTGACACAACACAGTTACATAACCCCTACCCCACATCCCCACACAGAGTATTGGTAACACTGTTAGTAGTATAGATAAAGTCACAGAGTGATGGTAACACTGTCAGTAGTATATGAAGTCACAGTAGTATATGAAGTCACAGAGTAATGGTAACACTGTCAGTAGTATCGATAAAGTCACACAGATTGATGGTAACACTGTCAATAGTATAGATAAAGTCACACATAGTAATGGTAACACTATTAGTAGTATAGATAAAGTCACACAGTGATGGTAACACTGTCAGTAGTATAGATAAAATCACACAGTGTGATGGTAACACTGTCAGTAGTATAGATAAAGTCACACAGTGTGATGTCGTATAGATCAGTAGTATAGATAAAGTCACCGGGAATGATGGTGACACTGTCAGTAGTATAGATAAAGTCACACAGAGTGATGGTAACACTGTCAGTAGTATAGATAAAGGCACACATAGTGATGGTAACACTATCAGTAGTATAGATAAAGGCACACAGAGTAATGGTAACACTGTCAGTAGTATAGATAAAAGCACACATATTAATGGTAACACTGTCAGTAGTATAGATAAAAGCACACATATTAATGGTAACACTGTCAGTAGTATAGATAACGACACACAAAGTGATGGTAACACTGTCAGTAGTATAGATAAAGGCACACATATTAATGGTAACACTGTCAGTAGTATAGATAAAGGCACACATATTAATGGTAACACTGTCAGTAGTATAGATAAAGGCACACATATTAATGGTAACACTGTCAGTAGTATAGATAAAATCGCACAGTGTGATGGTAACACTGTCAGTAGTATAGATAAAGGTGCACAGTGTGATAGTAACACTTGTATAGATAAAGGCACACATAGTGATGGT
The DNA here is from genome assembly GCA_030323885.1 of Branchipolynoe longqiensis. Lineage (NCBI taxonomy): Eukaryota > Metazoa > Annelida > Polychaeta > Phyllodocida > Polynoidae > Branchipolynoe > Branchipolynoe longqiensis. The sequence goes on along the minus strand of CM059187.1, from coordinate 5,201,945 downwards.
AACACTGTCAGTAGTATAGATAAAGGCACACAGACTAATGGTAACACTGTCAGTAGTATATATAAAGGCAGACCGAGTAATGGTAACACTGTCAGTAGTACATAAAAAAAAAAACAGAGAGTGATGGGTACCTTGTATAAAAAAGCCACACCTACCAATGGTTAGATTGTCAGTAGTATATTTAAAAAAACAGCGAGAAATGGCAGCCTTATCAGTAGTATAAGAAAGGGGGACAGCGAGGCACAAGAATTATGCACAACAGTAATAATAACTACTACATCCCACAACAAGGCTGTCCAACAGGGCCAAAAAGACACGTCCCGACAAAGTAATCAAAGGCCATGTAGGTCGACTTCTAATTAACGCAAATCATGCAGGGCTTAGTCACGTACCTTCTGCCCTCACTCGCCTCAGAGCGAGGCTCAGGTAAACTGTCACGGTGAAAAACTGAAAGACCATTGTATCTGCCAGAATAAAGCGGTTAAATACTTCACCGGTGTCCTTATTAAAGGACACCAGGATTTGTAGTCATGGGGAGAGCTTTGGCTTGACAGGCAACCATCAACTTATGATTATAGTTATATTAACCAGAGGAATCTCTATTAACTAGAGAAATCTTTGGGATATTTGGGATGGATATTTAATTTGGCCGAATCATTAGGCGCGATAGCTTCCTGTGTGGAAGTTTGGGGATTCAAATCTCAACTGAGTCAAGCCAATGACTTATGAAAGTTATACTTTTCGCTAGCTAGTATAAATCGGCACACATATTAATGGTAACACTGTCAGTAGTATAGATAAAGGCACACATATTAATGGTAACACTGTCAGTAGTATAGATAAAATCGCACAGTGTGATGGTAACACTGTCAGTAGTATAGATAAAGGCGCACATAGTAGTGGTAACACTGTCAGTAGTATAGATAAAGGCGCACATAGTAGTGGTAACACCGTGCTTGACATTATTAGTATAGGGCACGGACTGGTTAATATCCAAACATAAAATAGGCAGCCTATTCATAATTACTCTTTCTGGATATGTATATATACATGTATGTAGTTGAGTAATCAAGAGTGCAATATATATAAATATATATATATATATATGAGTCAGGATCAAAAACACACAAGTTGTTGCGTAGGGTGCAGCTGGTAGGCCAGTCACGAGTCCAGTGCACCTTGGTCAAGGCAGGGGCGTATGCGGACGCAGCGCCGCGAGTTCCCCTGGTATCGAACCCAGGAACCACAAGGGTGGCAATCATCAAAGAAGTAGTATAGCCGGAGTCCTTCTGGCTTACATCCGCATACAGCCCCGTATACGAGCTATATATATATATGAAGAGTTCAGGCGCAAAACCCCATAAATGCCGATCCAAAAATGCAGTTTAAATCAAAGGTTTGTATCTGAATATAATTGTAATTCTAACCAATTCCACTTTTCTTATGTTGACATGATTATGGCGCAATGAACAAAAAAGTAGGAATGTAAAAAGCATTACTGTTTGAGGGTTTGATTCCAATGTTTATATCAATTTGTGGATTGGCGTTTACACGGTTTTGCGCCTGAACTCTTCATATATATATAATGAAGGAGTAAACATGAGTAGGCTGCCAATTTGATGGGAGGTCATGGGTCAGAAACACAGCCCAGTCAAACCAATTACTTAGAAAATTGATATTTGTCGCTATCTAGCCTGGTGCTCTGCATTATTAGGATATTGCTTTTCAGTGTCAGGATAGTAGTAAATAGGGGGAAATGAGAGTACAGACGGATAAAAATGTAGTAAGTAGTAGTAAATAGGAGATAGGAGGTTAGTAGGCTGTAAATATGGAATAAACAGCAAATAGAAGGGAAATAAGGGTCTAGAGGATAAATATGAAATAAATCCAGGGGAAGCACCATTTTGTAAATATATTATTCAATATTATTTAATAAATTACACACACCAAAAGTAGTTATGATGAATAAGCATTTGAACTATATATTTAGCACGTTACCTTGCAAATTCTGACATTTTTCTCGATAGGGTTGTCTAGAAGCACTGTCAGTGCTGCTGGACTAATTAAAACAGAGCAAGGAGTAGCCAACCTCAGCACTCTCCCCTCACATATTCAGTTACACAGACTGAAAACCCAGGCAAAATGTGTGCTTGGAGAGCATTTGTCGTAGTATGTTCGGTTCTCGTGTCCGTGGCCTCCAACGGTTTCATTTGAATCAGAGTGCTGCCACCTAGTGAGTAAAAGCTAGAGTAAATGTGTCACTTTCTAATGCTGTGTCAAACGGAATACCATTAACAATCGAACCCAGCCAAAAGCTGGTCGATGATTCATGCTTTATGCGGCGTCGTGCAGCTGTCTTATGAGCTTTGTATTTTCTTTTTGTATTACAGCCTTGTCACGTGACTGTGGTTCATTGTCAATTTTTGTCCACCACTGCATTGTTAACTGGCAGCCTCTGCCTAGTTAGTGCTGGGAATGGAGCTTAGTGTCAGGCTATCCAATCGTTACACTTACTACCGGACGCAGTGGCCGAATCGATAGAGCACAAGCCTCGCATGCGCAAGGTCGGAATTCGGTTCCCAGTCTAGTCAAGCCAATGACTTATAAAATTGATACTTGTCACTTCCTAGCCTGGCACTCAGCATTAATAGGATAGGGCCAGGACTGATTAGCTCAGTGTCAGGATAATGTGACTGAGTGGGATATCGGGTCATGGTGCTGGTGGCCTGATTTCCAAGTGGGGCAGCACTATAAAGTTGCCATGAGTGCATACTGTCACAAGCTGGCACCCGTCCTGATATGACCTTAGATGTTAAGGGGGGGGGGGGGGGGGCGGGTGAGGGGGGAACGGGTAGGAGATGGAGGCAGGGAGAGGGGGAGGGGGGAGTTGCCTGTTTGGCACGAACCAGCTAAGATTCAGGAGAGTGGTTGTTGGCCATTCTCTCCTGACGCCCTGACCTGGAATAACCCACTCACCCACCCACTCACCCACCCACCACAAGCCCATCAATAATCATTGGTGATTACAGCCAGGGGTGCCCGCTGGATATTGCCACAGCGAATACTTTATGGAGAGCTTGAGTAGTTTTTGTTTGTTTTTTGTTGGGGTTTTATGTCACAGCAACATCTATGGTCATTTCAGGATGGGTACCGACTTGTAACAGTGCATACTCATAGTGACTTTATAGTGTTACCCCACTAGGTGGTTAGTTGGTTGTGGGGAGTTTACGTCCTGGCAACATCTAAGGTAATATCAGGACGGGTACCGACTTCTGATAGTGCACACTCATAGTGACTTTATAGTGCTGCCCCACTGGATGATTAGTTGGTTGTGGGATTGTACGTCCTGGCAACATCAAAGGTCATATCAGGACGGGTACCGACTTGTGACAGTGCGCGCTTATGGCGACTTTATAAGTACTGCCCCACTGGAAGACCAGGCTACCGGCACAATGACCCAGTTTCCTACTCAGTCACATTATCTTGACACTGAGCTAACCAATCCTTGCCCTATTCTAGTAATGCCGAGTGCCAGGCGACAAGTATAAATTGTGTAAATCATCGGTTTTACTTGGCTTGGGTTCGAACTCCCGACCTTCCGCACGGGAAGCCAGTGCTCTACCGATTCGGCCACTAGATATGTCATATGGTCAAGGAAAATGGCGAGAGAAAAAGGTTGCGGTGTCTCAGGAAAGTAGACCCACTTACCCGAGTTTCGCAAAAAGATGGTGGCATTCGGCACAGTTTGAAGTCGGAATTTAATTCCATAGGGTTCGTTGATAATGTGTGGTCTCTCCATAACCTCACAGATAAATCACCAATAATTAGGAATTATGAAGCGATGTGATTTTTGTCAACCCTATTTCTTTTTACTTAAGAGGGAAAAAACATGTAAATGGTGGTTTGGTGGAAAATGAACGTGCGCAGTGTTCACCCTGAACGTCTAGAGCGAATTAAATGGTGGCTCAAGAATATTAATCCGCGTGAAAGTGGGACGACTGGTAGAGGGGGAGGGGAGCTGGGGGAGGGAGGTGGAGGGGAAGGGAGGGCCAGGAGAGGGGAGGGGATATGGGAGGTGGAGGGATTGAAGAGGGGAAGAGAGAAGGGGATGGAGAGGGGGAGGGAGAGGGGGACGGGAGGAGAGGTAGAGGGTGGAGAGGAAGAGAGGGGAGGTATTGGGGAGGGTGGAGAGAGATGGAAGGGGTGCAAGAAGGCGGGGAAGGGAAAGGGGGGGGGAGGGAGAAGGAGGGATGAGGAGTGGATGGGGAAAGGAGGGGATGGGATGGGGAGGGAGGGGAGGGAGAAGAGGATGGGGAGAAGGTGGGGAGGGAGATGGAGGGGATGGGGAAAGGATGGTAGGGAGAAGGAAGGAGGGGAGGGGAAGGGAGGGAAAGGGGGATGGGATCGGAGGGGAGGAGAAGGGGGGGAAGGCAAGGAGGGAGGGAGAGAAGGGGGATGTGGAAAGGAGTGGAGGAGAAGGAGGGGATGGGGAGGGGAGGTGGGGGGGGGGAGAAGAGGGATGGAAAGAGGGGACGGAGAAGGAGGGGATGGAGAGGGAGGGAGAAAGAGGGGACGGGGAAGGAGGGACGGAGAGGAGGGGGGATGGTGACTGATGGTGAGGAGAGGTAGGGTAGAAGGAGGAGATGGGAAAGAGGAGAGGGAGAAGGAGGGATGGGGAGGGATGGGGGAGAAGGAGGGATGGGGAGTGGAGGTGAGGAGAATGAGGGTATGGGGAAAGGAGGGGAGGGAGAAGAAGGGGGATAGGAGGGGAGGGGAGAGAAGAACGGATGGGGAAAGAGGGGGGGAAAAGAGGGGATGGTGAGGGGAGGGGGAGGGAAAGGAGGGATGGGAAGAGAGGGAGGGAGAAGGAGGGGATGGGAGGGAGGGAGAAGGAATTGGATGCGAAAGGAGGGGAGGGAGAAGGAGGGGATGGGGAGGGAGGGGGAGGGAAAGGAGGGGATGGGGAGAAAGGAGGGGAGGGAGAAGGAGGGGTGGGAAAGGAGGGGAGGAGAAGGAAGGGATGGGAGGGGAAGGGAGGGAGAGGAGGGATGGGGAACGGAGGGGAGCGAGAAGGAGGATGGCATAAGGAGGAGGGAGAAGGAGGGGAGAAAGGAGGGGAGGGAGAAGGAGGGGAAGGGGAGGGAGGGGGGGGGGGAGAAGGAGGAGGGGAAAAGAGGGGACGGAGAAGGAGGGGATGGGAGGGAGGGAAGAAAGAGGGACGGGGAAAGGAGGGGCGGGAGAAGAGGGATGGGGAGGGAGGGAAGGGAAAGAGGAGATGGGGAAAGAGGAGAGGGAGAAGGAGGGGAGGGGAGGGGGGAGAAGGAGGGATGGGGAGGGAGGGAGAAGGGAGGGATGGAAAAGGAGGGGAGGGAGAAGAGGGAAGAGGGAGGAGGGGAGGAGAAGAAATGGAGGGGATAGGAGGGGAAGAAGGAGGGGATGGGGAGGAGGGGGAGAAGGAAGGTTGGGAAAGGGGGAGGAGTAGGAGGGGGATGGGAGGGGAGGAGAAGAATGGATGCGGAAAGGAGGGAGGGAGAAGGAGGGGAGGAGAAAGTAGGGGAGAGAAGGAGGATGGGAGGGGAGGGGGAGGGAGAAGGAGGGGATGGGAATGAGGGAGGGAGAAGGAGGATGGGGAAAGGAGGGGAAGGGAGAAGGAGGGGATTGGGAGGGGAGGAGAAGGAATGTTGTGGAAAGGAGGGAGGAGAGAGGGGATGGGGAAAGGAGGGGAGGAGAAGGAGGATGGGGAGGGAAGGGGAGGGAGAAGGAGGGGAAGGGGAATGGAGGGAGGGAGAAGAGGGGATTGGGGAGGGAGGGAGGAGAAGAGGGGATGGGAAAGGCGGGGAGGGAAAAGGGAGGGATGGGAGGGGAGGGAGAAGGACTGGATGCGGAAAGAGGTAGGGAGAAGAGGGGTATGGAAAGTAGGTGAGGGAGAAGAGGGATGGGGAGGGGAGGGAGGGAGAATGAGGGGATGGGGAATGAGGGGTAGGGAGAAGGAGGGGATGGGAAAGGAGGGGAGGAGAAGGAGGGGAAGGTGGAGGAGGAGAAGAATGGATGTGGAAAGGGGGAGGGAGAAGGAGGTATGGGGAAAGAGGGGAGGAGAAGGAGGGATGGGGAGGGAGGGGAGGGAGAAGGAGGGGATGGGGAAAGGAGGGAGGGAGAAGGAGGTAAGGGGAGGGGAGGGAGGGAGAGAGGGATGGGGAAGGGATGTGAGGGAGAAGGAGGGGATGGGGAGGGGAGGGAAAGGAATGGATGCGAAAGGAGGGAGGGAGAAGGAGGGGATGGGTAAAGGAGGGGAATGGGAAAGGGGGGATGGGGAGGGAGGGGAGGAAGAGAGGGGATGGGAGGGGAAGGAGGAGAAGAATGATGGGGAGAGGAGGGGAGGAGAAGGAGGGAGGAGCAGGAGGATGGGAGGAGAAGGAGGGATGGGAACGGAGGGAGGGAGAGGAGGGGATGGGAGGGGAGGGGGAGGGTATGGGGAATGGAGGGGAGGGAGAAGTAGAGGATGGGGAATGGAGGGGAGGGAGAAGCAGGGGATGGGGAAAGGAGGGGAGGGAGAACAAGGAGATGGGGAGGGGACAGGGGAAATGAGGAGGGAGCGGGAGGTTAGAGTGGGAGGAGGGGGAGAGTGGGCAGGGAGGTGAGTGGAGGGGAGAGGGGGAGGAGGGAGGGGAGGAGGGAGGGGAGGGGGAGGGGATGGGAGTGGGGGAGGAGATGAAGTGTCTCTGTGAGGTAACTAACTATTCATCAAACTGCACGATTCATCTCCATGATGTAATGGCTTCATTCTGTCAGCCTCTTAAGTCTGAGCTCGTCAGAGATGATTCTGTGCCATTCAAAATGGCGGAATGCCGAGGGCTGAGCCCCGCTCCTCTTCTCTTGCAACTGCTCCAAAAGAGAAACAAACACCAGTCGAGGTTTGAAGAGATCTTTCTTGTCTCCTTTTAATTCGTAATTACGTTGGGTTCGTTTTCTAATTTTGCAACAAACAAACAGAGGGAGAGAAGATATTCGCAATATTTGTAATTTGGTAAAGAAAAAGGAAATCAAACATAGAAACAAACAACGAAACAAACAAAAAAACAAAGAAACAGATTAACAACAAAACAAAGAAATAAAGAAACAGCAACAAAGAAGGAAAGAAAGAAGGAAACCAAAGCCATTTTCAAATTGGTTTCCTTGACAACATTGGGATGAATTTCTGATTCCACTAAGGCCGGCTTATGAAGTGTCAGTTTGGTTGACAGTCTCGCTGCATGACGTGATCGACGGGATGGCATTGTGGTTAGAGGGTCCGCTAACAGAATGGACGGTTGTCAGCCCAATCCCTGGATGAGTCAAAGCAACGCTATTTCTTTACCGGTACACTAAGAAATGCAGGATGGACTAGAGGGTAGCGCACCTACTTACCGTGTTGGAGGGTAGCGGGTTTGAGTCATAGCCGAGCCAAACCATCGACTTATATGAGCTGGTTCATTAACACCAAGACATAAAGGATGGACTAGAGGGTAGCGCACCTACTTACCGTGTTGGAGGGTCAGCGGGTTTGAATCATAGCTGAGCCAAACCATCGACTTATATGAGCTGGTTCATTAACACCAAGACATAAAGGATGGACTAGAGGGTAGCGCACCTACTTACCGTGTTGGAGGGTAGCGGGTTTGAGTCATAGCTGAGCCAAACCATCGACTTATATGAGCTGGTTCATTAACACCAAGACATAAAGGATGGACTAGAGGGTAGCGCACCTACTTACCGTGTTGGAGGGTCATGGGTTTGAATCATAGCTGAGCCAAACCATCGACTTATATGAGCTGGTTCATTAACACCAAGACATAAAGGATGGACTAGAGGGTAGCGCACCTACTTCCCGTGTTGGAGGGTCATGGGTTTGAATCATAGCTGAGCCAAACCATCGACTTATATGAGCTGGTTCATTAACACCAAGACATAAAGGATGGACTAGAGGGTAGCGCACCTACTTCCCGTGTCGGAGGGTCATGGGTTTGAATCATAGCTGAGCCAAACCATCGACTTATATGAGCTGGTTCATTAACACCAAGACATAAAGGATGGACTAGAGGGTAGCGCACCTACTTCCCGTGTCGGAGGGTCATGGGTTTGAGTTAAGGCTGAGTCAAACCAAAGACGTAGAACAGTTAATTCCTGTCGTCACCTCGCTCGCGGCTTGGCATGTATGAGGACAGAACAAAGACTGTTCAGCTCAATGTCAGAGTAGTAAGATATAGCACCAGGGTATCTCACTTGGGCAGCACTACGAAGCCACCATGATTTTTGCGCTATCACAAGTCTGCAATCCATCCTGAAATGACCTCAATGTTTACTAGGAGGTAAAACACCAATCAGCCAAGGATTGGGACTATGATGAATTGAAGGCAGCCTTTGTGTGGACTTGTCCCGTTGGTGGAGCGAGTGTTTGAGTACAAGCGGTGTTCGGTGTTGATTGGTTACTTGTTGGAGTTTTACACCCTGGCAGCAACTAAAGTCATATCAGAATGGGTACCCACTTGTGACAGTGCGCACTCATGGCGACTTTATAATGCTGCCTCACTGGGAATTCAGGCCACTGCCACTATGACCCAATATCCCACTCAGTCACATTATCCTGACAGTGAGCTAACCAGTCCTTGCCCTATCCTATTAAGTCTGAGCGCCAGGTTTGGAAGCGACAAATATCAATTTTATAAGTCATTAGTTTGACTCGACCGGGAACCGAACTCCTGATCTCCCGCATGCGAGGCCCGCGCTCTACCGATTCGGCCACCATGCCCGGTGTTTATTGTTGAGGGGCGGGGGTGCGTCACATTAGTGGTGCAGCCCGTCTTGCTAACCTTTAGTAAACTGGGGATCGCGGCCTTTTACCGTGGGACTACAACTTCGGGCGTCTTTAACTGAAACTTGTCAACCACCCAGCCCTCGTGGATTTTATCTTGAGACAAAAGCGTGGGAGAGGTTTAAGAAAAGCCGCCAGACAAGTCACTTTTCAGCGCGGGGGACGCTGGTCAGGACCACAATTCACAGCGCTGCGCCGGAGGCGGGGCAGGATTCACATTGTGTTTGTTTGGGTTTTTTAATCTTTAAAAAGAAAATTCATTTGAAGAACATATTTTCATTCCCAGCACACTTTGTCTTATGGTCTTGTGCTGAACAAAGAGTGACGGTTCAATGTGTGAGTGCGGGTGGTGGTTGTTGGGGGTGGGGGGTGGGGGAAGGGGTGGGGGTGGGTAGAGATGGGTGAGGGTGGGGGTGGGTAGAAGTGGCTGAGGGTGGGGATGGGTAGAAGTGGGTGGGGGTGATGTTGGAGATGGGGTGGGTTGAGGTTGGGTAAGAGTGGCGTGAGGTGGGGGTGGAGATTGAGGTAGGGGTGGGGCGGGGGTATAGGATGGGATTGAGTGGCGTGGGGGTGTTGGTGGGGCTGGGGGTTGGGATTGAGTGGGGTGGGGTGGAGTGGGGGTATGGGATGGGATTGAGTGGGGTGGGGGTATGGGATGGGATTGAATGGGGTGGAGGTGGGGTGGGGTATGGGATGGGATTGAGTGCGATGGAGGTGGGGTGGGGGTATAGGATGGGATTGAGTGGGGGGGGAGGTGGGGTGGAGTATGGGATGGGATTGAGTGGGGTGGGGTGGGGTGGGGTGGGGGGAGGGTGGGGTGGGGGGGGGGTGGGGTGGGGGGGGGGTGGGGGTGGGGGGTGGGTGGGGGGGTGGGGGGGGTGGGTGGGGGGGGGGGGTGGGGGGGGGGGTGGGGTGGGGGGGTGGGGGGGGGGTGGGGGGGGGGGGTGGGGGGGTGGTGGGGGGTGGGGGGGGGGTGGGTGGGGGGGGGGGGGTGGGGTGGGGGGGGGTGGGAGGGGGGGTTGGGTGGGGGGGGGTGGGGGGGGGGGGGGGGGGGGGGGGGTGGGGGGGTGGGGTGGGGGGGGGTGGGGTGGGGGGGGGTGGGGGGGGGGGGGGGTGGGGTGGGGGGGGGTGGGGTTGGGGGGGGGGGGGGGGTGGGGGTGGGGTGGGGGGGGGGGGGTGGGGGGGGGTGTGGGGGGGTGGGGTGGGGGGGGGGGGGTGGGGGTGGGGGGTGGGGGTGGGGTGGGGGGGTGTGGTGGGGGTGGGGGGGGGGGGGGGTGTGGGGTGGGGTGGTGGGGGTGGGGGTGGGGGGTGGGGGGGTGGGATGGGGGGGGGGGGGGGTGGGGGGGGGGGGGGGGGGGTGTGGGATGGGGGTGGGGTGGGGGGGGGGGGGGTGGGGGTGGGGGTGGGGGGGGTGGGGGGGTGGGGGGGGGTGGTGGGGGGGGGTGGGGGTGGGGGGGGGGGGGGGGGTGGGGGGGGTGGTGGGGTGGGTGGGGTGGGGGGGGGGGTGGGGGGGGGGGTGGGTGGGGTGGGGGGGGGTGGGGGGGGTGGTGGGGGGGGGGGTGGGGTGGGGGGTGGGGGGGGTTGGGGGGGGGGGGTGGGGTGGGGGTTGGGTGGGGTGGGGTGGGGGTGGGGTGGGGGGGTGGGGTGGGGGTGGGGTGGGGGGGTGGGGTGGGGGGGGTGTGGGGGGGGGGGGGGGTGGGGTGGGGGGGTGGGGTGGGGGGGGGGGGGTGGGGGGGGGTGGGGGTGTGGGTGGGGGGTGGTGGGGTGGGGTGGGTGGGTGGGGGGGGGGGGTGGGTGGGTGGGGTGGGGGGTGGGGTGGGGTGGGGGGTGGGTGGGGTGGGGGGGGTGTGGGGGTGGGGTGGGGGGGGGGTGGGGTGGGGTGGGTGGGGGGGGTGGGGGGGGGGGGGTGTGGGTGGGGGTGGGGTGGGGGGGGGGTGGGGGTGGGGGGGGTGGGTGGGGTGGGGGGTGGGGGGGTGGGGTGGGGGGTGGGGGTGGGGGGGGGTGGGGGGGGGGGTGGGGGGGGGGGGGGGGTGGGGGGGGGGGGGGGGTGGGGGGTGGGTTGGGGGGGGGGGTGGGTGGTGGGGGGGTGTGGGGGGGTGGGTGGGGGTGGGGGGGGTGGGGGGGGGTGGGGGGGGGGGGGGGGGTGGGGGTGGGGGTGGGGGGTGGGGGGTTGGGTGGGGGGTGGGGGTGGGTGGGGGTGGGGGGGGTGGGGTGGGGTGAGGTGGGGGGTTGGATTCGATTGAGTGAGTGGGGTGGGGGTGGCGGTAGGGGTGTTGGTGGGGGTGTTGGTAGGGGTGTTGGTGGGGGTGTTGGTGGGGGGTCGGGATGAGGTGGCATAGCGGGTGAGTGCAGGGAATTCTATTACGTTAAACTTAAAGTAGCATAGTCCAAGAAAAGCATCAAATTTTCAAAAGCAAAATATTTATCCAGATTTGAGCCTGCGTTTTCAACTGCGCCACACTGTTATTAAGTATTTGTTGCTGCATAGAAGAGCATACAAAGGCAACTCAATAGAAGCTGTTAATGCCCCTATGGCATCATACTATTGATATGCAAGCCTAAATTCTCGCTCACAACGGTTAAGTGCATGCACTTGTTTTCGCCACTCTGCAGCAGTGCTCATAATCCATATGGATCGATTTCCTTTATCAATAATTTCTGTAAATTTCTTTCTGGTGTAAAATCAGGGAGTTCCCCATTTTCTATTTTGGTTTTCGTTTATAGTTTTGCATGAAGTCAAGATGTGTAATACCTTCTACCCATACAATCAGTTTTTTAATCTAGATATACTACATTGGGTTGTATTGAGGTGTATTTTGTTTGTTTTGGTGTGTTTTTTGGGTGGGAGGGGTTGTCACACCTTTGAAGGTTAGGTCTGAGTGTGATTTGTAGTTACAGGTTTCAGATCATCACCTTTCTTTGTGTTCAGCTCATTCTTCTTTCATGGGTTCAAAGTGAACTCAAAATCTATGGTTTAGAGTGAAGGTTAGGAGTCTGAGGGGCAACACCCCAGTTCTGTTGTGTAAACACACCCAGTCACAGCTACAGACACACTAGAAACCTGCCCTGTGTCTGGTATCTAATCACACCAGGTCACAGCCACAGACACACTAGAAACCTGCCCTGTGTCTGGTATGTAACCACACCAGGTCACAGCTACAGACTAACTAGAAACCTGCCCTGTGTTTGGCATGTAGACACATCAGGTCACAGCTACAGGCAAACTAGAAGCCTGCCCTGAGTCTGGTATCTAATCACACCAGGTCACAGCTACAGACAAACTAGAAAGCTGCCCTGTGTCTGGTATGTAGCCACACCAGGTCACAGCTACAGACATACTAGAAAGCTGCCCTGTGTTTGGGATGTAGATACACCAGGTCACAGCTACAGACAAACTAGAAACTTCCCCTGTGTCTGGTATGTAGACACTCCAGGTCACAGCTACAGACAAACTAGAAACCTGCCCTGTGTCTGGTATGTAGAGACACCAGGTCACAGCTACAGACAAACTAGAAACCTGCCCTGTGTCTGGTAGGTAGACACACCAGGTCACAGCCACAGACATACTAGAAACCTGCCCTGTGTCTGGTATGTAGCCACACCAGGTCACAGCTACAGAAAAACTAGAAACCTGCCCTGTGTCTGGTATGTAGATGCACCAGGTCACAGCTATAGACAAACTAGAAACCTGCCCTGTGTCTGGTATGTAGACACAACACGTCACAGCTACAGACATAGTAGAAACCTGCCCTGTGTCTGGTATGTAGCCACACCCGGTCACAGCTACAGACAAACTAGAAACCTGCCCTGTGTTTGGTATGTAGACACACCAGGTCACAGCTACATACATACTAGAAACTTGCCCTGTGTCTGGTAAGTAGACACACGAGGTCATAGCTACAGACATACTAGAAACCTGCCCTGTGTCTGCTATGAAGACACACCAGGTCACAGCTACAGACATACTAGAAACCTGCCCTGTGTCTGGTATTTAGACACACCAGGTCATAGCTACAGACATACTAGAAACCTGCCCTGTCTCTCGTATGAAGACACACCAGGTCACAGCTACATACATACTAGAAAACTGCCCTGTGTCTGGTATGTAGCCACACCAGGTCACAGCTATAGACATACTAGAAACCTGCCCTGTGTCTGGGGTATGTAGACTCACCAGGTCATAGCTACAGACATAATAGAAACCTGCCCTGTGTCTGGTATGAAGACACACCAGGTCACAGCTACAGACATACTAGAAACCTGCCCTGTGTCTGGTATGAAGACACACCAGGTCACAGCTACAGACATACTAGAAACCTGCCCTGTGTCTGGTATGTAGCCACACCAGGTCACAGCTACAGACATACTAGAAACCTGCCCTGTGTCTGGTATGTAGACACACCAGGTCACAGCTACAGACATACTAGAAACCTGCCCTGTGTCTGGTATGTAGACACACCAGGTCACAGCTACAGACAAACTAGAAACCTGCCCTGTGTCTGGTATGAAGACACACCAGGTCACAGCTACAGACAACCTAGAAACCTGCCCTGTGTCTGGTATCTAATCACACCAGGTCATAGCTACAGACAAACTAGAAAGCTGCCCTGTGTCTGGTATGTAGCCACACCAGGTCACAGCTACAGACATACTAGAAACCTGCCCTGTGTCTGGTATGTAGACACACCAGGTCATAGCTACAGACACACTAGAAACCTGCCCTGTGTCTGGTATGTAGACACACCAGGTCACATCCACAGACAAACTAGAAACCTGCCCTGTGTCTGGTATGTAGACACACCAGGTCACAGCTACAGACACACTAGAAACCTGCCCTGTGTCTAGGATGTAGACACACCAAGTCACAGCTACAGACAAACTTAAGAAATCAGTGAATGCTAACACTGGAGAGGCGTATTGACCCTGCTACAAAAAAAGAGTGCAGGGAAATAGCGCAGAAAGTGAGAAGCGAGTGCTGGAGATGTGTAGTCACTGTGTTAGGGAAGGCTCATTGCTTATCTGGTGATAAGGAATGACACGTTATCAGGTTCTGTTAGGCGCCATTAAGGACACCGCTCGCCTTCCACTGGGTTTTAGCGGATTAGCGGCCTTAATTGAATGCAGCTGCTAGAGTTAGCGATAGTGTCCGGAAAGGAGGAGATGAGGAAAGGAGGTAGGGGGATGACGTGGTCTGCTATCACAACCAAAGATGGGGACACAAATGGTTGATTGATTGGTGATGGTTTAATGTCGCGTCAGCAACAAGGGTTTCCGAGCGAAAAGCTAGTGGTATTTATTTGGTCTGATTTGTTTCAGACAAAAAATGTGCCAATCACATGTATATGTTTACATTGAAATTTACATGAAAATCTGTGTGTAAAGTGGCAGTAAATTTTTCTTCGACGCAATTTTGAAACTATTAAATTTGTGTCAAATGAGAGAAGATCTAATACAGAAAACACAGCTACAATTACAGCAGGCAAAGCGGTCCACATGTTCTCAGGAACTCTCAAATTTGGTCACGCTTTACATTGGTAAAAAGGTTTCACTTGTTATTTAGATTAAATCAATGTTGGTGAACGCCCATGAAATCTATATATTCGGGTAGAATGTGCCGAGTGTCAGTGAATACTGTCACTCGATGGATTCTGGGGGGCCGGTCTCCCTTAGAGTTGCATAGTCGTATGGTTTTGAGTTTCTGTCATTTTCTGAGATAAATATGTTAGGTTGGTCATTATAATCTACATTACTTTAGTTTGAAGTAAGTTTCACTTTAGATGGTTAACTTTTGAGATATTTGAAGTGCAAACATGCCAAATTAATTTTGGCAAGCTTGCCAAAACTCTAACACCATAGTCTTCTGTAGTAATGTGTTCTATTAAATTGACTCAGTATTCCCTTCTATGTGGCGACGAATGTTTAATAAGTGCAGCAGTATCTAAGTTAGATATGTAGAATCAAATCTAGATGATTTTTTGGTTTTGAAAATTTGATGTTTTCATTGGACTATGCAGCTTTAAATAAACAATGTCAGACAGGAATACCCGATGTGGTAGCAAATGAGGACCACTTGGTCCTGCCAAAACTCAGTGTGACACTATGGCCGTTCTTTAAAGAATGAGACAATGTTATACAGTGTATTGTTTGGCTGCTCGTCCCATAGCGTTTGCCATTTTGATTGTACGTACTTGAGAATACGTGGTCATTGTCATAGCTCCAGCGACTTGATCAGTTCCTTGGTCGCCTGCATGGCTAGGCACACAGCACAATTTAATAAATTAATGATAATGTAGAGATCTTTCACTAGTAATAATGCATGTTGTGTGTACCATATGCCTTCTGTGGTTACACTTTACATACAGTCATGCATTGATTGTTGATTTGTGTCCACCTTCTATAATTCACAGTTATTGTCGGTTTTTGTTGTTATGGCATGTTTTTATTGAAAGTGTTGCCAGGGGCGTAGCTAGGCATACGCACGTATGCCAAAACGTCCACATCGTTTTGTCAACAACAAAATTTATTAAAAAATAATAAAGAGAGAGAGAGAGAGCGAGAGAGAGGAGGCATGTAGTAGTCCGGAGTGTTGAAAACTCAAGTCTAAAATGTGTAAAATCCGCCAGCTTAAGCTTAAGTGGCCCCCTAAACCCCCTGCCGAAATTAGGAGCACACATCGTTAAAGGTCTAGCTACGCCCCTGGTTGCTATATTCATTAGGTATATAGGTATATATAGCCTGGTATAGCATGAATGGCCACAACTGTGAGTTTTCTATCCTCTACTTAATCAGGCATATACAGCCTGATATAGTATGAATGGCCACAACTGTGAGTTTTCTATCCTCTACTTAATCAGGCATATACAGCCTGATATAGCATAAATGGCCACAACTGTGAGTTTTCTATCCTCTACTTAATCAGGCATCTTCAGCCTGATATAGCATGAATGGCCACAACTGTGAGTTTTCTATCCTCTACTTAATCAGGCATATACAGCCTGATATAGCATGAATCGCTACAGTTGGTAGTCCGCTATCCTCTAAATAAGCAGGTTATAAAGGCTGATATAGCATGAATGTATGCAGCTAGCAGTTCTCTATCCTCTACTTAACCAGTTATATATAGCCTGGTATAGAACGAACGGTCACCACCGTCAGTTTTCCAGCCTTAATTAATCTGGCACCCCAACACACACACACCAATCTCAACTCTCTCCTCATTTCCCCTACATTCCAGTCGCGATGGCGGACGCGCGGATCTGCGACTCGGCCGACGACGTGTCGCTGTCGGCGCCTGCCGGCTACCTGTCGAACCAGGCGGTCGGCCCGACTCGCGTCGGCTCGACGGACTGCCCGTGGCGCGTGGCGCTCAACCCGGGTCAGCGCGTCAACGTGACGCTCATAGACTTCGCGCGCCCCTTGCACCGGCCCAGCCCGGCGCTGCGCCTCAAGCAGCAGCAGCGAGGAGGGCTGTGCCACCAGTACGCGCTCATTACGGAGCGTAAGGGCACGACGCGCACGACGCGCGTCTGCGGCGGAGAGACGCGCGTGCGTCACGTGTACATTTCACGCAGCAACGTCATCGAAATCCGCATCATCAGGCACACGAACCGCGACGCTGACGAGTACTTCCTGCTCAAGTATGAAGGTGGGTGCCGTGAGGGGGTGGGGGCGGGGGTGAGAAGGGGGGTAGGTAAAGGAGATGGGAGGGGGGGTGGGAAGGGGCTCTTGTGCATGGAGGGTGAAGCTGGAGAGTAGAAGGAGGGGTGAGGGCGGAGGGGCTGTAGGCGGGGGGGGGGGGGGGGGGGGGGGGGGTAGATAGAGGGGAGGGGATGAGTGGGAAGGGGCTGTTGGGGACGGGAAAAGGTGGAATGGGGAGGAGGGGAAACATTGGAAGGATATTTTGTTCATTAAAGCGACCATGCAAAATAATCAACAGTTTGTAAATAACTGTCATATGACATATCACAGAAACTATTAACAATAAAAATTCTAATATCTAAGTACATGATTGTTGTATCATAACATTCTATGCATTCAGGAATTTGCTTGAAACCATGGGTCGCATAAATATGGGTCAAAACATAAATATGTGTTAAAACATGACTATATAACCAGGTTTTCATTTTTTTTTTTTTTTTTGTGACAAGTTTTTTATTCTGCCCATAACGTATAAGCTCCCGTGAGGGTGCTTGTTTTCAACGCTGGACAGCTGTGGTACTGGATTGGTCTGGTCCCATGTTCATCCAATCAGCGGACTTTGTATCGGGTGTACAGTTCTTGGCAGTATCTTGTGTTTAGTTTAGAGTCGTTATTTATGCAATTATATATCATATCTTTGGATATCTACCATAGGCAGCGTTTTAACAATGACTGAAATCTGTTTAAAATCATTAAGAATATATATCATGGTATATATTGCCAGTCAAAAGGATGAGATGATGCCCTAAAATACTATTCCTTTATTTCACTTCATGGAGTATCGTAACCATGCAAATGCTGTAGTCATATATGCATAAAGTATTGCCTCAGCGAATGATGAAATTAATAATATAATTCTATGACTGGAATCTTCTTAGAACCCGAGAGAGTGATCTTTAGGAACCACGTAAGACAAATTGAAATTTGAGTTGTTATCTCAAAAAAAAACACAAAGCATGAAACCATAATGTGTAATATAGGTTATAGATGACATGAGCTTCCCATAGCTTTTAGATTTTAACTTAAGCTGCCATATTTCCAAACTGATCAAATCTATGTTTTCTTTATTTGGAGAAAATAATTTAACCTCCAAAATCTCCAAAATCTCAATTGATGCAATTTGGTGAAAAGAGCCCATATATGGTGCATAAGCTTTATGCGAGTATAAAAAGGCCTGAAGCTTCCCCCTGCTCCTCAGCCTCTCCTCCCTCCTCAGTCATCGGCTGCTGGAGCCTGAACTAAGTCATCGACTGGTGTAGTAACCTACCCCAAACTCAGATCCACCTACTAGTGGTCATTTTAGGGTTTGACCTAGATAAAACTGCAACAGAAGCTATTACCGTATAAATAGAACCAGTGGCACATAGTGATTGACATACAAAAAGTTGCATATTGTAAAGATTTGCAAACTATTTTTTTCAGCTATTTTTCAAAATGGCCACCATTTCGACACATTTCATGGTATATCTCCATTTCTATTGATGCTAGACATGCATTAATTAGTTATTTATTTATGTTTGCATGCCCAATGAATACAATAAACATATTTACAATGACAGTAGACTTTGGTATGCCATAAAGATGAGATAATCAAGTCAACATGTTGTCATAATGACATAAAATGTGGGGTAGTGTGGCAGATCCACCCTTTTCTGGGCCGGGTGTCGAGGATTGTAATGTATACAGATGTCAAGGCTATCAGAGCCACCAGGACTCTGATCTGTACCTTGCCTGACACACCTTGTGAAAGTGATTGAAGATATGGAGGGATCATAAAACACCATAATTCCAGTTCAGTGTTCCGATGTAGCATATACATCCATGCATACAGTAAGTACCCTTACATTTTGGCTTCTTTTTCTTTTGGCACAAATCTTTACAGCTGGCAACTTTTTATATGTTATCAGGCACATATCACTGGTTCCAAAAACATAAAAATCGCTTCTGTTGCAGTTTTGTCTAAGTTAGCCCTTATTTGGCCCTAAAATGACCTAAAAACTTACCAAAAATATCTGTGCAAATTAGGCTAGGAAACCCCCACTAAGCTGCACTGCAAAGGGGCATGTGATATGTCACGGCCCACCAGCGAGATGCCCAATGGAAGGTAACCATGCCAAGAATAGCCAGATAACACACCACACAGCTACGTACAAGCCTATGATATGTAAATAGGAGTAGGCCAGTCATTGTCACATCGCGACCGACAGCATGATGATGATGATGAGTCTAGTAATAAGAGTAGAACAAAATAAAATACATATATGCCAAGAAAATCCAAAAAACTAACATAGGCTACTTACTAACCATACCAACCAATTATCTATCTGCTACTGAAATGCAGGCAATCAAATAACTTATCAGCAGCTACTGTGTGGTAAGATAACACCAACTCTACAACTGGCCAGCATTGAAAACAAGCCTGGGTACCTGGGCTTATATGCTATGGACAGTATATATACAGCCTCAATAAAAAATAAAAAAATAAAAATTTTAAATTAGTATATTATAGGGCGCCACCTGTCAGCTGACGCGCCAACAGATGCATAGCCTGCCCTCACTGAACCGCTGATAATTGTATATGAGATGTACATTTGTTAGTGAAGACATTGACTTACAATGTGCCTTACATTTGCTTTGTATGCCCCCCCCCCCACCTCATCCTCATCGCAGTTGGTTGGTTGTTGGAGTTTTAGATCCTGGCAATATCTATGGTTATATCAAGATGGGTGCCGACTTGTGACAGTGCGCACTCATGCTCAGAGACCAGGCCACCAGCACCATGACCTAATATCCCACTCAGTCACATTATCCTGACACTGAGCCAACCAGTCCTTGCCCTTTCCTAATAATGCCGAGCACCTGGCTAGGAAGCGACACGTATCAATTTGTATGTCATTGGTTTGACTCTATCAGGGTTCCAACCCGTGGGTTCGAATCCCACGGTCTACCAAAGTGGGAGATGGACGCTCAACTCATTTGGTTATCCCGTCTGGTCCCTCGTTCCGGTGCAGCCCCATGACCTTCAGGATGTCCTCCAGCTGTGTCCCTCTCTGTACACACCTGCCTAATCAACGTATCAAGGTGATGCAAATTGAATTAAATGACACTGCCTACTGCAGTGTAGGGGAACAGAGGCAACCCGAGCAGCTCGCCCGAGGGTGAGGTGAACAGTGAGGTGAACAGTGGGGTGAACAGTGAGGTGAACAGTGGGTGAACAGGGAAGTGAGCAGTGAGGTGAACAGTGAGGCGAACAGTGAGGTGAACAGTGAGGTGAACAGTGAGGTGAATAGTGAGGTGAACAGTGAGGTGAACAGTGAGGTGAACAGTGAGGTGAACAGTGAGGTGAACAGTGAGGTGAACAGTGAGGTGAACAGTGAGGTGAACAGTGAGGTGAACAGTGAGGTGAACAGCGAGGTGAGGTGAACAGTGAGGTGAACAGTGAGGTGAACAGTGAGGTGAACAGTGAGGTGAACAGTGAGGCGAACAGTGAGGTGAACAGTGAGGTGAACAGTGAGGTGAACAGTGAGGTGAATAGTGTGGTGAATAGTGAGGTGAACAGGAAGGTGAACAGGGAGGTGAATAGTGTGGTGAATAGTGAGGTGAACGGGAAGGTGAACAGTGAGGTGAACAGTGAGGTGACCAGCGAGGTGGGTGGGTGGGCGGGGTGTGGGCGATGCCTAGTGGCGCCACTTAGCGGCATTATTCAGAAGCTGCGTTTAAATACGCCCATTACAATGGGACATAAAGCTCCATATGTGCGAATTACCCATGATGCATCAGCGGGCTGCAGGTTGGCGCTTTGAGGGAGACAGATGGCGTCCCTTTGGGCGCCCCGCGCTGCTCGGTGAGGGACTTGGTTCTACTCCTCCTTCTTTTTACATAACTGCGCATGGCCTAACGGCATTAGGCCTGTTTATTTGTTAAGTCCTAGTCATGATATACTGCCCGCATTAATGCATCACCACAGCAGGACACCACCTACACGAATGCACCAACATTGGGAGGGACTGGTCCTTGTAATATGTGTGGTTATATCAAGACTTCTTTTAATTTTAGATGCTAGATTCTTTTTCTTTTGTAAATGAATTGTATTCATATGGACGCCATTTCTCAGTACCATGGCACTGGTCTTCCCGCCGTCAGTGGCACAGGTACTTTTTCTTTCTTTTTTCTTGAAGATTTATAGTTCCTATCATGGATAAGTCTGAATGGTCTTCTTTTCACCATCAGCCAGTTGGTCAATAGAAAGCCTGAGCCTACAATTTTACCGACCCAAGGGATTTTTAACCTCCCACACCAAATAGCCTGGCCTTTGATGATGCTGTAAATTGTACACAGCAGTGGAAATCCAAAGTGGCAGAGGTAATGCCATGGGGAATCTAACCACCAACCTTCAGATTAGGAGACTGACCTAGAAAAAGGTCAGACACTCTAAGCACTCCACCTCAGAGGACACCACATTATACATGACTTATACAGAATAATTAAAACACACATGATGCAATAAGTAAGAGGATATAAGTATAAGATACAGCACTTAGAGTTACAACTGATTAGCAAGGTTGGCGAGTTTCTAAAACCTGAGATTACCATGAACGTAAGTTCAATCACAAAGGCCCACCGTACATCCCCCATCACCCTTTCAAAGAGTATGTTACTACTAGAAAGATAACCAGCTGTGCCCCACCCCCTACTAACGCCTACCATACTAGTCTAACTTAGTTACCTCCCCGCATGTGTTTCTATTTTTCTTATCTTGTTCTTTAACTATCACTCATGTAACGATGTTTTGCTTATTTTCCTGTAATTGTCTATTTGTATATTGTTGTAGATTTGTTTACTGTGTAGAGGCAATTGTGATTAGGGCTGGAAGACCAGTGCATTAGCACTGACAACATGTTATTCAGAGGAATAAAAACACTTGAACAAAAAAAAAAAAAAGAATTTAATATAATCAGTTACACATTTTTCTATAGTAATATATAATGTAGCAACTAAAATTATATGGTGTCAGCTTTACAATTAATGAGATAATAAATTTAACTTGTAATTACTATGGACTTGACTATTGATTTTATGTAGCAGGCTAGATAGACTTTGTAAGAGTACGGCCATGGTGGTTTTATAGTGCTACCCAACTTAGATGCAGCTGTGCCAACCGCCTTAACACGGCATTCTATTTAGTCACATTATCCTGACACTGGGCTAACCAGTCCATGCACTATCCTAGTAATGCCGAGCGCCAGTCCAGGTAGCAACACATACCAACATTGTATGCTCTTGGTTTTCCTAAGCAGGAGAATGAACCCATGACCGTTGACATGGGAAGCGGACGCCCTACCAGCTCGACCATCATGGGCGTACCCCAATCCGTTATTGGCCAACTCAGACTCCACTCAAATTGTCGGCGAATTTGAGGGTGCCACCATTCTATTTACGTGACGTGTGTACTCCATGTTTTAGGGTGGGGTTTTTGTTGTTGTTGTTTTTTTGTTAGATCCATAAACAAAATAAGATGTTCATTCCGTTACCCGGCATGTGCGACACGGTCATCAAATTTGTTTTGCAATTCATTGGCATACTATTCCATAAATCAACATCAGCGTTCCTGCAAGTTTCTCTCTGATGTAGCCGTGTGAGGGCAGCTCACCAGCAAGACCCAATGGTCAAGGAGTCTGAGATAGAACCTGCTGCCATGAGGGCCATATTATTAATACGCGCCGTAGCAAACAAGTCAAAGGCATATATGCAAACAAGGCAAAGACATTGATATATATGTAGTTGGATGAGTCATTCCTCTGGCTGGTACCTCTAAAAGGCCCCTCCGTTTATTTATGAAGCAAATTTCCTGCCGAATGAATGCAGATACAGTGTCGCGTGGAGGCGACAAGGCCCAGCCGTGCTGCTGGAGCCTGGTGGGCGCTGCCCGGACACATCAAAGCAGCGCCGGGCTGCACAAAACATCAAAGCAGCATAGTGCTGCATAAACCACGTCGGCTTCAACGTCCCACCGGACCGTTTCACCAACGAATCAACTAGCCTTAGCTTTCAATAATACTTGCGTAACATGTTACACTCCTCATTATTAATACGCGCCGTAGCAAACAAGTCAAAGGCATATATGCAAACAAGGCAAAGACATTGATATATATGTAGTTGGATGAGTCATTCCTCTGGCTGGTACCTCTAAAAGGCCCAAACCCACCAAACCAGCTAATGATTATCTACCGGCCAATATGGTGGCCACCCTCAGGTCCCTTGATAGTCTCTCTTGTAGAGATGCCTTCAGGTACTCGAACACCGCGTCCGATTTCCAATCGCCCCTTTCTTTTATTTCGAGCACTGAGGCGCCAGATAGTCGTAGAAAGGTGGCACCACCCCGCCTCAAGCTGTGAGTGGAGAATTCACTGGGATTCATACCCGCCCGTGCACATAGTATCCTTATTGCCGCTAAGTAGAACGAATAGGGCATTGATACCGAGGTCTCACCCATGGGCAGCCTAAATGCGTGGGCGTTTCCCCCCGCTTCTACATCCCGGAAGTGTTTTTTTCACCCAGTAGACTGCGCACAGCGCCCGATCTGCGACTTTCGATACCGGGATTAGATGGACCCGTTCTCTGTACTGTATCGTTTTTGACTTCCGGACCGTCACCATCATGCCCCATTCATAAAATGCGAAATCGGATCTTATTAGTGAAGCATCGGACTCTGATACATGACACTTACGTAGTAAAGCCCTGAAGGAGACCAACATAGCCGCCCTCAGCGCTACGTGCCCCTTCGTATCCAGCATCAGGCTAAATATCACCCGGAGTTGTTTTGGTAGTAAGGGCGCTGCCTGCCTTGGACTGTCACCCAGGATCCGACGGATCCCGGCCAAGCACTTCTTTAGTCTATGGCTAGTATAATCGACGGCCCCCAAGCCCAGATCTTTCAGGTGATTGCTAAGGGCGCTCAGATATTGCCTGATTGAGTTGTAACACAGGCGTCTCGCTAAGAAAGATATGTACAAACACGTTTGAGCTGTAGAGCAAGGATATGGTGATAATTGCTCCGCAAAGATTTCACAGAACTCGAGATATGCTTTAATTTGTACAGATCTGGTTAGTTTCGTCGAGTCCGCTTGGTAGGCGTCCTCGTATCGCGCACACTCCCGCCTTAGCCGTCCCCAATCTGCAATCAACATGAGAAAAGTTCATGGCAGCACATCGCCCTGGCTGAGTCTGCGTCTCGTATGCGCGCAATGTTTTTGTACGCGTCCAGCCTGCTTAGGCTGTCACATATTACGTTGTCTCGTGTATTTATGTATACTGATTGAACATTGAAGTTATGTTTTATCGACAACCAGAATATCAGTCTCAGCCAGGTCATAGTGGTCTTATTCTTACTTCTGCCAGAGTTGAGAGCTGCCCTTACCTGGGTGTTATCAGTCACGAATATCACTGTCCTGTTTTCCCAGAGATGGCCCCACCTACGCACCCCCACCAGGATTGGCCATAATTCTAACACGTTAATGTTCTCCGTCCTGCAGCCCCCGTCCTTCGCTTCCGCATAGTGGTGACCCAGCCACTTACCCAACTGCCTTCCCCCCTTGGTGTTAAAGGCGCCAGCCAACCAGTCCTCCCCATGCGTAGCCCCGAACCCTGCCAACGACGCGTCACTGTACACTGAGATACATGGGTCGCATGGTTTGATTATCTTGGCTTTCCCGTTGAAGGAGCTGGCGAACTCCACCCACCATTTCAGGTCTAACCTAAATTCGTTGTTTATCCTAACCTTGTGCGTGCTTTTATTCACTGATGCCACTAGATCATAGACACGCCGGGAGAAGGTTCTTCCACCGTGGATCACCTTACAGCAGTGCGCCAGCACCCCCGCCAGGCTTTCTAGTTCTTTCTTTGATGCCTTCCGTTTGCGTAGGAACCAGGTCAGAAGTGTCTGTAACTTTCCTAGTTTGTCAGCAGGGAGTCTTAACTCCATCAATACCGAATCTATGTCAATGCCTAAAAACCGTATCGTCTGACTTGGGCACACTAGTTTTTTTATAGCTAACGTAAAACCCGAGCCTACGCAGTATACTTACCAGCACCCGCTGGGCAGCCTTGCATTCTCCCTCCGTGCGTGCTACCACGCAGAAGTCATCTAGGTAGTTAATGCAGCAGGTGTAGCCTTCTCTTACCATACAACGAACTACCATATCGCTCACTTTGGAGAATACGTATGGGCTGCTGCTCAGACCCATGCATAAGCGGTTATCACGGAGGTAGACCGTGCCTCCCCCGAAGTCCCATGCCAGCCCCTGCTTCTCCCTGGATGTAGGGTGGATGCTCACTGCCCTATAGGCATTACTTATATCTACCGTGGCTATATAGTCCCCTACCTGGAGTATATCCGTGACTGATTCCACCGAGTTGTAACAAAAGTTTGCCCGACAGCCGTCGGTGTGGTCATTGACACATATGCCCTCTGGACTAGAGCAGTCCACTATGGCTCTGAAATCGTCATGCCCCTTAGGCACCGCGCCTAGGCCATGAATACAGACACATGGTTTATCAACAATAGTCAACATTTGTTCATCAAGCTCAGATTGCAACCTCCCACACATTGCTACCCCGACCTCGCCCTTAGTTATAGAGCCATAATTGGCTTTATTGTATCTGCTGTCGCACGCTTCATCGATTACCCTGAAACCGAAACAGGCACCCCGCAACACGTATTCCCAATCAGGATCCACATCGCCCCTACAAAAGCATTCTGAGAACATACGACAAGGTTTTAATTGGGCCAGCGCCCCATCGATACAGTACACACAGTCACAATAACCCCTAATACAAGCGTTGAATATGTCAATGTAGTGTTCAGTCCAGCTATAGCGACACTCCCTGTCCACTACCCATAGGGTGCATACTAATTCACCACTCTCCATGCGGGCTGGTTCCGGGCCAATTACCCTGAACCAGTCCTCGTTACGGGTAGCTAACTCCGGGTGCGATACATCAGAGCTATCATAGATGCGCACGCCCCCCCGGCCTTTGTTTGCGCCTGTCCCTTTGTTGTTGTCTTCCCCGGCGGCAGTCTCAAGCACGAGATCCCTGCCCGGGTGTGTGTGTGCAGCACTGGCCTCTACCTTTGTTTTTCCTTCCATCACCACCGCTTCCCTTTGGTCGCCGTCGTGGCTTCCTGTGCTAATCCCTGTGGTTAGATTAGCCGCGTCGATTTCGCATCCCCCGTTTGTACAGTCATTTAGCCGCCCGATGGCGGTAACTTCAAGGGGATTACCGATGTAACCCCCCCCGGCCGATGCCGTCCCGTTCCTGGCGCGAGCTACCTCGGCGCCTTCCTCATTCATGCCGCCCTTACTGTAACCGCCTTCCGACAGTCAATATTTCTTCTGCGGGCATGCTTCGGCCACATGAGCCTTACTGCGACACGTTAAGCAGTGATGATCCCACGAGCATTTCTCACGCGTACAGCCGTCCTTGTTGTAGTTGTGTGCGAAGCACGCACCTTTCACCTTATGCTGCGCACTTCCCCTGATTTCACTTTCCTTACTGTGGTTGCCCTTAGGCTTCCGCACCTCCTTGTATGATTTGGAATTGTCCATATTAAAGTGCAGTAGGGACAAACCGTTGTCGCCCATTTTGAATGCCCGCAGCCCTTTCTCCTTCGCCTTCTCCCGTATCGCCATGTCATAGCCCCTATACGCCTCATCCGAGTAGTTATTGGTAGTAGCATGCATGCACATGTAGGCTAAGTGTCCTAGATAACCCATCAGTGCCTCAACATCCATGCCTGCCTTTTTTGCCCTCTTGGAGCCCCACACACACGCAGCGTACATAAGTTCATTATAGTTCACGTTTTTTACATTTTTTCTCCCTTTTGTATATTTATCCAGGGCAAACTTACTGCGTTTCTTGCGCCGGCGCCTCCGGCGCTCCCTACTGCGTTCTGTGCTGCTATCCGTGTCCGAAGATTCCGTCGAGGAACTCGACGAACCACTGCTCGGGCTTGAATCGTTGTCTCCTGTCTCCTGTCGCCGTCTACTGCTCTTCCGCGTCTTTCTCTTCTTCTTCTTCTCCCTCCTCTTTTTCCTTGATCGGCTCTCCGACATCTCGTCTTCCTCTGAAACTAGTGTCCTTTTCTAGTTCCGCCCTCAATCTCGCCTTGCGTTTATCACGCACTCTTTGCGCCAGTCTGCGCCGCAGTTCTATCTCCTCTTCATCCGGCTCGACATCTATCACACAGATCGGTTTACTCACAGGATCATCTTTTTCATTCCCACCGCCGATCGCCATGCATCGCATCTTATCGACTGCCTCCTCCACACTTCCTGTATCGTCCCTGTTTTCCTCCCCCAACGGTTCACTTTTCACCATACGTCTCGATACCTTTGCCTTGACAACTTTGCATTTCGCACCACGTGGTGCCTCGTGCTCGTCCCCACAGCCTTGACACAGATCGATACCCATTGTGCACCGCTAGCAGTGTGCACCCTCCAGTTCGATTGCCCACGCAATCTTCCTCCCACTTGTGTAGTGCCTTAGACGTGGCACTCCTACGTGGCAGCGCAAGCTCCTGTAGTAGCGTAGCTGACACGTCCGTCTCAAGCAAATTTCCTGCCGAATGAATGCAGATACAGTGTCGCGTGGAGGCGACAAGGCCCAGCCGTGCTGCTGGAGCCTGGTGGGCGCTGCCCGGACACATCAAAGCAGCGCCGGGCTGCACAAAACATCAAAGCAGCATAGTGCTGCATAAACCACGTCGGCTTCAACGTCCCACCGGACCGTTTCACCAACGAATCAACTAGCCTTAGCTTTCAATAATACTTGCGTAACATGTTACACTCCTCGAAGATGGGAAATATTGCGCCTAGAGCAAGATTCGAACCCACACTTCTTGCATTCCATTACACCACTGATGTCATCACCCTTTCCATACCCACCTGTCTATGTGGATCCTTGCCCGAGAGGTCAGTCAGACCTCGACACTCGTCCCCCTGGAATCATAAGTCCTTTAAATGGTTTCCGTAATTTCAAGTCTTACAATTATATCCATACAGGCAAGGCACTTACATAAGGATCGATGATATGTATACATACATAGGGTAGGTTCAACAACCATACAGCACATAGTGTGTACATGATCCTGGTCATGGAAAATAGTGTCGTGAGGTGATAAAACTGGGAAATATTGCACCTAGAGGAGGACTCGAAACCATACCTCTTGCATTCCATCCTAGTGAGTTAGCATTATACCACCTAGGCTCCCTGATGTCATCATTCTACCCACGCCTACCTGTCTATGTGGCTCCGTGCCTGAGATCAGTGCAGACTACTACTCTGCCATACAGATAACCGATTTTATTCAAGTGGTGCAGTCCGATGGTTTTGAGTTACCGCCATATATTTTAGATAAATATAATAGCTTCATCATTCTAGTTTAGGTTAGTTTGAAGTAACTTTTATTTTAAACGGTTAACTTTTAAATGGTTAACTTTCAAGTGACAATACGTTAAATTAATGTTGCTGGACATATAAATATGCCCTGCACCATTAGGTTCGGCAGTGGCAGGTTGTGTTATAGTGAATTATTATATCCTTCTATGCAACAGTAAATACTCAATTAGTGCTTCAGTATCTAGTATTCCCTTCTATGTAGCAGTAAATACTCAATTAGTGTTTCAGTATCTAGTATTCCCTTCTATGTAGCAGTAAATACTCAATTAGTGTTTCAGTATCTAGTATTCCCTTCTATGTAGCAGTGAATACTCAATTAGTGTTTCAGTATCAAGTATTCCCTTCTATGTAGCAGTAAATGCTCAATTAGTGTTTCAGTATCTAGTATTCCCTTCTATGTAGCAGTAAATACTCAATTAGTGTTTCAGTATCTAGTATTCCCTTCTATGTAGCAGTAAATGCTCAATTAGTGTTTCAGTATCTAGTATTCCCTTCTATGTAGCAGTAAATACTCAATTAGTGTTTCAGTATCTAGTATTCCCTTCTATGTAGCAGTGAATACTCAATTAGTGTTTCAGTATCTAGTATTCCCTTCTATGTAGCAGTGAATACTCAATTAGTGTTTCAGTATCTAGTATTCCCTTCTATGTAGCAGTAAATACTCAATTAGTGTTTCAGTATCTAGTATTCCCTTCTATGTAGCAGTAAATACTCAATTAGTGTTTCAGTATCTAGTATTCCCTTCTATGTAGCAGTAAATACTCAATTAGTGTTTCAGTATCTAGTATTCCCTTCTATGTAGCAGTAAATACTCAATTAGTGTTTCAGTATCTAGTAGTCCCTTCTATGTAGCAG
Organism: Branchipolynoe longqiensis; assembly: GCA_030323885.1. Classification (NCBI taxonomy): domain Eukaryota; kingdom Metazoa; phylum Annelida; class Polychaeta; order Phyllodocida; family Polynoidae; genus Branchipolynoe; species Branchipolynoe longqiensis. Next base: position 5,173,087 of record CM059187.1, on the reverse strand, counting down.
TAAATGCTCAATTAGTGTTTCAGTATCTAGTATTCCCTTCTATGTAGCAGTAAATACTCAATTAGTGTTTCAGTATCTAGTATTCCCTTCTATGTAGCAGTAAATGCTCAATTAGTGTTTCAGTATCTAGTATTCCCTTCTATGTAGCAGTAAATACTCAATTAGTGTTTCAGTATCTAGTATTCCCTTCTATGTAGCAGTGAATACTCAATTAGTGTTTCAGTATCTAGTACTCCCTGATATGGAGCAGTAAATTCTCAAGTAGAATTTCACTATCTAAGTAGGGAACATAGGATCAAACTTAGGCTGGTGATTTGGTTTGGACGATTTGCTGGGTTCATCGGATCATTGAGAATGACATGCCTACATATTGTTGATAAAACAGCACCGATTAGGATATATATTACAAGTCCCGGGCACCTGCGCAATCCGCTAAAATTGATATAAGACATTTCAGTCCAGAATCATTTGTTGGCATTCAAGTTATTTGCTAGGATTATTAATTTTGTTAAAATTGTTCAAATATAATTTTCTACTACTCTGCAGTGTGTCTGAGAATAATATTTGTCACCCAAAGTAAAAATCGGTCAGGTTTTTCTTTTTGAACCTCGATGAATCAAGATCTCATTACTTAAGGTTGTTTATGGAACATGTTCACCGAGGATGTAAGAAAAGCAGCAGCTCTTGAAAAATTGTAACCTGTCCTTAAAACTGATGTTTTTAGGGCAGCTTGTCATTATTGTAAATGAAATATCTCTATCCTTTAATCGTATTAAACCCAAGTTGTAAATATGTCACTAAGTGCTTTTATTGCACAATGCCTTAGTGAGGGCGCAATACTAAATTCACATTAACCTCAACATCACCCCATGCTTGTTGTTTTAGTAAAAGGGATTTGGATCATTCTCAGAAAATGTATAGCACATTTTTGGTTTCCATGTTACATCGGTAATGATTTTGCCTATTTTTGTTGGGAGGGGCGGTAGTAAGTGCAAATGGTTGTTGTTGATTATGTGTGTCAAGTATATTAGCAATACTACATGTATCTAATCTATCCCACAAAATGTATCCAAAATATGCTGATAAGATTTTGTGCTCAAATGAAAATATGAAAATTTTCATATTGAAACTGTGCATTTATCCAAATGCCCTTTTGCAATCTTTTTTGCTTAAAGTTGCATGGTCTGATGGAATATAATTTGGTCAAAATTAAAACAACTACTTACATTTGATCCTATATATCAAACTTAGATACTGGTGTATTAGCTAATGATTTGGGACAGCATATACAGAATAACCAGTGAATTTATAAGCTCACCCCTTTAGACACTCACTTTGAAACACCCATTATAACCAACTAGGCCAATCTCGTGACCTCATTAGCCTCCCCCCAACCAAGTAGGCCTACTGTGCAGGGGCATCTCACATCACATGGTCACCGCGAGATGACCATCTGGGTCATAGCCACAGGACTTTTGAACAAGCTTGTCGAAATTATTTTTGGTTCTTTCAGCTCAAATTACTTCAAAACCACTCTGGACTAATGATTAGTAGCTCGTAGCGATCAATTTGATATATTCATCTAAAAAAATAAGACAAAAATTCAAGTGCCATCGGACCATGCAACTTTAACTGTAATCAATCAAATTTAGGTTGAATTTATTGTGTGTGCTAAAATGATGTTATGGACATGTGCTAAAGTGTTAATATCGGTGGGCGTTACACAGGTAATTTCAATGGCTTTCTCAGTTGGTATAACATCAAAATCACGAAGTGCAAAGGTTTTTCAACTCTGACCTGCACAACATATAAACCTTCATAGGAATATAGATTCTGCTATTATTTGGGATGTTTCCTGCTATTATTTGGAATGTTTTCACTTTCGGTTTCCATGTCACAAAAGGGGTACACAACTTCTGAGAACGACACATGAATCACAGTGGCTACTTCTTAGTAAAACAACCAACCAGGCCAACTTCCTCATGTAAATCGTCGCAAATGTCGCATGGAATATCGATAAGATGGTAGACACTTAGAGCCCCATTGACACATTGCCGGCGGGTTTGCACACCCTTGGCGCCCCATATATACATATATACATATACCGACATACATTGGTTGGCTGTTGGATGTTTACGTCCTGGCAACATCTAAGGTCATATCAGGATGGGTATCGACTTGTGACAATGCACACTTATGGCACCTTATAGTGCTGCCCTATTGGGAAATCAGGCCACCGGCACCATAACCCGATATCCCACTCAGTCACATTATCCTGACACTGAGCTAACCAGTCATCGCCCTATCCTATTAATGCCGAGTGCTAGGCTAGGAAGTTACAAGGATCAATTTGATAAGTCATTGGTTTGACTCGACTGGGGGAACCAGACGGGATGGCCGAATGAGTTAGAGCGTCCGTCTCCCGTGTTGGTAGATCCTGGGGTCGTGGGTTCGAACCCTGGTCGAGTCAGACCAATGACTTAAAAATTGATACTTGTTGCTTCCTAGCCTGGCACTCGGCATTATTAGGATAGGGCAAGGACTGGTTGGCTCAGTGTCAGGATAATGTGACTGAGTGGGATATCAGGTCATGGTGCTGGCAGCCTGGTCTTCCAGTGGGGCAGCACTATAAAGTCGCCATGACTGCGCACTGTCACAAGTCAGTACCCGTCCTGATATGACCTTAGATGTTGCTAGGACGTAAAACAACAACAAACAAAACAAACTCGACCGGGAACAGAACTCCGGATCTCCCACAGGCGAGGCCTTCGCTGTTCGGATTATGCCACCGGCCCGGTATATATACATAGATATAGATATATAAATCGATATCTATGGAAGGAGAGAGCGCTTGCTTAGTCATGAGGTTTGGGCGCTGGGTGCCGGCGACAGGACCTCCACTGGTTATCCTTCACAGGCGCTGGTTCCCTGTGGGGCCTCACTTACTCCATAGCCCAGGCCAAGCGAAAGCGCATCAATGTCGAAGCCAGCCCTAATGGCAAAACTCCCTTAGAACACACCACACTCAGCGAGCCGCAAGTCTGCGCTGGCTGGCCCTAAATGTGCCAGATACGGACAGGGATTAATTATGGGGTCTGTTCCGTACTGCGACTTGCGTCAGCGCTCTCCGACATCATGCGTATTACCGGCAACAATTAAGTGACACAAAGCATTCGAATTAGATTATATACCGTGTTCAGTTATGTCATGAGATTGCTTATATACTCTGCTCAGTTATGTCATGAGATTATACACCATGTTCAGTTATGTCATGAGAGTATACCCTGATTGCTCATATACAGTGTTCAGTTATATACCGTGTTCAGCTATGTCATGAGAGTATATACCGTGTTCAGCTATGTCATGATATTGATTATATACTCTGTTCAGTTATGTCATGAGATTATACACCATGTTCAGTGATGGCATTAGAGTATACCATGTGTTCAGTTATTCATGAGATTGTTCATATGCCGTGTTCAGTTATATACCGTGTTCAGCTATGTCATGGGATTATATACCGTGTTCAGTTAAGTCATGAAATTGAGTGTATACCATGTTCAGTTATTCATTAGTTTGAGCATATACCATGTTCAGTTATGTCATGATATTATATACTGTGTTCAGTTATGTCATGAGCTTGAATAAATACCATGGTCAGTTATGTCATGAGAGTATGTGCCATGTTCAGTTATGTCATGAGATTATACACCATGTTCAGTTATGTCGTGCACTTGATTATATACAATGTTCAGTTATATACCTTGTTCAGTTATGTCATGTGATTATATGCCGTGTTCAATTATGTCATGAGATGTATTATATACCGTGTTCAGTTCTGTCACGAGTGGGAAATATTGCACTTAGAGCAGGATTTCGAACCCACACCTCTTACCATTCCGGGGTGTAGCATGCTAACCACTACACCACATAGATTCCCTGATATCATCACCCTGTCCACACCCACCTGTCTATGCGGCTCCTTGCCTGACTTCTCAACAGTCTCCCTGCTTGACGGAGAAGCACAGATGTGTCCGGTGGCGCCCCCTATGTCCCCCAGCTAGCCAGACTAGTAGGATTCAAAGCGAGGCTGCGCTGTGCGGACCGACCGGAAGGGGCCGGGGAGGTGGTGAAGAAGTGGCCGCCAGGGGGCTCTGGTGGCCGGGCTTGCCACCAGGTGGAGCGGACCACCGCCGCCTGATGCATGATTTAATCCGTGCAGAATGGCCAAACTCGCATATTGATGGCGCCCGGAAAGAAGTTGATATTGGCACTGGGGTGGGGCCCGCCTCCCACAGGGGAGGGGCAGGGGCGGGGGGAAGTGGGGGGGGGGGGAGTTTCGACACAGGGGGGATTTGGGGGGACTTCTACAGGGCAATGGGTGGGTGAGGGGAGGGGAAAAAGGGGCTAGTTCGCCACTTGGGGGGGGGGGGAGGGGAGGTGGGGGAGGTTTCTACATGGAGGGGGCGAGGGGTGAGGGGGTGGGGGGGAGGTCACCACAGAGGGGACGGAGTGCGGGGAGGGGGGAGGTTCTACAGGGCGGGGGTGAGGGAGAGTGGGAGGGGGAGGGGGTAGGAGGAGGTCACCGCTGAGGGGAGAGATGGGAGCGGGGGCTCGCGGGGGTGGGGCGACCTAACTGGGTGGTAGGAAGTGGGGGCTGAGTAACGGTATGGGGGTATGGAGGGGTAGGGGGTGGAGGCGGGTCTGGTTTCGCGTCCGAAAAGCGAGAGGGGAGAGGTGGGGGAGGGTCTGTGACTGAAGCCGGAAAAATAGTTGAAATTGAGAGGAAATGGGGCTGGGGGAGTGCGGAGGCGGGGGTGAATAGGGGGTGCGGGGATGTATAGGGTGCGCCGGGGTGTATATGGGTAGCGGGGGTATATAGGGGCTGCGGGGTGACTGAGGCAATCCATTGTGGGAGGAGGAGAGTGTATAGAAGGTAGACTGGAGCAATGCAGTGTAGGAATTGTGGGGGTGTACAGAGGGTGGACTGTAGCAGTACAGTGTGGGGAGTGTGATGGTGGGGGGCAGTGTATAAGGGTGGGGGGGGGGGGGTGATTGAGCCAATGCAGGGAGGGGGTATACAGAACAGGCATAGGCAAAGATCGGCTTGTGCATAGTTAGGCTTGTGAAATATGCCGTGTGCATACTTAGGCGTGTGCTAGTTTGACGTGTGCAAACTTAGGTTTGTGCAGGGTTATGTTTGTGCAGGGTTAAGCTTGTGAAGGGTATGGCGTGTGGGTAGTTAGTCTTGAGCAGGATTCTGCTTGTGCAGGGTTAAGCTAATACAATATTTGGTATCTGAAGGCTGAGGATTTTGCAAGGTTTGGCTTGTGTGATGTTAGGCTTGTTTAGCATTAGGTCTTGTAGAGTTTTGTTACGATACAGGCCTGTAAATGGGTAAGCTTTGCAATGTTAGGACTTGGGGTGTTGGGCATGTGCAGATAAAGGCTGATGTGGATTTAGGCTTGTCCGGGGTTAGGCCGTGCATGGTTAAGCCTGCGCAGAGCTGGGCTTGTACAGCATTAGGCCTGTGCAACATCAGGCCAGCACAATTAGACCTGACTAGCGTTAGGCCTGTGCAGGGTTAAGCCTGTTCAGCATTAGATCTGTCCAGTTAAGGCTGTGTGGGTTAAGGCTGGGCAGAGGTAGTTAGGCTTGTACAGCTTTAGGCCTGTATCACATTACGCTATCACAGTTAGACTAGTGTAGCGCTAAGCCTGGGCAGAGTTACTTAGGTTTATGTGCAGTATTAAGTATGTGCGACATTAGGCTATCACAGTTAGACCAGTGTAGCGCTAAGCCTATGCAGAGTTACTTAGGTGTATGTGCAGTATTACCTATTAGGCTATCACAGTTAGACCAGTGTAGCGCTAAGCCTATGCAGAGTTAGGCTGCAGTAGCCTATCCTACATTAGGCTAACACAGTTAGACCAGTGCAATACTAAGCCTAGGCAGAGTTACTTAGGTCTGTGTGCAGTATTAAGTATGTGCGACATTAGGCTAACACATTTAGACCAGTGCGGCACTAAGCCTGGGCACAGTTAGGCTGTTATAGCCTGTCCTACATTAGGCTAGTACAGACAGACCAGTGTAGCACTAAGCCTGGGCACAGTTACTTAGGCTTGTGTGCATCATTAGGCCTGTACCACATTAGGCTATCACAGTTAGACCCGTGTAGCGCTAAGCCTATGCAGGGTAAGAGATGATGCAGGGAGGCCCAGAACACAGCGTCTCACGGCGACAGTGGCGCCACCCTGCGGCGCGCGCACATATTGACGACGCCTGACCAAATCACTTAGCCGCTGTCCCCGCGCCAAGCAGCGAGCCTTCTACATCAATATTCAACAGGCCGTACGCCGCCTAGCGGCCAGTGTAGGGGGGAGAGGACGTGGGTGTGTGGAGGGGAGGAGATGGGGAAGGGAGGTGTAGAGGGGGGGGGGAGGGGGGGATGGGGGGAGAGAGGGCGATACAGTGAGGGGAGGATATAGGGAGGGGGTGTGTTGTGTGGGAGGAGGACGGAGCGGGGGGGGGGGGGAGGGGGGGAGGGGGGGAAGAGAAAAGAGGGGGAGGGGCTGGTGAAATGAAGGTCTATGAGAGGAGGAGGATGCAGGGGGGGAGGGGGGAGGGGGAGATGGGGCGAATGGAGGGGGTAGAATGACGGGAAAGAAAGGAAAGGGATAGGTGGAGGAGGTGTGAGGTTTGGGGAGTCGGATGGATGGCAGGGGTGTGGTGGAGGGAGGAGTTGGGGATGAAGGGAGGAGGGGGGGGGGGGGGAGGGAGGAGGAAGAGCAGAGAGGGAGTGGGAGGACGAGGAGGATAGGAGTGGGAGGATGGTGTGGTGCCGCGGTAAGTGTGGCGAAAGGGAGGCGGGGGGTGTAAGGAGGAGGTGGGAGCGGAGGGAAAGAACAGGAGAGGGAAGAGGGAAGGGCCTTGATGAGGAGAGTGGGGAAGAGGAGAGGAGGAAGAGGGGGATAAGAGGGGGAATATGGTGGGTGGGAGAGACGAAGAGTGAGAAGGAGTGGGTAGGTGAGAAGAGGGAAGGGGGGAGGAGGGAGAGGAGGAGTGAATGAGCAGGAGGAGTGAATGAAGAGGAGGAGTGAATGAGAAGGAGGAGTGAATGAGGAGGAAGATGAGTGAATGAGGAGGAGGAGTGAATGAGGAGGAGTATATAAGGAGGAGGAGTGAATGAGGAGGAGGAGTGAATGAGGAGGAGTATATAAGGAGGAGGAGTGAATGAGGAGGAGGAGGAGTGAATGAGAAGGTGAAAGGAAGGTGGGGGAGTAGGGGGAGGGTAAGAAGGGAAGGAGGAGGGGGAGGTGGAGGGGATCCAGGGAAAGGAGGACAGAGGAGAAGAAGGGAGAGCAGGAGACAGTCAACATGAAGAGGCGGAGAGGAAGAAAGAAGGAATGAGGAGGAGGAGGAAAGAAGGAATGAGGAGGAGGAAAGAAGGAAGGAGAAGGAGGGAAAGAAGGAAGGAGAAGGAGGGAAAGACAAGAAGAACAAAATGGGGAGTGATGGGAGGATGGGAGGAGTAAAGAGGAGAGGAGGAATAGGAGGAAGAGGGGGAGAGGGAAGATGAGGAGGAAGAGGAAGAGGAGGAAAAGAAGGTGGAAAAGGAGGAGGAAGAGGAGGAGGGAGAGGAGGAAGAGAAGGAGGAAGAGAAGGAGGAAGAGAAGGGGAAAGATGAATGGAAGGAGCGAATGAGACATCATCATCATCATGCTGTCAGTCGCAATGCGACAAAGACTGCTTTCATTACTTAACCGCTGCTTTATGCTGTTGTACATTTCATAAAACTGCTTGAAATGTGTTGAAGTGCTGTGGGCTTTTTCAAGTTACTACTGGCACTCTCTCAGGGAGCAAATAGAGGTCTCAGACCAGCAAGAACATGTCAAGACAGGCGCAAACTATTTGTCCCTGCAGTAGCTGGTTGGGAGATGTTTGGGAGTTCCATTCATCACCACCCTTAATGCTGCCACAATAACATGGTTTTCTGTTAGGGTTTGCTCCCTTAGCCTTTGATTCTATTAAGAACCAGAACTTGTACCACAAGGCAGTGGTTTACAACTTTGCAAGGCAGGGGCGTCAAACTCCCTGAGGTATTTTAGCACCTAAGGTATCCGAGATACTGCATTACCCGCATACCAGGGAATGAGACATGTGTGTGTGTGGGTGGGGGGGGGGGGGGACATGGGGGGATGGGAAGGGAAATGAAAGGAGACGGGACGCAGCGGGTGGTAAAGGTAGAAAAATCCCAGAAAAGGCAGGGCAGGGTGGCTACCGGGGGTAGGTAACTAGAATTCAACATCTATGACAGATTAACTCCCTAAGCTTTCGTTGAGAATGGCGGGCAGCTGTGGGAATTCACCGCCTCTGGATACGTGTTTTACAACGAAGCAGCTTTCAACAGAAATAATGCTATAAATAGAACAACCTGTTGCTGGTCTCGCCACACACCAACACAAACCAGCACTGGGTGGTCATATACACGACACGGGTCGATACGCACAGAGATTGGTTGGTTGTTGGCGTTTTACGATGGGTACCGACTTGTGACAGTGCATATTCATGGCGACTTTATAGTACTGTCCCACTGGGAGACCAAGTTGCCAGCATCAGGAACTGATATCCCACTCAGCCATATTATCCTGACACTGAGCCAACCAGTCCTGGAACTATCCTAATAATGCCAAGTGCCTGGCTACGAAGCGACAAGTATTAATTTTAAGTCATTGGTTTGACTCGACCAGGGTTCAAACCCGTGGGTTCGAATCCCACGATCTACCAAAGCGAGAGACGGACGCTCAACTCGCTCATCTGATACGCACAGAGTATACTAGTTTGGCAGGATTTCTCCCTTTCTGAAGGAAAATAGCGATGTAACCGTCTTAAGCAGAGGCAGCTATACACAGCCACGCCCAGCCACGCCCAGCCACACCCAGCCACACACAAACACACACAGCCACAAACAGCCACACACAGCCACACACAGCCACACACAGCCACACACAGCCACACACAGACACACACAGACACACACAGACACACACAGACACACACAGACACACGCAGACACACGCAGACACACGCAGACACACGCAGACGCACACAGCCACACACAGCCACACACAGCCACACACAGCCACACACAGCCACACACAGCCACACACAGACACACACAGACACACACAGACACACACAGACACACACAGACACAGGCAGACACACGCAGACACACGCAGACGCACGCAGACGCACGCAGACGCACGCAGACGCACGCAGACGCACGCAGACGCACGCAGACACACGCAGACACACGCAGACACACGCAGACACACACATACACACACAGACACACACAGACACACGCAGACACACGCAGACACACGCAGACACACGCAGACACACGCAGACACACGCAGACACACGCAGACACACGCAGACACACGCAGACGCACGCAGACGCACGCAGACGCACGCAGACGCACGCAGACACACGCAGACACACGCAGACACACGCAGACACACGCAGACACACGCAGACACACGCAGACACACGCAGACACACGCAGACACACGCAGACACACGCAGACACACACAGACCACGACACACACAGACACACACAGACACACACAGACACACACAGACACACACAGACACACACAGACACACACAGACACACACAGACACACACAGACACACACAGACACACACAGACACACACAGACACACACAGACGCACACAGACGCACACAGACACACACAGACACACACAAACACACACAACACAAAGCCACACACAGACACATAGCTACACACAGCCACACACAGCCAACACAGCTACATACAGCCACACACAGCCACACACAGCCACACACAGCCACACACAGCCACACACAGGTACATACAGCCACACATAGCCACACACACCCACACACACCCACACACACCGTCACAAGCAACCACACACACACCGTCACAAACAACCACACAGTCGCACACACCCACACACACCGTCACAAACAACCACACAGTCATATACACCCACACACACCGTCACAAACAACCACACAGTCACAAACAACCACGCAGTCACACACACAGTCACAAACAACCATATAGTCACACACCCACACACACCGTCACAAACAGTCACACAGTCACACACACATCGTCACAAACAACCACACAGTCACAAACAACCATACAGTCACAAACCCACCCACACACCATCACAAACAACCACACAGCCCCACCCCCTGTCACGTGACGGCCACACTGAGCTGTCCACAGCAGGCACCTACTGGTGCTCTGTAATGGCGACAGTTTGGTTCTCTGTCCGTTTTTGCCGCCTGGCATTGATTAAATCAAACCCGGCTCATCGCCCCTAACCAACATCACGTGACGCCAATTTCCGCGCAAAACACCGCAGACACGAATTTGGGGCATAACGCCTGCCACTCAGTGGGCGGGTGAAAATTGATTGATTGATTGATTGGCTGATTGGGGTATCACATCCCAGCAACAGCTGAGGTAGTGCACATTCATGGTGGCTTTATAGTGCTGTCCCAATTAAATGCAATGCCACAAGCATTGCGATGCGATGTCCCTTTTATTCACATTATCCTGACACTAAGCCAACCTTGTTCTATCCTAGCAATGCCGAAGGCCAGGCAAAGTAGTGACAGTAATCAAACGTCCTTATAATATGACCTTAGATGGTGCCAGGACATAAGACTCCAACAACCATCCAACAAGGATCAGTTTAGTAAAAGTCACTGATCTTCCGCATGGGAAGCGAGCACTCTATCTATTCGGCCATCCCATGCCGGTTCCATTTATTTTATTGGGGTGTTCGTTCTAGTGTGTTGGTGCGTGTGTGAGAGTGGATGTATCTGAGTGTGTGGGAGGTGTAGGTGCTTGTATGTGTGTATTGGTGTGCTGGTGCATGTGTGAGTGTGGATATATATGAGTGTGTGGGAGATGTAGGTGCTTGTATAAGTGTGTATTTGTGTGCTGGTGCGTGTGTGAGTGTGGATGTATCTGAGTGTGTGGGAGGTGTAGGTGCTTGTATGTGTGTATTGGTGTGCTGGTGCGTGTGTGAGTGTGGATATATCTGAGTGTGTGGGAGGTGTAGGTGCTTGTATGTGTGTATTGGTGTGCTGGTGTGTGTGTGAGTGTGGATATATCTGAGTGTGTGGGAGGTGTACGTGCTTGTATGTGTGTATTGGTGTGCTGGTGTGTGTGTGAGTGTGGATATATCTGAGTGTGTGGCAGGTGTAGGTGCTTGTATGTACGTATTGGTGTGCTGGTGCGTGTGTGAGTGTGGATATATCTGAGTGTGTGGGAGGTGTAGGTGCTTGTATGTGTGTATTGGTGTGCTGGTGCGTGTGTGAGTGTGGATATATCTGAGTGTGTGGGAGGTGTACGTGCTTGTATGTGTGTATTGGTGTGCTGGTGTGTGTGTGAGTGTGGATATATCTGAGTGTGTGGCAGGTGTAGGTGCTTTTATGTGTGTATTGGTGTGCTGGTGTGTGTGAGTGTGGATATATCTGAGTGTGTGGCAGGTGTAGGTGCTTGTATATGTGTGTATTGGTGTGCTGGTGCGTGTGTGAGTGTGGATGTATCAGAGTGTGTGGGAGATGTATGTGCTTGTATATGTGTGTATTGGTGTGCTGGTGCGTGTGTGAGTGTGGATGTATCTGAGTGTGTGGCAGGTGTAGGTGCTTGTATGTGTGTATTGGTGTGCTGGTGTGTGTGAGTGTGGATGTATCTGAGTGTGTGGGAGGTGTAGGTGCTTGTATATGTGTGTATTGGTGTGCTGGTGCGTGTGTGAGTGTGGATGTATCTGAGTGTGTGGCAGGTGTAGGCGCTTGTATGTGTGTATTGGTGTGCTGGTGTATGTGTGAGTGTGGATTTATCTGAGTGTGTGGCAGGTGTAGGTGCTTGTATATACGTATTGGTGTGCTGGTGCGTGTGTGAGTGTGGATATATCTGAATGTGTTGGAGGTGTAGGTGCTTCTATGTGTGTATTGGTGTGCTGGTGCGTGTGTGAGTGTGGATATATCTGAGTGTGTGGGAGGTGTACGTGCTTGTATGTGTGTATTGGTGTGCTGGTGTATGTGTGAGTGTGGATTTATCTGAGTGTGTGGCAGGTGTAGGTGCTTGTATATACGTATTGGTGTGCTGGTGCGTGTGTGAGTGTGGATATATCTGAATGTGTTGGAGGTGTAGTTGCTTCTATGTGTGTATTGGTGTGCTGGTGCGTGTGTGAGTGTGGATGTATCTGAGTGTGTGGGAGGTGTAGGTGCTTGTATATGTGTGTATTGGTGTGCTGGTGCGTGTGTGTGGAGTGTGGTATGTATCTGAGTAGTGTGTGGGCAGTGTGTAGGTGTGCTTGTATGTGCTGTATGTCGTGTGTGTTGGTGCGTGTGTGAGTGTGGATGTATCTGAGTGTGTGGGAGGTGTAGGTGCTTCTATGTGTGTATTGGTGTGCTGGTGCGTGTGTGAGTGTGGATATATCTGAGTGTGTGGGAGGTGTACGTGCTTGTATGTGTGTATTGGTGTGCTGGTGTATGTGTGAGTGTGGATTTATCTGAGTGTGTGGCAGGTGTAGGTGCTTGTATATACGTATTGGTGTGCTGGTGCGTGTGTGAGTGTGGATATATCTGAATGTGTTGGAGGTGTAGGTGCTTGTATGTGTGTATTGGTGTGCTGGTGCGTGTGTGAGTGTGGATGTATCTGAGTGTGTGGGAGGTGTAGGTGCTTGTATATGTGTGTATTGGTGTGCTGGTGCGTGTGTAAGTGTGGATGTAACTGAGTGTGTGGGAGGTGTAGGTGCTTGTATATGTGTGTATTGGTGTGCTGGTGCGTGTGTAAGTGTGGATGTAACTGAGTGTGTGGGAGGTGTAGGTGCTTGTATATGTGTGTATTTGTCTGCTGGTGCGTGTGTGAGAGTGTGGATGTATCTGAGTATGTGGGAGATGTATGTGCTTGTATATGTGTATATTGGTGTGCTGGTGCGTGTGTGAGTGTGGATGTAACTGTGTGTGTGGGAGGTGTAGGTGCTTCTATGTGTGTATTGGTGTGCTGGTGCGTGTGTAAGTGTGGATGTAACTGAGTGTGTGGGAGGTGTAGGTGCTTCTATGTGTGTATTGGTGTGCTGGTGCGTGTGTGAGTGTGCATGTATCTGAGTGTGTGGGAGGTGTAGGTGCTTGTATATGTGTGTATTGGTGTGCTGGTGCGTGTGTGAGTGTGGATGTATCTGAGTGTGTGGGAGGTGTAGGTGCTTGTATATGTGTGTATTGGTGTGCTGGTGCGTGTGTGAGTGTGGATGTATCTGAGTGTGTGGGAGATGTATGTGCTTGTAATGTGTGTTTTGTGTGCTGGTGCGTGTGTGAGTGTGGATGTATCTGTGTGTGGGAGTGTAGGTGCTTGTATGTGTGTATTGGTGTGCTGGTGCGTGTGTGAGTGTGGATGTATCTGAGTGTGTGGGGAGGTGTAGGTGCTTGTATATGTGTGTATTGGTGTGCTGGTGCGTGTGTGAGTGTGGATGTATCTGAGTATGTGGGAGATGTGTGTGCTTGTATGTGTGTGTATTGGTGTGCTGGTGCGTGTGTGAGTGTGGATGTATCTGAGTGATGTGGCAGGTGTATGTGCTTGTATGTGTGTATTGGTGTGCTGGTGCGTGTGTGAGTGTGGATGTATCTGAGTGTGTGGGAGGTGTAGGTGCTTGTATATGTGTGTATTGGTGTGCTGGTGCGTGTGTGAGTGTGGATATATCTGAGTGTGTGGGAGGAGTAGGTGCTTGTATGTGTGTATTGGTGTGCTGGTGCGTGTGTGAGTGTGGATGTATCTGAGTGTGTGGGAGATGTAGGTGCTTGTATGTGTGTGTATTGGTGTGCTGGTGCGTGTGTGAGTGTGGATGTATCTGAGTGTGTGGCAGATGTAGGTGCTTGTATATGTGTGTATTGGTGTGCTGGTGCGTGTGTGAGTGTGGATGTATCTGAGTGTGTGGGAGATGTATGTGCTTGTATATGTGTGTGTATTGGTGTGCTGGTGCGTGTGTGAGTGTGGATGTATCTGAGTGTGTGGGAGGTGTAGGTGCTTCTATGTGTGTATTGGTGTGCTGGTGCGTGTGTGAGTGTGGATGTATCTGAGTGTGTGGGAGGTGTAGGTGCTTCTATGTGTGTATTGGTGTGCTGGTGTGTGTGAGTGTGGATGTATCTGAGTGTGTGGGAGGTGTAGGTGCTTGTATATGTGTGTATTGGTGTGCTGGTGCGTGTGTGAGTGTGGATGTATCAGAGTGTGTGGGAGATGTATGTGCTTGTATATGTGTGTATTGGTGTGCTGGTGCGTGTGTGAGTGTGGATGTATCTGAGTGTGTGGGAGATGTATGTGCTTGTATATGTGTGTATTTGTGTGCTGGTGCGTGTGTGAGTGTGGATGTATCAGAGTGTGTGGGAGATGTAGGTGCTTGTATATGTGTGTATTGGTGTGCTGGTGCATGTGTGAGTGTGGATGTATCTGAGTATGTGGGAGATGTATGTGCTTGTATGTGTGTGTATTGGTGTGCTGGTGCGTGTGTGAGTGTGGATGTATCTGAGTGAGTGGCAGGTGTATGTGCTTGTATGTGTGTATTGGTGTGCTGGTGCGTGTGTGAGTGTGGATGTATCTGAGTGTGTGGCAGGTGTAGGTGCTTGTATATGTGTGTATTGGTGTGCTGGTGCGTGTGTGAGTGTGGATGTATCAGAGTGTGTGGCAGGTGTATGTGCTTGTATGTGTGTATTGGTGTGCTGGTGCGTGTGTGAGTGTGGATGTATCTGAGTGTGTGGGAGATGTAGGTGCTTGTATGTGTGTGTATTGGTGTGCTGGTGCGTGTGTGAGTGTGCATGTATCTGAGTGTGTGGGAGATGTAGGTGCTTGTATATGTGTGTATTGGTGTGCTGGTGCGTGTGTGAGTGTGGATGTATCTGAGTGTGTGGGAGGTGTAGGTGCTTGTATGTGTGTGTATTGGTGTGCTGGTGCGTGTGTGAGTGTGCATGTATCTGAGTGTGTGGGAGATGTAGGTGCTTGTATATGTGTGTATTGGTGTGCTGGTGCGTGTGTGAGTGTGGATGTATCTGAGTGTGTGGGAGATGTATGTGCTTGTATATGTGTGTATTTGTGTGCTGGTGCGTGTGTGAGTGTGGATGTATCAGAGTGTGTGGGAGATGTAGGTGCTTGTATATGTGTGTATTGGTGTGCTGGTGCATGTGTGAGTGTGGATGTATCTGAGTATGTGGGAGATGTATGTGCTTGTATGTGTGTGTATTGGTGTGTTGGTGCGTGTGTGAGTGTGGATGTATCTGAGTGTGTGGGAGGTGTAGGAGGTGTAAGAGTGTACTCAAGTGTTTAATCTGCTATTTGTGTCGATGAGTGTGTATGAGTGTATCATATTAGTACATATGCGTGTTGTGGACTACAAACTGTGTCTGTTTGTTGAAGTTTTTCTTCAAGGCAACATCTAAGTTCATATCAGTACGGCTTCCGACTTGTCACAGTGCACACTAATACTGACTATATAGTGCTGCCCCTATGAGAAACCAGGCTTCTAACACCATGACCCGATATCCCACTCAGTTACATTATCCTGACACTGAGCTAATCAGTCCTTGCCCTATCCTAATATCACCGAGCGCCAGTGTAGGTAGCGACACGTATCAATATATGACTCGACTGGGATTCAAACTCCCGACCTTCCACACGGGAAGCCAGGGCTCTATCGATTCGGCTACCACATTCAGTGGAATACAAAGAACTAGTCTAGATTCTGCTGAGATGGTGTCTCCCCCCCCCCCCCAACCACTCCCCCTGTCAACAATACCTGTTTAAAACGTGAGGGTGCCAGATTGCCTTCGTTGCAAACTGTTGTTTGCGCATATTACAGTAGAACAAGACTTGGTATAGGCGTGGGTTCGACTTGTTCAATCTCATTGTTTCAGTTATTGAATCATTGCTTGTAGTATTCTTAGTTGTTATTACATCTCTCACCGTCACGTTTCCAACAAGCGGTAAAGGGTGTAGACTTCTTGAAGTTACTGCTCAAATAGTTAACGCTTCCTTGCAATTTCTTGCCTGCAGACGACTTTAAAATATGATGAGACTTGGCATGTTGCCAAATTTGCTGTCTGTGCAAGTTCCGTTGAATGCTTTAAGGTCCAGGCACACCTTACAAGATTGAGCAACGGACATAAACCGGACAAACAATTGTCTAGTCCAGTGGAGTTCGGTATCAAAATGTACCGAAATGTGTTGAACTGTTGCAACGGCCGCCGGATGAAACGGATGCTAAACTGACAAGGAACGTACATTAACGAATATCCACCGGACGAGAAACGGACGAGAAATGGACGAGAGCTGGATGAAAACCGAATGTCAAACGGTCTTACCGGATTGTTCATGGACACGCCGAAAACATATACTGACCGACTTCCCGCAATAAAAACAACAAAAAATGTTAAACAAAAAAACTGTCAATGGACTTGGCAGGAAACAAACCGGAGACGTGACGGATGGGTACTGGACATGAAATGGACAAAACGGACTAAACGGACTAAACGGACTTAAACCGGACACCAACCATACACTTCAGTCCGGCAGTGTCCGGTACAAGTTTTGTGCATGTTCAAAACTTGTACTGGACACCGCCAGACACCACCGGACAGATAATGGACACGCCGGTTGTCAACCGCATATAAACCGTACATTGCCGTATTTCACCGGACAGTGTCCGTTTTCTGTCCGTTTCTCCAATCTGGTGAGGTCTGACCGGGGCTTAAAGGGCGATTAACATGGTCAAGCCATGTCATCCAGGGCCCGTATGCATGAAGAATTATTTATCGGCTCTGGTGTCAAGGGCCGGGTCCGGGTTAGCTAACGCCGGCGTTGGAAATTCGGTCACGGGGTATGCACGGAGCCAAAGCGCGGAGGCGTTAGCTAACCTAGCAGTTATTTATAGATATCTGAAATCCCTCTGTGCCTGTGTACATTCGTCGATTTGACAATACTAACTTCGCCGCCGTTGTAGCGGCGGCGTTAATATGGGTTCAAATTTAGGGTTAATTTAATGAAATTTCACGATTTGAGCATGTAATTCTGTTAAATATGATCGCATTGAATAGATTTGGGCCTAATATATTGCCGCCGATGCGGCGGCGGCGGCGGCGATGTTTTGTTGATATTCGACAGTATTGTCGTGGGGGTGATGAAAATGGGAAATATTGTGCCTAGAGCGGGACTCGAACCCACATCTCTTTGCATTCCGTGCCAGTGTGCTAACCATTACACCACCTAGGCTCCCTGATATCAACACACTACCCATGCCTACCTGTCTATGCGGCTCCTTGCCTGAGAGGTCAGTGCAGACCACTACACCCGTCCCCCTGGAATTGTAAGTCTTTTAATGCTTACAATTATATACATTCAGGCAATGCAACACACTTACATACACAGGGTAGGTTCAACAACTATACAGCGCGTAGCTTGTACAGTATCATGGTCACGGCAACCAGTGTCGTGGGGGTGATGAAAATGGGAAATATTGCGCCTAGAGCGGGACTCGAACCCACATCTCTTTGCATTCTGGGCCAGTGTGCTAACCATTACACCACCTAGGCTCCCTGATATCACCACACTACCCACGCCTACCTGTCTATGTGGTTACTTGCCTGAGAGGTCAGTGCAGACAATACACTCGTCCCCCTGGAATTGTAAGTCTTTTAATACTTACAATTACATACATACAGGCAATGCGACAACACGTACATACACAGGATAGGTTCAACAACCATACAGCGCATAGCTCATACAGGATCATGGTCACAGCACCAGTGTCATGGGGTGATGAAAATGGGAAATATTGTGCCTAGAGCGGGACTCGAACCCACATCTCTTTGCATTCTGGGCCAGTGTGCTAACCATCACACCACCTAGGCTCCCTGATATCAACACACTACCCACGCCTACCTGTCTATGCGGCTCCTTGCCTGAGAGGTCAGTGCAGCCCACTACACTATGGATAGCGACGTCGATGCGGCGGCGGTGGCAATTTGTTTTGTGTACATTCGTCGATTTGACAATATTAATATCGCCGCCGTTGTAGCGGAGGCGTTAATATCGGTTCGAATTTAGGGTTAATTTAATGAAATTTCACGATTTTAGTATGTAATTCTGTTAAATATGATCGCATTGAATAGATTTGGGCCTAATATATTGCCGCCGATGCGGCAGCGGCAGCGGCGGCGGTGGCGGCGGCGATGTTTTGTTGATCTTCGACAGTATGGATAGCGACGTCGATGCGGCGGCGGCGATTTGTTTTGTGTACATTCGTCGATTTGACAATATTAATATTGCCGCTGTTGTAGCGGCGGCGTTAATATGGGTTCGATTTTAGGGTTAATTTAATGAAATTTCATGATTTGAGTATGTAATTCTGTTAAATATGATCGCATTCAGTAGATTTGCGCCTAAGCTGTCCCTAACCCCGACGGTAAACTTGCTATAGCTTCGGGTTAGGGTAGACGGTGTTAAACTCGTGGAGTTTCCCTAACCCGGCCACATGCATACCAACTTTTCGCCGCTAACCCGGAGATCACCGCTAACCATAGGTTTGGAGCGCTAACACTGCCCCATGCATACAGGCCCAGGTCACAAATATCGTGAATGAATGTGAGTAGGCATGGTTTGTTTACTTTGATGCTGATTATTCTCTGGGGATTAGCATTGACTTAATCGAGGGTGGAGGGTTCAAGGGTTGGTTGGTTGTTGAAGTTTTGCATCCTGGCAACATATAAGGTCATATCAGGATGGGTACTGACTTGTGACATGCGCACTCATGGCAACTTTATAGTGCTGCCCCACTGGGAAATCAGGCTGCCAGCACCATGACCTGATATGCCACTCAATTACATTATCCTGACACTGAGCAAACCAGTCCTTGCCCTATCCTATTAATTCTGAGTGCCAGACTAGGAAGCGACAAGTATCAATTTTAAAGTCATCGTCTAATATTTACTGGAATGCCTGGCCGTCTGAGCCCCAGAAATAACACTTACTCTTCCGAGGTGCATTCTGACAACTGTCTGTCAGTTCACACCTGATGCCGCTCTCCAACAAACTCATAAGCAAAAAAGGGAAGACAAGTCATGCAAGATTGACAGTAAAGAAGTTGTGCTTTATTGGCATCACTCCTGTTCACCTACTAGCGACCTATCACCCTCACTCCTTACCTTCTGTCCACACAGAGCCTCATTACTCTCTTTAGTATATATATGAATCAGTGCCTACAGCCCATTGAACTGGAGTCCCATGGTTGTTGCACACAGCTCAGTGTGTATATGAAAGGTGGATCCTTAGCCAGAGTGTCTGGGTTCCTGGCCAAGAGAAGAGTGTGTTCACTTCAAGAGTCCATCCAGAAGTCCCTCTCCAGAGTGTCTGGGGAAAGGTATATAGAATAATCTATCTCAGAATGACGCTTGTGTGGTCAGGTGGGGCAAAGGGGTGCAGGTGACTGGGCCTCCCACAGCCAGCCGATCAGACAACCTCTACTGCCTGGGGGGTGATGCCGTAATAGGGGCTGCTGTCACTCAACCCCAGCTGCAGGTGGTGTCCATAATGTATGCAGAGTGGCTGGGTGTGCTTGCCCATCAGTTCTGTGGTAACAGGTAGATGCAGACAGTTACAATAAATATATATATTAAAAATGTCCTTCTCCTCCACTTGCACCCTTTCTGGTGCATAGAGAGAACATTTCACCAAACATTAACTGTCTCTTATATAGGAACATCTCGTCATAATCTCGGGTACTATGTATTAACATATATTTCACATAGCCTAATACATCACACAGCAAGTGGGGCACCCATTGCTTTTCTATTACATAACCTTGGTCCCCACTCCGTCGCCCGAGGATAATAATGCTCTCTGCCAATATATAATTCCGAACCGAAAATCCGTATATTTTTACAATTGGTTTGACTCGACCAGGAACCGAACTCCCGACCTTCCGCACGCGAGGCCCACACTCTACCGATTAGGCCACCGCGCCCGGTGGGTTCAAGGGTCAACCTGTGACTATTAGGGTCAGATAGCGCTAATTGCCCTCCTCAGCTAGTTCAATGATGCACCACAGGGACCACTCTACACAGATCGATCAGATTTCACACTTTGACTGGAACAACTCTGCCGCTCCCCTCCTGGACCGGAACGTGTGCAGTCACGATAGGAATCACCACCCACCCACCCTGTAATCTGACGGGACACTTCCGTATAAAGTTGAGTGCCAATGAGCTATAAAACCTCACACATGACCGCTTAATTCAGAGTAGGCTAGAGGTCGGGACTTGAACCCTAATTTGAAACCAAACCATTATATACAAACTATCCCTCCGTGATGTGAATCATGAAGCAGGAACATAAAGAAACAATCAACTGCAATTTTACAAAAGCATCATGAGAATCCACAGGGAAGAATAACTGTACATGCTAAAGGCCCTGTCACACTACGACGTATGCCGCCGGCGTGTGCTTAATGTGTTGAAATAAATTTCAAATCAAAATAGGTCGGCATACGCCAAACTTTTTGCGCTGCGAGGGATAAAAATGGGCATACACACAACATACACACAACGTACACACAACGTACGTAACGTATGCAGAACGTATCTCTGACCTATTGAGAGCGTTCATGTGCCTCACAAAACATTCACAAAACATTCGCATATGCATCCGTTGGCTGTACGTGGACTGTACCTTCCCAACAGGTTGAACGTATGGCTAACATGTTCCAACCTATCCCGACCTACCCCTACTGTGTGCATAACGTACGCCGACATATGCCGAGCGTACACTGAGCGTATGAGAAATGTTTGAGCCATACGGCGACATACGTTGAAAATTTTGAACATGCACAAAAATTGTTTTAGAGACTGGACCTACACCGACCTATGATGACCTATGACGGCGTATCCCAAGCGTACTCGACGTATGGCCAACGTATATGTAACGTATGATGCCGTATGCCAACATGTTGGTCGAAAATCACATAGGTCGGCATACACTAAGGCCATATGTCGTAGTGTGACAGCCCCTTAAGACGTTTATCTGAGGGTAGTAGTAGTTGGTGGTTGTTGGAGTTTTACATCCTGACAACATCTAAGGTTATATCAGGACAGGTACCGACTTGTGACAGTGTGCATGTATGGCGACTTTATAGTGCTGCCTCACTGGGAAATCATGCTGCTGGCATCATGACCTGATATCCCACTCAATCACATTATCCTGACACTGGGCCAACCAGTGCTTGTCCTATCCTATTAATGCCAAGTGCCAGGCTAGGAAGTGACAAGTATCAATTTTATAAGTCATTAGTTTGACTCGACTGAGAACCAAACTCCCGATCTCCCGCACGCGAGGCCCTCGCTTTACCGATTCGGCCACGACGCCCGGTTTTATCTGTGGTTTATAACCTACTTAATTTCAGCTATCGCTCTCCTGTATGACGTCACAGAATGAGGCTATTCTAGCTCCACTCTATTTGGCGGGGATTGTGTATTGATCACAAGTACAGTTTTGTTTGGTGTTGTTGTTTTGCGTCCTAGCAACATCTAAAGTCATATCAGGACCTAGACACAAGAACAAATGCCCTTGAATATTCTGAGTAATATAACTGATATTTAAAAAGTATTTAAACAAAATTAAATAGCGAATATTCTCATGTAAGGAATACGCGCTAAAATCACGTCACTGGATATTTAAAGCCTTGTCGCTGACCAATCAGGATTGAGCATGCTTTGACGCTTGAACTCAATACGCCACTCAAATTATAACATGTCGTCTGCTTTCGCGAAATATCGAATGATGTAGTCGTAGATAATTTAAATTTGACTAGAAGGAAAGTTCATATACTATTTGCTTTAGTGAATTCGTTGTGGGATTTTTGTTCTTGTGTGTTTTGTTATTTTCCTGTTAATACCCCTGTCATACTACGACGTAATGAGCCAACGTGAGCCTAACGTGGTGATATTTCGTCATTACGTTGATATACGTTGGATTACGTTATGATGACGTCATAATGACGTTAGAGTGACGTCGAGCTACGTCACATTACGTCGTGTTACGTCAAGTTACGTCGAGGTTTTGGACATGTTCAAAAGTTTCGACGTAGGTCGAACGTAAGGGTTTACGTTCGCCGTACGTTCTGTTCACGTTCAGCAAACGTCAATGACGTTAAACGGACGTTATTCCAACGCTCCTCACTACGTTCAACTACGTTCCACTACGTTGACCCCCATTAAACCAAGTGCAAATGCCCACGGGGCGTAATGGGAACGTCAGGACAACGTCAGGAGAACGTCAGGAGAACGTCAGGAGAACGTGCATTCAACGTACGTTCAACGTCTCATGACGTGGCTAACGTCACGTAACGTTCTTCTGACGATGGAATAACGTTCATAACGTTCCGTCAGCGTCATTACGTTGACCTCTCTCGTCGAACGACGGTATCACTACGCTTTACCGACGTTACTCTCTCGTCCACTACGCTGCATCCACGTTCAACTTGTGCCCAAATTTGCATACTACGCCGAGAAGTTCAACGTTCTTCACGTTCTCCCTACGTTGACGTCGTGACGTCGTAGTGTGACAGCCCCATAAGGATGTGCGAAATGTCGTCTGCTGTTTTCAGTGAGCGATATTTAGTGGAGACTGCCGTACATATCAGAGAGGGAGCAAGCGTGGGAATGTCACCCGTTCTATATTTAGAACGGAGCGTCTTGTTTTCGCTATTGGGAAGCGGGGAGGGAGGGAGGCGAAGGACCGGGAATGGACTGAGGAGGGAGAGTGAGGAGAGAGGGGAAGCAGGGGAATGGAGGGAGGAGGGAGAGGGAGGAGAGAGGGGAAGGAGGGTAGGGAGGGAGAAGGGAGGGAGAGGGGAGAGACGGGGGAAGGAATGGGCAGGTGGAGGGGAAGAGAGGAGTGGAAGGAAAGGCGAGGGATGGGGAGGGGGGGGTAAGGGGAGGGGAGGGGAGAGGGGAGGGGAAGGAGAGGGAGGGAGATGGAGGCAGTAGGAATGGCAAGGAAATGAACGGAAGGATGGGAGGGGGAGGGGTGGAGGGGGAAGGGGAGGGAGGGAAAGATAAGGGAAGAGGGAAAGGGGAGAGAGGAGGGGGACGGGGGAGGGGTGGTGTTCGTCCATATTAACGAAAGCTCTGATTCACCAGCCACCATCTCACCTTCACTGCACGTGTGTAAACCATCACACACCAAGGCGCATGGCCCACCGTCCTTGTCCATCTTAGACACGTGTATAAATGATAGATATGCAACATTAGGTGAGTAAAAACACCTGATATCTACCCGACATGCTTCCTGTTTTGCTACACACTCACACCCGAAGACAACAGGTCTACCCTCTGTAATTTATAAGGTGTTCCGTCGTAAATGCTGTCGGTACTAGTATCATCTGACCGGTACAACTACGTAGTGTGCGCGTTCCTATGGTACAGGGTCGCGTTCAGGGTACGCCTCAGAGGTGCCTTGGAGACAGCTCTGCAATGTCGTTTTGGCCTATTTGCTTTGGGGGGCATCTCGGAGTCGCCTCGCTTTTCAGATAGGAGGCAAAAAGCGCCTCCAAAATGGCCGTCGAATTCAGTGGTTTCAGCCAATCAGAGCTGTTCTTTTCAATTGCAAATGGGTGCACCCTATGGAGGCCACGATTCTCGAGCACCCGACAGCTAAAGTCATTCAGACTAGCGTGACATCCAGAATATCACCGAGGAGCCTCCAAGGCATACCTTAAACTGGCCCTGGTCTAGTACTCCACATTCTCTGGGGTTTGCTAACTAGGCAGCAATATGTTAGCCACCAGCATTGCTACATGTTCCACCACACGAGATAGATAATTGATACTTGTCACTACCTAGCCTGTTGCTCGGCATTAGTAGAATAGAGTAAGGAATGGTTTGCTCAGTATTAGGATAATGTGGCTGAGTGGGATATTGGGTCATGGTTCCAGTGGATCGGTCTCCTAGTGAAGCAGCCCTATAAAGTCGCCATGAGGGTACACTGTCAAAAGTCCGTATCCATCCTGATATGACCTTAGGTGCTGCTAGGACACAAAGCCCCAATAGACTAATAAACTAACAAACAATACATTATTATGAAAACCCTGGGGAAAGCATCACGCCACCTCCTGAGATATTCTCAAAGCTTCTGTTGCCTGCCCTATGTAATTCCAGATGTACCTTCGTGGCCAGCAGGGAATATGTTTATCTCAGGTTCAGTCTAGTGGGAAAGGAATGGCTCCTTCCAGAACAAGTGATACGTGGATAGTCTGAGGCGTTCTAATTAACTCAAGGTAGTTGGGTTTTCTACGATCTGAGTAGTTCGTTATGAACTGAACTCACCTGACCATTAATTGTTAACACCTTAATGCATCATGACATATTGAGCACAGTATATCACATATGTTGTCTAAATAACCATAGGGGATTCCACATAAAAACTGTATGATGCTATGGTAGATTAAGCTATGGAGATTGTATGTTAATATATATGTGATGTATAATGTATTATTCGAGTATAAAGATATGGAAGGGAATATTACTTATTATTATGATTATTGTTCTACTCCGTACACTGTGCTGGTGGTGCCATTTCGGCCCCCCTTTCCTCAACCAGATGTTGACCAGTGTCAGTCGCACGAGGGAGAAGATATATATGTGTGTATATATATATACATTTTATTATTATTATAATTAGTGTTCTACATAAAACATTTGCTTGTGTCGCCAGAAAAAAGAGATTCAAAATGAACCAATGTTGAATACAAACCAGATCTATGCACTCAGGAGCAGCAGAAACAGAAACTAATTGTACATAATTGAAGATTAATTAATGGATAAATTAGCATACATCAAATATTTCTAAAACAGGCTGTGAAAATGAACAGATGATGCATGCGCAAGAAACTGGGGCGGCAGAGCAGGGAGGCCATGGACAGGGAGAATGTAGGGGGAAAGCAGGGGGAAAGCAGGAAGAACGCAGGGAGAAAGCAGGGAGAAAGTAGAGAGAAAGCAGGGAGAAGGTAGAGAGAAAGCAGGGAGAAAGCAGGGGGAAAGCAGGGAGAAAGCAGGGAGAAAGCAGGGAGAAATCAGGGAGAAATCAGGTCAATGTCAGGGAGAAATCAGGGAGAAATCAGGGAGAAAGCAGGGAAAAATCAGGGAGAAAGCAGGGAGAAAGCAGGGAGAAAGCAGGTAAATGTCAGGGAGAAATCAGGGGGAAGGCAGGGAGAAAGCACGGAGAAAGCACGGAGAAAGCACGGAGAAAGCAGGGGGAAAGGCGGGGGAAAGCAGGGAGAAAGCAGGGAGAAAGCAGGGAGAAAGTAGAGAGAATGGAGGGAGAAATCAGGGAGAAAGCAGGGAGAAAGCAGGGGGGAAAGCAGGGAGAAAGCAGGGAGAAAGCAAGCGGGGTAAAGCGGGGAGAATGCAGCGAGAAAGCAGGGAGAATGCAGCGAGAAAGCAGGGGGAATGCAGAAAGAAAGCATGGAGAAAGCAGGGGGAAAGCAGGGATAAAGCAGGGAGAAAACAGGGAGAACGCAGGGGGAAAGCAGGGGAAAGCAGGGGGAGAGCAGAGAGAACGCAGGGGGAATGCAGGGAGAAATCAGGGAGAAAGCAGGGGGAAAGCAGGGGGAGAGCAGAGAGAACGCAGGGAAAAAGTGGGGAGAAAGCAGGGAGAAAACAGGGGGAAATCAGGGAGAAAGGGAGAAGGGGAGATTAGGAGGATAGACATGGTTCACACCTTCATTACACCACACCCTGACTATCGTGACTCCCTATTGTATGGCACACCTGAATATAATATCAATTGCCTTCAGCAAATTCATAACAGCACTGCTCTCATAGTCACAAATCCTCGACCATACTGTCCTGTCACACCAGTTCTTCCGAAATTGCATTGGCTGCCAATAAAACAGCCCTTTGAGGTCAAGATTTTACTAAGCGCCTATAAAGCTATCGATGGGAATGACCTGGAATATCTGTACAATCTTCTATCCCTGAAGCAGTGCTCGTGAACTCTCAGATCATTCTGTCAGGTGTTATTACACGCTACTCTGTAGTGACTCATGTTATATGGCGACTCTGCCTTTTATATGGCAGGCCCCACTCAGAAATGTCAGAAATGAATTATCACCAATAATAGAAGTAGATTAGAGGGTTGTTGGAGTTTTACGTCCTGGAAACATCTTGGGTCATATCAGGACGGGTACTGACTTGTGACAGTGTGCATGCATGGTGTATTTTATTCATCGAATAATATCTCTTGTCAGTGCCAGAGCACTGGTCTTCCTGCCATACAGTACAATTTCTTAATACATAAATGAAACTACTATCAGTTGTAATAGTAACTGCATGCAAATCCTGTTTGATACTAAAAGTATTATACATTTTATAAATGAAGTATCAGCTGTAGTAGTAACTGTGCACAATTCCAGTCCTTTTTTCCTTCTTTCCTTTTTTGTAAAGAAATATATCCAATATATATATATATCTATTTTCACATACATATACAGTATATATGCAAATCAGTGGATCTAATCACAATTAATATGCTGGTATCTAGTAAATACCTACACTGATTTGCCCATAAATGTAAGTCATTATATACTGAAGGATATGATATGATGGTGACAGGAACAGTGGATGTCAATGTGTATGATGTTAATTTTTGCAATACTGTTTGAGTCATTTAATTAGTAATTGTTAGTTCTTTGTATTGTATGATTTGATGAATGGAATGGAGGTCTGAGATTGTAGTGGGTATTTAGATGTGACTGGTATTGGGTCAGTCTCAAGAAAAATGTTAGGGCCTAGGTATGTAATGGGCTTTGAAAGAGGGGTTGGAAGGGGCTTGTGGACCATTTATATATATATATATATATGTGCAGGGGTCAGGACAAGGGTGGCCTTTAGAATACCTCGAACTGTGTAGGGGTCTGACAGGCCTGTTGTAGTTTTATTAAATTTTGTATTTCAAGGAGACTTGTGGACTGTCTTGTCCTCACTGGGAGTTTATTCCGTAATGTACCACCTCTGTAAATTGGTGCTTTAGTCAGCTTGTTTGTTAGTGGCTTGGGCATTTTTAGGAGTGTAGCATCCCTCTGTCTAGTTACTCTGTTTGTATGGTCACCTTATTGCTCATCATTCGATCTTTTATACATGAGAGTGAGGAGATGTGAGTCCCTCCTTTGGCTAAGGTAGCTGATTTGTGCTTTGGCATGCATTTCCTTTACTGACAGGTTTTTACCTCTGTAGACAGTTCTAAGTGCCCTGTTTTGAATCCTCTCTAATTTGGTTTCTTGTTGGTTTGTCAGCAGTCCATAGATTAAATCATTTTAGTCAATTATTTATATAGCAAAATGGCTGTGTTCTCACTCATGTAGTATCTAACTTTCTTAAAAGTTGTCATTTTTATGGCTATCATTTGATTGAGTTTTGACAGTTGTCGATTACCATTTAGTTTTGAATCGAGTGTGGTCCCTAAATATTTGTATGTGTCTACCTCATTCAATGATGTATCACCAAAATGTAGAGTGATAGGTTGTGCTCTTGATTTTTTTTATTTGGTTGCAAAAATTATGTATTCAGATTCTTTTGCATTTACTGTCACTTTATTTTCCTTACACCAGATGTTAACTTTAGCTAGCACATCCTCAACTATCTCCGCTGCAGATTCAATGTTTTAGTTGTGGACTGTGAGGGCCACATCATCAGCAAACAGTGTAAATATGGCCTAATTTGTTACCAAGGGCAAGTCATTAATAAATATAAGGAAGAGTAGTGGCCCAAGTGTAGAACCCTGGGGTACTCCAGTTGTAATTGATCTCTCTGTTGATTTAGTGTCATTTATTTGTGTAACTTGCTGCCTATTTGATAGATAGTTGGCTATAAATGTACAAAATTTAGGACAGAGTCCTGCTCTTTCAATTTTCCAGAGTAAAATGTCATGGTCTATGGTGTCAAAAGCTTTCTTGAAATCAAGAAAGATGGTTATTGTCAGTTCTCCTCTATCTATGTTAATCAGCAGTTCATCCAATAGATTGGCTAAGGCTATTGTGGTTGATTTCTCTTTTCTAGAGCCATTTTGCTGTTTGGCAAGGTAGTTGGTGTCGTCTAGGAAGGTTTTTATTTGGTCGTGGATTATTTGTTCAATGACCTTGCCAGGGAGGGTTAGTATTGATATTGGTCGCAGTTCATTACATGATTTAGGATTACTTATCTTTGGTATTGGTGTGACAGTAGCTATTTTCCATTTATCGAGGACTAAACCTGTTTCAATGACAAGGTTGTATAGATGTGAAAATTTGTTTATTAAGATGGTATTGGTTGTCTTAGCAAAGGCAGAATTTATATTCATATTTATATGACAAGTACTTCTTTTCTTGTTGTTTTTTCAAGATTGTATTTGTATCGATTTGCGACTGGCTGATATGTTTTTTATCATTGGTGTTTTGTTTGAATTCTTTTGCGAGGTTTGCCCCAATGTCTACAAAATAATTGTTTATTACTGTGGCTAACTGGCGATCAGGCACTCTCTCACCTGTGCTGTCATCTATTATGTTGTTGATCTGTGGTTTGGATTCTGGTTGAATTTGACTTAGTTAATACCAGAATTTCTTAGGACTCTGGTTGTGCTTTATGGCTTGATCAATGTAGTACATAGATTTTGCTTTCCTCACCTCTGTCCTGGCTTTGCTCATTAAAGCTGCATAGTCCAATGAAAGATCAAATTTTCAAAACCAAAACAATTACCTAGATTTGATCCTACATATGTAACTGAGACACTAGTGCACTCATTAAGCATTTGTCATCACACATAAGGGAATGCTGAGACAAATGAATAGAACAAATTACTGCAGAAGCCTATGGTGTCAGAGTTTTGGCATGCTTGCCAAAATTAATTTTGCATGGTTCCGCTTCAAATATCTCCAAGGTTAGCCATCTAATATAAAAGTTACTTCAAAATGAAGTAAGTTAGATTATAACGACCAACCTAATATATTTATCTCAGAAAGATTACCTAAACCCAAAACCATCGGACTATGCAACTTTAAGCATTTTGCTATGAACTGCTCTCCTGGGTCTTTGGTCAGGTTAGCCTTTTGCTTAAAATAATCTCTCTCCTTTTGTAGTTCTATCAGTTCACTGGTGATGTAAAGAGCTGTGTTCTCTTTTATTTTTAGTTCAGTCATTGGACAAAGTTTATCTGCTGCATGGTTGATTATATCTTCTAAAAGGTCCCAACATTTGTTGGGATTCTGCTCTTCAAGTATTGTAGTGTAGTTATAACTCTGCAAGATTGTTGTTAGTGCCTCAGTTGAAAAGTTTCTATAGGTTCTTCCCCAGTATGTTGTGGTTCTTTGGTTGTTTCTGGGTTTCTTTATGATAATATAGACTGTCTTATGGTCACTGATGTTGTAGTTAAGGACTCCTGCTTGAGTGCAATGTTAGTAAATGCTAAATCAATTATGGTTGTGGTAATTCTAGTTGACCTGGTTGGTTTGTCTATCACCTGTTGGAGCTCATGTTCCGAAGAAAATTGATTTATAATTATAGCTAGTAGCTTTTTCTTAGCACTATAAATCTGCATTGAAGTCACCTATCAGGAGGATCTCATATTTGTCTATATCATGTATTTCACTCATCACATTGGTCAATTGCTCAAAAGCCTGCTTAACAGTTCCATCTGGTGGTCTGTACACATTCCTAATCAGGATCTTCTTTGTATAAGGCCTTGTGATGACCACCATTGCAGTTCTAGCATAGCATTCGAAATATTGTTATCCGCACATTCTTTAGCGTCTGCTTGCAAAGAATTTCTGTAGTAAATTCCTAGTCCACCTCCAGCCTTTGTTTGCCCGTTTAGATGTTTTGCTTCTCGATCAGATCTGAGGAAAGTGTAGTTTGCTATCGATGCCAGTATATTTTCTATATGGCTATTGAGCCATGTTTCTGATACTGTGAAAATGTCAAATCCTGATCCTGGCAGATCAATTCTTAATTGTTCTATTTCATGTGTGAGGCTACATACATTGAGATGTGCTATTTTGAAACTGGGCAGACCCTTGAGTTTGTTCAGAGGAAGGCTGACCAGCCACTTCTCCCTTACCTATAACTTTTGCACACTGTCTCCTGGTACCCGGGTCCCTCCTGTGTTGTCATTCTTTTAACTTTTAAAAATAAAACAAAGCACAACAAAGCCCCAAAATAGTTTTTCTGTAAAGATGAATGAAGATGAATAGCTTATTTAAGCTGATATGTGTTGATCTGGCTTTGAAACCAGTAGTTGACATTTGTATGATTTTAGAAGGGATGGCTGGAGTATTCACTTTTGATATTATCATTTGTCTCTGTAGGTTGCGTGTAATGGTTAGCAAGTAGTTTGCAAATGGTAGTGGGGCGTCAACTGCATGCCATACAAATTAATGTAAGGGCATTGCCTGGGTTGTGGAGGTGTGGGTTAGTTGAGGTTAGTGCTTTGATGTTCATGAGGCGCCAGAGGTGAAAAGAGTCTTTGTGTATATCCAGAGATAGTTGCTGGTTCCAAATTAGATAGTGGGTCGTGATTTCAGATTAGTGGCTTAGACTGTTGGTACCAGATTAGTGCCACTTGTATCAGTTAGTGTGAATATGAACACCGGTGTGAGTGCACCGAAGAGCACAATTGGGCTGCTAGACACGATCCACCACCAGGGACTGCGCCTGGCCCTTGGGGCCTTCCGCACCTCACCAGTTCAGAGCCTCTATGTCAAAGCCAATGAACCATCACTTAACAACAGGAGAATGAAACTGGCCATGCAATATGTAGTCAAGATAAAACCTAATGCATTGAATCCTGCACACAATTGTCTATTCGAGCAACATGACGAATCCAGGTATGAAGCCAAGCCGAATTACATCCGGCCACTGAGGCTCCGAATGAAACCTCATTTGGAGGCCTTGGGCATGGATTTGGACGTGTTTGAGGATGCCAAAGTCCCAGAATATCCCCCGTGGTCATTGAGGAAGCCACCTGTTATCCTCCGACTCACGGAACTGAGGAAGTCTGGGACACATCCACTTGAGTACCAAGGACTGCATGCAGAGATTCAAGGCCAGTATGCAGACCACCTCTCCATATACACTGATGGTTCGAAAGACCAAAGCCGGGTAGCTGCTGCGGCAGTCTGCCGATGGGAAAGATTTGGTGTATGGTTGCCCGATCAGAGCTCGATTTTCACTGCGGAAGCCCGAGCACTCCTTCTCGCATTGGAATGTATCGAGGTATCCAACCACACTAACTATGTTATATACAGTGATTCGTTCTCTTGCCTCCTGGCTGTTGCTGGACTGAAAATGAATTACCCTATTCTAGCAATGGTCATTTATCAAATTAACCAACTGGCAATGGATGGGTACGACATCCACCCGTGCTGGGTTCCTGGTCATGCCGGCATACAAGGAAACGAACGAGCTGATCGGGCTGCGAAGAAGGCCCTGAACTGTGATCTTGAGCCGTGTCTGATCCCTCACTCTGATCTGAAACCACTAATAGCCACCCACATAAAATCCAAATGGCAACATGAGTGGGATGAAAACATTAATAAACTTAAAGAAATTGAACCATCTGTGGGAAAACCGGGAGGTCGGCGGGACCAAGTGGTCCTTAGCCGCTGCCGTATTGGCCACTCGTGGCTTACACATGCTTTTCTGCTCAAGGGGGAACCTCCCCCTGAATGTATTGGGTGTCAGTCCCCACTGACCCTCCAAACACATTTGACTAAGTTGAGTTGATTGTTTGGCCCTGCACCAACAATTCTACACTGCAGAGAGTATGCATGACCTTTTTACTAAAGTAAAACAAGAAAACATTTTAGCCCTTTT
This sequence comes from Branchipolynoe longqiensis, assembly GCA_030323885.1. Classification (NCBI taxonomy): domain Eukaryota; kingdom Metazoa; phylum Annelida; class Polychaeta; order Phyllodocida; family Polynoidae; genus Branchipolynoe; species Branchipolynoe longqiensis. The sequence goes on along the minus strand of CM059187.1, from coordinate 5,141,127 downwards.
CAGGGCAGCTGGACTGTACCACCTCGTATAGTTTACTAAATAAATTCTATCAATTATTAATACAACTTTTCTTTTTCTATGGGAATTTGTTTCCCTTGACCACAAATATATGACTGTGAGCTTTTTAATTTAATGAGTGTCTATTGGCACATAATTGATTGTTTGCTTTTACATGTAAAAGCGATGGTTTGAACAAAAAACAAACATTTCTCGCCATGAATATGGCCTATGCTGCCGACACGGCGTAAAGCAACCACCAATTAATCAATCAATCAAATAAGACAGTGGACAAGATAATACAGTGGACAAGATAATGCACTAGACAAGATAATACAGTGGATAATACAGTGGACAAGATAATACACTGGACAAGATAATACACTGGACTCCGTATACAACAATATAAGTATACCAAGTTATATTATACATAAATAAATAGGGTACATGACTTTTATATTATTCAATATAACAAGAATGCGAATGTCATTTATTGTTCTACGTGGAGAGTTTTACATTGAACTTACACCTTCCCAGCTTGTTGGTCCAAATGTGCACCAGCCGCATCATGCTTTCCCTAGTTGTCCTTATAAGGGCATGTTATATAGTCGAGTAGAAGTCAGCTTTCCATGGAATACCTCAAAATAACATGCGTCTACACTTACCGTAGTGTATCGGTAATATTATATCCGATTAAACCAAGCATCTAACTCAATAATCAAATATCAGCTGGATCAAATTAAGTTGGGAACGGCGGGGACAGTATTTTATAGGGTGACGCAGTCAGGCATTAATGTATCCTCACAAGAGGACACCACCTGTATTAATATAGACTGTATTAATGTATCCTCAGCAGTATGCCACCTGTATTAATGTATCCTCAGCAGTACGCCACCTGTATTAATTTATCCTCACAAAAGGACATCACCTGTATTAATGTATCCTCAGCCATACGCAGCTGCATTAATGTATCCTCAGCAGTACGCCACCTGTATTAATGTATCCTCACAACAGGACACCACCTGTATTAATGTATCCTCAGCATTACGCCACCTGTATTAATGTATCCTCAGCAGTACGCCACCTGTATTAATGTATCCTCAGCAGTGTGCCACCTGTATTAATGTATCCTCAGCAGTGCGCCACCTGTATTAATGTATCCTCAGCAGTGCGCCACCTGTATTAATGTATCCTCACAACAGGACACCACCTGTATTAATGTATCCTCAGCAGTACGCCACCTGTATTAATGTATCCTCAGCAGTACGCCACCTGTATTAATGTATCCTCAGCAGTATGCCACCTGTATTAATGTATCATCAGCAGTACGCCGCCTGTATTAATGTATCCTCAGCAGTATGCCACCTGTATTAATGTATCCTCAGCAGTATGCCACCTGTATTAATGTATCCTCAGCAGTACGCCACCTGTATTAATGTATCCTCAGCAGTATGCCACCTGTATTAATGTATCCTCAGCCATACGCAGCTGCATTAATGTATCCTCAGCAGTACGCCACCTGAATTAATGTATCCTCACAACAGGACACCACCTGTATTAATGTATCCTCAGCAGTGCACCACCTGTATTAATGTATCCTCACAAAAGGACACCACCTGTATTAATGTATCCTCAGCAGTACGCCACCTGTATTAATGTATCCTCAGCAGTACGCCACCTGTATTAATGTATCCTCAGCAGTATGCCACCTGTATTAATGTATCCTCAGCAGTACGCCACCTGTATTAATGTATCCTCAGCAGTACACCACCTGTATTAATGTATCCTCAGCCATACGCAGCTGCATTAATGTATCCTCAGCAGTACACCACCTGTATTAATGTATCCTCACAACAGGACACCACCTGTATTAATGTATCCTCAGCAGTACGCCACCTGTATTAATGTATCCTCAGCAGTATGCCACCTGTATTAATATATCCTCAGCAGTACACCACCTGTATTAATGTATCCTCAGCAGTATGCCACCTGTATTAATGTATCCTCAGCAGTACGCCACCTGTATTAATGTATCCTCAGCAGTATGCCACAGTATTAATGTATCCTCAGCAGTACGCCACCTGTATTAATGTATCCTCAGCAGTATGCCACCTGTATTAATGTATCCTCAGCAGTATGCCACCTGTATTAATATATCCTCAGCAGTATGCCACCTGTATTAATGTATCCTCAGCAGTACGCCACCTGTATTAATGTATCCTCAGCAGTATGCCACCTGTATTAATGTATCCTCAGCAGTACGCCACCTGTATTAATGTATCCTCAGCAGTGCACCACGTGTTTTAATGTATCCTCACAAAAGGACACCACCTGTATTAATGTATCCTCAGCAGTACGCCACCTGTATTAATGTATCCTCACAAAAGGACACCACCTGTATTAATGTATCCTCAGCCACACGCGGCCGCATTAATGTATCCTCAGCAGTACGCCACCTGTATTAATGTATCCTCACAACAGGACACCTCCTACATTAATTTATCCTCACAACAGGACACCACCTACATTAATGTATCCTCACAGCAGGATACCGCTTGAAGGCTAACACATTTATCAATGCTGTAGTGCAAATTTGCACATTTTGATGGTTTTGAGTTCCTGCCATTTTCTGAGATAAAAACATTAGGTAGATATTATATTCTACTCTACTTTAGTTTCAAGTAACTTTTATTTTAATTGACTAACTTCAGAGATATATTTAAAGTGCAAATATGACCAAATTAATTTTGTCGAGCATGTCAAAGTTCTAACACCATTTAATAAGCTTCAGCACTGACAGGCTTTATTCAATGAATATAGTATTCCCTTCTATGCCGCAACACATGCAGAACGAGTGCATCGTATCTAAGTTAGATGTGTTAGGATGAAATCCAGGTGAGTGTTTTGGTTTTGAAAAGTTGATGTTTTCGTCGAATTATGCAGCTTTAATGAAATCCTAGCTCAACGCTGAGAGAGCTGCGAGCAGCTCACGTTGATCCTGCCTCGTTCTGAGACGGCCCTGACTGAAGCAGCGCCACCTACAATTACTGAGTAGCACAGCACACTAAATGTTTTTAAAAAGTAGAGCTTGTTTTATTTAACGACGCCTCTAGAGCACATTGATTTTTATCATCGGCTATTGGATATCAAACATATGGTCATTCTGACATATTTCTTTGGAGGAAACCTTCTGCTGCCACATAGGTACTCTTTCCGATAAGCAGCAAGTGGTCTTTTATATGCACTTTCCCACAGACAGGACAGCACATACCACAGCCTTTGATGAACCAGTTGTGGACCACTGGTTGGAATAGAAAATGGCCCAAACTGCAAATGGGTCCACTGAGCAGGATCAATCGGATGACCCACACCTTCACAGATGGACACTCTACCGCCTGAGCTATGTCCCGCACACTAAATGTATGCATAATGCTGTTTTGTTGGCAGCCAATGTATTTTGTGAATAACTGGTGTAACATGATGATATTGTTGAGTATTTGTTTCTATGCGAGCTGCACTCTACTACTACTACTACTACTACATGTGTCGAAGGCGATTGATGTTATATTCAGATGTGTCATATGATAGGCAGTTCTCATAGTCAATGTATGATGTAGCAAAGGCATGAAGTATTGTAATGTGTGTTTATTTTAATGGGAATGGTTTTATACTGCGCATGTCCTTAAACTTTAAAGCCGCATAGTCTGATGACAGGAAACATTTGAACCATTAGTCGCCCTTAAGTACATCCATAGGGCTACTAGAGCAAATAATGCGCCACTACTAAAGCAGACGAGAAGCCAAATAAAAACTCACGAGAGAAGCATGCTGGAAATGGCTGGCAAGGTGTAGAATACTCAAACGGTAAAGGAACAACAAATTCCTCACCTAAAACATACAAAAAATAGCTGTGCAAAATAAGGCTAGGAAATCCCCAATAAGCTGCACTGCAAAGGGGCATGTGATATGTTATGGCCCACCAGCGGGACGCCCAATGCAAGGTAACCATGCCAAAAGTAGCCAGATAGCACACCACACAGCTACGTACAAGCGTATGATATGTAAATAGGAGTAGGCTAGTCTAGTAGTAAGAGTAGAAAAAATAAAACACATATATGCCAAGAAAATCCAAAAAAGCTAACATAGGCTACTAATCAGACCAACCACCTATCTATCTGCTACTGAAATGCAGGCAATCAAATACCTTATCAGCAGCTACTGTGTGGTAAGATAACACCAACACTACAGCTGGCCAGCTTTGACAACAAGCCTGAATACCCAGGTTTATATGCTATGGACAGTACAAATACAGCTTCAATTAAAAAAAAAAAAAATTCTATTGTACAGACAGAGCATTCTAACGGTGTAAACATTCCTCAACCTACGTCACTCTAACAGCTGAGGAGGGCGAGTGGACCTGAATGACGCTGAACGCCACAACTTGACCGCAGAAGCCCTCGGCCTTGATTTGGCTCTAAATAACTCCTGGAGAATTGATTGTTTCAAAATATATAAACTAGACATAAAGTGACTATCTAGTCATTTTATTATGCATAGTAAAGCGACTCCCCTTATAAATAATGTGAATCCCCACCGCGTTTATTTGCGTAAATGCGGAATTCTTTTCTGATATGAATTGATTGCTATTTTTGGTTAAAAGAATCACAAAGACAAATAAACACATTTTTATTTCAAGCGAACCATATTCTATTGTATACACACACACATATACATCAGGATACATGAAAATGAGTAGCTATGCATATCATGTCTTTAAAAATAATAATAAAATGTAGACATATCCCCTAACCTGCCACAAATATCCATTGACCTACAGTTACAATATGATAGGGGGTGGTCGCTTTATTAATATTATGCATAATAAAGTGACTGGAGCGTCACTTTATTATGGGAGTCAGAATATTATCTCACACCGGCGGCGAGACTATCTTGGGGCGCTTTTACCGGCGTGCTTGCGTTATGTCCGCGTCTGGGGTAAGTGGAGCTGGGTGGTTGGCTGTAGGTGGCGCTGCAATAGGCGCCTCCTCTGTGATATATTCAAAGCGCCCCGGGCTGAGAGACAGCCGGCCCGCTAAGCCGCGCCTTCTAGAACGTCCCGGTAAAAGCGCGCTAAAATGGCCTCAGCCAATCACAATGCGCGACGCAAAATGTCGCCTGCTGCCTACAACACTCTCAGTATCACAGTGCGCACAGGCATGCGCATGTGTGTGTATGTGTGTATGTGTTTATGTGTGCACAGCTCCCGTACGGATAGTGATAAGGCCCTTATCGCCTGTAATAACTTCTGTTGTGCTCCTCTCCTATCCCCACCCTGGATGGTCTTCTATGTCAGAGGTAGAACGTAGGAATTATTATACATATATAGGATGTATATTGTATTATACATATACTTACATATAATATATACAATTAATACATTATATATATATAATATATATACATATACGTATATAACATTTTTAAAAGATGTACGGTACAGTGAATGTAGGTGGGGGGGGGGGAGTCGCGGTTAAGGGATTGATGATGATGATGATGATGATGATGATGAACACGAGCGGTTGGGAGCGGTTAGTGTGGTGAGTGCACAGTGGTGGCGCCACCAGTCGCAGTTGGAGGTGACGTTGAGTGAGCTACAGATTAGCCAAATTGTATGGTGATCATTCATTATGCGTATATAAATAACGGGACTTCAAACATGTCTTGTATTTCTGTAATAACTCGTCACCGATACGAAACTAACAACCACAATGCGCCGCTGACTCTGGACAGTCTCAGTCTCTCACGCCTCCTTCCCACCAGATGGGATGGCCGAATGAGTTGAGCATTCATCTCCCTTACCCTGGTCGAGTCAAACCAATGACTTAAAAATGTATTCTTGTCGCTTCCTAGCCAGGCATTCGGCATTATTAGGATAGGTCAAGGACTAGTTGGCTCAGTGTCCGGATAATGTGACTGAGTGGGATATCAAGTCATGGTGCTGGCCGCCTGGTCTCGCAGTAGGATAGCACTATTAAGTCACCCTGAGTGTGCACTGTCACAAGTCAGTACCCATCATGATATGACCTTAGATGTTACCAGCACGCAAAACTCCAACAACCAACCAACCCGCCTCGTTCCTCGCCTCTAGCTGCCCACTCGGCCACTTTAACATCGTCACAGATCCGCGAAGTGATTTAAAATAGGGCAAAGCGAATCTTAGACTAAAAGGTGCAAAGTCCGTTGGTTTTGGGTTTCTACCATTTTTCTGAGATAAATATACTAAATCGATTGACATCATCTATCTTACTATGGCTTGAAGTATCTTTTATTTTAAATGTATACCTTTTGAGATATTTGAAGTGCACACATTTAAAATTGATGTTAGCAAGCATGTCAAAGCTCTGGCACCATAGGCTTCTACAGTAACACTAACGGGTTCTATTAAATTGACTTAGTGTTCTTTTTGATTTACAGTCTACTCTCTAATGGACACCCATGGGGCCGGAGCAAGATGCCGTTATAGAGAGAGATCCGTTATAGGCAGAGACTTACTGACGGAATGGGTTGAAACCAATGTTTTTCTTTTACACTTGACTGACTAGGATGGTCCATACAAAGTCATTTCTACAATTTATCATTTCTATAATTAGTCATTTCTACTATTCATCACTTCTACAATTTGTCATTTCTACAATTTGTAATTTCTACAATTGGTCATTTGTACAATTAGTCATTTCTACTATATTATAACTATATGATATGTCGTTATTGACAGAGGATATTGATCAAATAGGTAAAAAAAAACGGCTCCTTGTTCACATAAGACAGTTAGTTGTCCATTAGGCACAGAGGCAATGTTATTAAATTAAAGGGGTGGCATGACAGGACCAGCACTTTTTGCCATTATTGACAGAGATTCGTTATTGACAGAGGCCATTTTTGACAGAGTAGACTGTAGCAAAATAAGTGCACCAGTATCTAAGTTAGCTATGTAAAATCCAATCTAGATAGTTGTTTCGCTTTTGAACTTTTGGTGCTTCAGCGGACTATGCAGCTTTAAGTTCTAAGTTTAAGCCCTTTGACATCACACACACACACCACCCTCCCCAAATGAATTAGGTACATAATCCTGCCTCCATTGTTGCAAAATCCATCCAAGTATCAATCGATTTGACTCGACCAGGATTCGAACCCGCGGTTTTTTGGATCGGATTATTTATAAAGTGCACTTGCACTGACTGATTCCAACTGGAGGACCCCCCCCCCCCCCGCACACACACACATCTCCCATCTGGCACTATTGTAGTTCGGCGGCGCAGAAGGCCCAGACATATCCAGTTTGCGCATGCGCGGTAATGAAGACTGCTTAGACCACCTACGGCCCTTGTGTCTACCCTGCGCCGGGCCGCCTGGCGGGCAGTATCTACACTGCCCAGAGCGTCCCGGGATTTAATTACAGCCACAGCATACACGACACTGATATCAGCTATTGCAGCGTAGTCACCCGACAGGAAGTGCGCCTCACGTCCACCCCCCACCCCCCCCGCCACACCCCAGCTATCTGAGTCAGTTGGTTGGTTGTTCGAGTTTTACTTCCTGGAGATATTTACGGTAATATCAGGACAGGTATCGACTTATGACAGTGCACACTCATGGTGAGTTTTACAGTGCTGCTGCTACACTTGGAAATTAGGCCGTCGCTACCATGACCTGTTATCCCTCTCAGTTACATTATCCTGACAATGTTCTAACCAGTCCTTGCCCTATCATATTAATGCCGAGTGCCAGGCTAGGAAGCGACAAGTATCATAATTAAATGTCATTACTTTGACTCGACCAGGAACCGAACTCCCGACCTTCCGCACGCGAGGCCCGCGCTCTACCGAGTAGGCCATTGCGCCCAGTGATATCTGTGTCAGACGCACTGACGGGACTCGGCGATTCTCGTGACATATTCTAGTGCCCGGATATCGCGAGTGTTGTTGATTTTTGTGTGACTTTTTCTTTTACTAAATGTAGTTTATTCATTGAATAACGTCTTTTGTTAGCACCAAAGCACCGGTTTTCCAGCGGAACAGTAAAATTACTTAGTGCATGACACATAGATGAATCTCCCAGTTGTAATACTTAACTGTGTACAGGGCCGAGTTCAGGGTCCGTCTCGTAGGCGCCGTGGAGACGTCTCGGAAATGCTTTTTGGCCTATTTCCGTTCAGAGTGAGTCTCAGCGATGTCTCGGAGACGCCTCTCTTTTCAGACTGGAGATGAAAAGCGTCTCAAAAATGGTCGCCGCATTCAGTGCTTTCAGCCAATCACAGCGCAGCTTTTCCATTGCAAATGGCCGCCGCCTATGGGGGTGGCCATTTTTGAGACAACCAACTGCTTTTGTCGTTCAGACCGGTGTGACGTCATGCCCGTCGCCGAGGCGCCTCCGAGACGGACCCTGAACACGGCCCAGTTAACAGTGCAATAATAAGAGTATTATACACGTGGTGAATGTCCATTACATAGCATTGCATGGTTGTGGAATTTTCTCTTAAAAGTGTTATCTATATTTTTCATTTATTCTCTTTTTACCCTAATTTTAAACAGAATTAATATATTGTGTCATTACATATATATTTGTAAAGTCGACGGCTGGCATCTGTGGGTTGTGTAGGCAGGTTTGTAGGAAATCAATACAGCAAGAAGAGAAAAGAAAGGAAGAGTATAAAGAATGAAAGTAGAGTGAGAGCTTGTACCCTCATGTTTATTATTATTTAGTGGTACATGGATCTGGTATGGCATCCCACCTGACCATTATCTCCAATCAGCAACAAGAATTTCTAGTTCCACCAATGAACAGTAAGCATTCTGGGGTCAACATGGCTCCTGTGATCTACCCACCCCCACCATGCGCTGTGGCTGCTTGGCCTGCACCTGCCTGCTGTGTGTGTGTTTGGTGATCCATGACTAACAGTTGGGGGGGAGGGGGTAGTGAGTAGAGCTCTTGGGCTCCTTACACACTAACAGTAGTGCCTCATTCACACTATCTACCTAATACACAATGACTATTGACCACAAGTAAAGAATCACCAGCAACTACATAAATACATTCATGCACCTCGCCCTATACATCATTTACATTAATAGACCATTTGTACTCCTTTATAGACCATTTGCATTCACCACCAATGCGTTTCATCAGAATATTTTACATATTGTTAATATATATACATAGAGTAAACATTCAACTCAGTGAATATAACCACAAGTAATATGCTTGTATCAAGTAAGTAGCGACACCGATTTGTCATATCAGAATGGTTACTGACCTGTGACACTGCGCACTCATGGCGACTTTATAGTGCTGCCCCACTGGAAGACCGGCTGACCAGCACTATGACCCAATATCCATCTCATCCATAGTATCCTCCAGTAACAGGTTCTATTCAATTGACCTCACATTCCCTCCTCTCTGGGCAACAAATCCTTAACAAGTGCGTCAGTATCTAACTTATATATGTAGAATCAAATCTAGATAATTCTTTTCATTTGGCAAATTTGATGCTTCATCGGACTATGCAGCTTAAATTAGATTCGATCGGTGTTCTATATTAACAGTGTCCAATTGTCGTTGAGTGGACGGCGGCCTTTAGTTTCCTCGGCCCGTCTCAGTGTGTTTAAGACCCACATTTTCCAGGTTCTCTTAATCATTGCCGTCCAATTCCTTTTGAGTAGCTCCGAACACTGGGCTGATCGCGAAATTAGATAATGCACAGCTCACATTGTGCGAGTTCTCTTATCTCTAAGAGATTAATTCTCAAAGATTAGCTGCGAAGCCAAAGAGCTAACTTCGATAATTAAAGGGGTAGAATTCGTTTGCAACAAAGAAGCCAAGTGTGTGTACAGGCGTCGGGTTAGTCACATTTAAAGCTACATAATCCTATGAAAGTATACTCTTTTTTTTTAATCGAAGCATTTGCAATATTTCCTCCTCCATAACCAACATACTTACAAGTCAAATGACAGTGTACGTAACTTCGATACCGGTGAACTTATTAAATAGTTTGTAGGAGTTTTACATCTTGGCAATATTTAATGTAATATCAGGATGGGTACCGATTTGTGACAGTGCGCACACTTGGCGACTCTATAATGCTGCCCCACTGGGAGATCAGACCAGGACTCGATTTCGCACTCAGTCACATTATCCTGACACTAAGCTAACCAATCCTTGCCCTATCCTAGTAATGTCGCACGCCCAGCTAGGTAGCGACAAGTGTCCATTGTGTAAGTCATTGCGCTGACCGCTGATGTTTGCTGACACTGATACTGATAACCTTGTGTTGTAGACACTGACACTGACCACCTTGTCTTGTTGACACTGACACTGACCACCTTGTCTTGTTGACACTGACACTGACCCCTTGTCTTGTTGACACTGACACTGGCCACATTCTGTTTGTTGACACTGATACTGATAACCTTGTGTTGTAGACACTGACACTGACTATCTTGTCTTGTTGACACTGACACTGACCACCTTGTCTTGTTGACACTGACACTGACCCCTTGTCTTGTTGATACTGACACTGACCACCTTGTCTTGTTGACACTGACACTGACCACCTTGTCTTGTTGACACTGACACTGACCGCATTCTGTTTGCTGCCTCTGACCGCCTTGTATTGCTGACACTGGCTACCTTCTGTTTGTTGACATTGACACTGACCCCCTTGTATTTCTGACACTGACCGCCTTGTGCTGCTGACACTGACCCCCTCGTCTCTCGCTGCAGCCGTCGGATGCTCTCTGCTGGAGAACCAGGAGCACGGCTGGATCCAGTACGACGAGTTCGGGGCCATCGTGGGCTGCAACCACTCTGAGGACACGTGGCGCCTCTCGTGTCGGGACAACGCGTGGTACGGCATGCGCGGCAACTGCACGTCAGGTAGGTCTGGGCATGCGCCCCTCACACACACCCCGCCTCTATGTTTAATCACCAAACCTCCATTTTTAATCACTCTGCCTCCATTTTTAATCTCTCTGCCTCTATTTTCAATTTCACCTCAATTTGTAATCTCTCTACCTCTATTTTGAATTTCTCTGCCTCCATTTTGATTTTCTCTGCCATTCATTTTGCCATTCATTTTGAATCTCTCTGCCTCCATTTTGAATTACTCCACTTCCATTTTGAATTTCTCTATCATTCATTTTGCCATTCATTTTGAATCTCTCTGCCTCCATTTTGAATTACTCCACCTCCATTTTGAATTTCTCTATCATTCATTTTGCCATTCATTTTGAATCTCTCTGCCTCCATTTTGAATTACTCCACCTCCATTTTGAATTTCTCTATCATTCATTTTGCCATTCATTTTTAATCTCTCTGCCTCCATTTTGAATTTATTTGCCTCCATTTTGAATCAACCTGCCTCCATTTAAAATTACTCCACCTCCAATTTAAACCACTCCGCCTCCACTTTAGATCATTGTCCTTCCACTTTAAATTACATCAGCTCCCTTGGAAATCACTCTGCCTCCATTTTACTATCACTTCACGGCCATTTTAAATCACTCGGCCTCCATTTTAAATCGCCCCGTCTCCATGTTAAACCACCCCGCCTCTACACTCGCACCCGTGTGATACTCGCCGGTGTTGCGGATTCCGAGGCACACCGGTTTGCCAGGGACACATCCATTCAAATGCATTGTTAACGGCCATGAGCAAATCTTCATACAGAAGAAGTCAAATATCTCTCAAATTATACCATCTAGAAATAAATCGCTTGGTACACATATAGAAAACATATTTACCATAAAGACTATATTAAATTTATAAGGTTAGGGATCTTGATTTCTATTATTTTTTAATAAAACGAACGTTTTGCACTGCGCGTACCGTCAAACTCAAGGCATTGTCAATGGTCATGAGCAATGTTCATACAGAAAATAAAGAAGAAGTCAAATATCTCTCAAATTAAACCATCTAGAAACAAATCGTTTGGTACACATATAGAAAACATCTTTACCAAAAACATTATATTAAATTTATAAGGTTAGTGACGATACTGTTCGATTTTGACGCATGTGCAGAAGTGACGTGTCCCTGGCAAACTGGTGTCCCTGGGAAACCGCAACACCGGTGTGGCGTTTTCAGCGCCCGGTCATGCTCAGCGGCCTGTCGTGGCTTCTGCGCATGCGCGGATTTTCGCACATTGCGGCGAGCACTGCTATTTGTTTTGTTTACTGCTACGTTGTTAGGTGCTACGTTAATATCGCTTGGAATTTAAGATTAATTTAATGAAATTTCATTATTTGAGTATGTAATTCTGTTAAATATGATCGCATTCAATAGATTTCGGCCTGATCGGACCCTAACACTGCCGGGCACCAGCTGAGCTTGTAGCCGGCGAGGCCACGGGTGTTTTGCATATGTCTTAAAATCCGCGCATGCGCAGAAGCCACGACAGGCCGCTGAGCATGACCGGGCGCTGAAAACGCCACACCGGGACCACCCACATTGTCCCTCCGCGTGTGTAAAAGCATGCCTTTGACTGACGGCATTACATGCTCGTTACTTTGATACTGGAGTGTTTCCTGCTCCATCTAATGTCACTGCCATGTGAAGTGGCTTAGATTCAGTCCATGGAACATCAAGCTTAGAGTATCACAGACAGACTCTACCTCCCTGAACTATGCACCAGTGAATGGGCAAAAAGCATGTACATTTCACTCTCACTTTTCAGCAGTTGTCTGTGTACACTCAGTGCACTGTCGTGTGTATTTCTGTGTTACCTTCCAGGGTCAGTTCTCTATACATTCAGTGCACTGTCGTGTGTATTTCAGTGTTACCTTCCAGGGTCAGTTCTCTATACATTCAGTTCACTATCGTGTGTATTTCAGTGTTACCTTTCAGGATCAGATCTCTATACATTCAGTGCACTGTCGTGTGTATTTCAGTGTTACCTTTCAGGATCAGATCTCTATACATTCAGTGCACTGTCGTGTGTATTTCTGTGTTACCTTCCAGGGTCAGTTCTCTATACATTCAGTGCACTGTCGTGTGTATTTCAGTGTTACCTTCCAGGATCAGATCTCTATACATTCAGTGCACTGTCGTGTGTATTTCAGTGTTACCTTTCAGGATCAGATCTCTATACATTCAGTGCACTGTCATGTGTATTTCAGTGTTACCTTTCAGGATCAGATCTCTATACATTCAGTGCACTGTCGTGTGTATTTCTGTGTTACCTTCCAGGGTCAGTTCTCTATACATTCAGTGCACTGTCGTGTGTATTTCAGTGTTACCTTTCAATGCCAGTTCCCTATACACCCAGTGTCTCGTGTATATTTTAGTGTTACCTTTCAGGGTCAGTTCCAGTGCAGTTTCAGTGCAGTCTCATCAGAGGTGGAACCATCATCATCATCATCATGCTGTCGGTCGCGATGCGACAAAGACTGCTTTCATTACTTGACTGCCGCTCTCCATTTAGCTCTCTGCTGTGAGAGTTGCGTCCATGAGTCGGTCTTAATGTCTCTCAGCTTCAGGTTTCTCAAACGGTCATAATCAAAGTGGCTTACCTGAATTCGATCCTATATATCCAAGATAAATAATGGTGTACTTAATAAACAAATTTTGCAACAATAGAAAGATGTACAAAGTCGATTTAATCAAACCTGTTATTGCTCAAGCATATTGCGTCCATCATTTCCCTGGGCACACTAAAAGGAAATTGTGCATGTTTTCATGTCAAGTATGTGTAAAACATTTATTATACCAGTTACTCCAAATTAAAGTAAAGTGGACAATAGCGACCAGCCTAGTATATTTATCTAAAACCTGATAGTATATGTATCTAAAACCTGATAGTATATGTATCTAAAACCTGATAGTATATGTATCTAAAACCTAATAGTATATTTATCTAAAACCTAATAGTATATGTATCTAAAACCTGATAGTATATGTATCTAAAACCTGATAGTATATGTATCTAAAACCTAATAGTATATTTATCTAAAACCTAATAGTATATGTATCTAAAACCTAATAGTATATGTATCTAAAACTTAATAGTATATGTATCTAAAACCTAATAGTATATGTATCTAAAACCTAATAGTATATGTATCTAAAACCTAATAGTATATGTATCTAAAACTTAATAGTATATGTATCTAAAACCTAATAGTATATGTATCTGAAACCTGATAGTATGTGTATCTAAAACCTAATAGTATATGTATCTAAAACCTAATAGTATATGTATCTAAAACTTAATAGTATATGTATCTAAAACCTAATAGTATATGTATCTAAAACCTAATAGTATATGTATCTAAAACCTAATAGTATATGTATCTAAAACCTAATAGTATATGTATCTAAAACTTAATAGTATATGTATCTAAAACCTAATAGTATATGTATCTAAAACCTAATAGTATATGTCTCTGAAACCTGATAGTATGTGTATCTAAAACCTAATAGTATATGTATCTAAAACCTAATAGTATATGTATCTAAAACTTAATAGTATATGTATCTAAAACCTAATAGTATATGTATCTAAAACCTAATAGTATATGTATCTAAAACCTAATAGTATATGTATCTAAAACCTAATAGTATATGTATCTAAAACGTAATAGTATATGTATCTAAAACCTAATAGTATATGTATCTAAAACCTAATAGTATATGTATCTAAAATCTAATAGTATATGTATCTAAAACTTAATAGTATATGTATCTAAAACATAATAGTATATGTCTCTGAAACCTGATAGTATGTGTATCTAAAAGCTAATAGTATATGTATCTAAAACCTAATAGTATATGTATCTAAAACTTAATAGTATATGTATCTAAAACCTAATAGTATATGTATCTAAAACCTAATAGTATATGTATCTAAAACCTAATAGTATATGTATCTAAAACCTAATAGTATATGTATCTAAAACCTAATAGTATATGTATCTAAAACCTAATAGTATATGTATCTAAAACCTAATAGTATATGTATCTAAAACATAATAGTATATGTATCTAAAACATAATAGTATATGTATCTAAAATCTAATAGTATATGTATCTAAAATCGAATAGTATATGTATCTAAAACGTAATAGTATATGTATTTAAAACCTAATAGTATATGTATCTAAAACTTAATAGTATATGTATCTAAAACATAATAGTATATGTATCTAAAACCTAATAGTATATGTATCTAAAACCTAATAGAGCAGAAACTGACAACCATTGGACAATGCACCTTTAATTTAAACTACTTGTATATGAAGGGTTTGTTTATTTGTTCGGATTTTACATCCTAGCAACATCCAAGGTCATATCAGGACAGATACCGACTTATGACAGTGTGCACTCATGGTGACTCTATAGTGCTGCCGTACTAGGAGACCAGGCCGCCAGTGCCATGACCTGATATCTCATGCAGTCACATTATCCTGATACTCTGCTACTAGTCCTTGAACATTACTATTAATGCTGAGATGCCAGGATAGATAGCGACAAATAGCAATTCTTTAAGTCATTGGTTTGACTCTACTGGGATTTGAACTCCCGACCTTCCACATAGGAAGCATGTGCTCTTACTGTTTCAGCCACTGCCTCTGGTTACATATTTCGGAGGATTGACTGAACTGTTTATCAGGATGATACAACTCGTCTCACCGTAAGTTCACTGAGTACGGTGCTTGCCCCAAGTTACGTAATTATATTTCCCCGAAGGGTGAAGTGTTTCTTTGTGTCATTAATGGAACTGCACTCTGCGTCTGAACCTCTGAACCTCTGTTGATAATCCCCCAGGGGAGACAAAGGAAACTGGCATTTGAAAATGTTGTGACAAAATGACGCCAACTGTTGGACTGGGACTGTTGCAACATTGAACTGCAGAGCTTATTTCAACATCCGGTCACGTGCTTTTACATGGATTTCTTACTTGGATATTTGGTGATTCTTCAAATATTTATTTTCCAAAGAAGCAATGGCATTGTGTTTTGATTGGCCTATTTGTGCCCCAATCCATTTGGTAGCAACTGATATGTCCATCACCATTAGACTGAGTACCCCATGGCTACTCTTAGTACTTCTGTGATGTCCGACATGGAAGGAGATGATGGAATTATGTATGGTACTAGCTTTACCATATGCTGTGCACAGGTTAAACTTAAAGGTAGGCTCCGCATCAATCCCTAGACCAGTATTCTTTTGAACTGTCATTATGTGCTCTATAATCCATTATGGGAATATAAACAAGGACACTACCGATCTTCAGTTCCCTATGTAATAGTTAGCGCTGTATCCGATCTAGCTGACCCTGTTAGTATACATAGGCCACAGTGGCGCCCCCTGTGAGCGTCCCGGTGCACTGTATGCCAGCTGCGCCTGGCCTTAACGCGATCCCTGACTATAATCAGAGACTGTGTATATATCTACGTTCTCTCCTATATTCCGGACTCGTGCATGCTCCCATTTCAATATAGTGCTGCCATCTGGTGGAATCCTTCAGTACCATTATGCGGTAAACCATATCGGTGGTGTTATCTAATGATGGAGTTAACAACACTCATGTTTACATTACTCATAATGGATGCCACTCTGAGCGAAAGGACCAACGATAGTAAAAACCATCAAAATTAATATGAAATGTGTACACTAGGCACACAAAAGCATGCTACAGTCCAACCTCGTTAAACCAAGCTCGGCTAAACCAAAGGATCGGTTAATCCAAACTTTGTCGGCGGCCTGGCAAAATACTACCATTTATCATATAAAAAAGTTGGTTAAACCAAAGTCTGTTAATCCAAAGTATCGGTTAATCCAAACAGAATTGTCGGCCCCAGGCCACTTCCGGTAGAGTTAAACCAAACTTTCATGTGGTTTTAAGGTCATCTGAGACTATTTTATATGATAAATGGTAGTATTTTGCCAGATCGCCGAAAAAAGTTTGGATTAACCGATCATTTGATTTAACCGAGGTTGGTTTAATGGGGTTAAACTGTATATGCATAAAAAAAAACAATAATCATAGTGTCCACATACATTGTACATTCACATTGGACCCCCCTTTTTGCCAAAGCCAAGTCAAAGTCAAAGCTCGGTTAAACCAATGATCGGTTAATGCAAACAACTTTCTCGGGTCCCTTCAAGTTTGATTTAACGGAATTATGCTGTATTAACAACCCATACAAGGCGAAGCATCAATGGCGTCTGATGATACGCATTGGCAGTGCCGATTAACAGAGGAGTAGTGATCAGAATGACCCGAAAACTTAACCACCGTTGGTATTATATATAGAGAAGGCATAGCCAAAGGCCTTCAGATGTATTATTAGTGATATTACGGTATGTATTACTTTCCTCAAGGACTTCTATTGCAGTGAATTGCCCTTTTGTAATATCCCTTCTCTATAATTAGCGACCCATGAGTCTTTCTATGTTTCAGGGCTGACTAATAGCCTATCCAAATGTTCAAGTATTCTCTGGCCAACATAAATTAAACAGGTGGGGCGGATGGTTAGGTCTGAATTACACTAATAGCCACAGTTTTCCCTACAAAGATCATCAGCCTCAGTCAGGCACCAACTAACTAGCAGAGAATAGGGTATTGCGATGTACATAAATTAGGACTGGGAATATTAGATCATGATATTTGCGGATAAGTAAAGTTGTGTTGGGTACTGCATCTTTAATGTCATGCCATGGTATTACAGGACTGTACCGCACTAAGGCAGTTCTATAAAGCAATCAATGAACGTGCGCTTTCAGAAATTGGTAGCCGTTGTTGCCAGGAGCTAAAACCCCAATCACTCTCAATCACTCGTAAATTATATTAGCACTGTTGTCAATCTCAGTAATATTAACCAATATACAGGTAATAAAGCATTCTAATATAGACCCTACAGTGTATGTCTCGGACAGCATTTAGCTATGATTATGAGTCCTAACAAAATAACCAGTTAATATTGCCAGGTGATTTTTCACAATCTGATGTAGTAGGTTAGCATTAAATATCATCTTGCTTCTTAATAAAAAGAAAGAAAGAAATGTTGGCTCTGATGCAATACTCAGCTATAACATTTGAATTATGTGCTTGCTGTTATTGCAAATTGCTTTTGTGTATTTTGGTTGGTTGGTTGTTGGAGTTTTGCCTCCTGACAACTTCTAAGGTCATATCAGGACGGGTACCGACTTGTGACAGTGCACACTCGTGGTGACTTGATAGTGCTTCCCCACTGGGAGACCACGCTGCCAGCACAATGACCTGATTTTTTACTCAGTCACATTATCCTGACACTGAGCCAACCAGTCCTTGCCCTATCCTACCGAGCGCCAGGCTTGGTAGCGACAACTATCAATTGCTAAATCATTGGTTTGACTCCACCAAGAACCCATGGGTTCGAATCCCACGATCTACCAAATTGCTTTAGTGTAAATTATGTGGCCTTCTGTGCTCATGAGGTTCCACGCCACACAGAAAGAGAAGCAGCAGGCACGTGATTGTTGTCGTCTGCTCCTCGCAACACCACCAACACCTCCAACACCACCAACAACACCACCAACACCACCAATGCCAGCAACGCCACCAACACCACCACCAACACCAACAACACCAACAACACCACCAACACCAACAACACCAACAACACCAACAACACCAACAACACCAACAACACCAACAACACCAACAACACCAACAACACCAACAACACCAACAACACCAACAACACCAACAACACCAACAACACCAACAACACCAACAACACCAACAACACCAACAACACCAACAACACCAACAACACCAACAACACCAACAACACCAACAACACCAACAACACCAACAACACCAACAACACCAACACCTCCAACACCAACAACACCAACAACACCAACAACACCAACACCTCCAACACCACCAACAACACCACCAACACCACCAATGCCAGCAACGCCACCAACACCACCACCAACACCAACAACACCAACAACACCAACAACACCAACAACACCAACAACACCAACAACACCAACAACACCAACAACACCAACAACACCAACAACACCAACAACACCAACAACACCAACAACACCAACAACACCAACAACACCAACAACACCAACAACACCAACAACACCAACAACACCAACAACACCAACAACACCAACAACACCAACAACACCAACAACACCAACAACACCAACAACACCAACAACACCAACAACACCAACAACACCAACAACACCAACAAGACCAACAACACCAACAATACCAACAACACCAACAACACCAACAACACCAACAACACCAACAACAACACCCACTCCACCAACACCACAAATGCCAACAACACCAACAAAACCACCGCCACCACCGCCACCAACACATACAACACCAACAACACCAACAACACCAACAACACCAACAACACCAACAACACCAACAACACCAACAACACCAACAACACCAACAACACCAACAACACCAACAACACCAACAACACCAACAACACCAACAAACACCAACAACAACACCAACAACACCAACAACACCAACAACACCAACAACACCAACAACACCAACAACACCAACAACACCAACAACACCAACAGCACCAACAACACCAACAACACCAACAACACCAACAACACCAACAACACCAACAACACCAACAACACCAACAACACCAACAACACCAACAACACCAACAACACCAACAACACCAACAACACCAACAACACCAACAACACCAACAACACCAACAACACCAACAACACCAACAACACCAACAACACCAACAACACCAACAACACCAACAACACCAACAACACCAACAACACCAACAACACCAACAACACCAACAACACCAACAACACCAACAACACCAACAACACCAACAACACCAACAACACCAACAACACCAACAACACCACAACGCCAACAACGCAAACAACGCAAACAACGCAAACAACGCAAACAACGCAAACAACGCAAACAATGCAAACAACGCAAACAACACAAACGACGCAAATGACGCAAACGACGCAAACGACGCAAACGACGCAAACAACGTAAACAACGCAAACAACACAAACAACGCAAACAACGCAAACAACGCAAACAACACAAACAACACAAACAACACAAACAACACAAACAACACAAACAACACAAACAATACAAACAACACAAACAATACAAACAACACAAACAACACAAACAACACAAACAACACAAACAACACAAACAACACCACAAACACCACCAACACTCCGTTCCTTACACACCCACACTGGGTGGTCCTTCAGCAGTCTCTGATTCCAATACAAGAGATCCCCAGCAAAATCAAACCAAAGACTTTCCAAAAAGAATCTGCACTTCTCATTATCTTCTCGGGTCCACTCGGATGTTGCTATGACAGTAAACCCCATCACTCGTGATGGAAATGGGAAATATTGCACCTAGAGCAGTATTCACACACACACCTCTTACATTACGGGCTAGTGTGCTAACCATTACACCGCTTAGACTCCCTGATGTCATCACCCTACCCTCGCCCACCTGTCTATGCTGCTCGTTGTCTGATAGGTCAGTGTAATTACAGACTATTACACTTTGTTCATCATATCCACTCCACCTGCTGGGGCACAAATGGTCAAATCGAATTACTAGCACAACCAGAAACATATTTATCGAATAACCAAAGTGTGCTTATTCAATGTTTCCACCAGACGAGTCCAAGTTAATATAGGTCATGTGTGTCTGCCCCCATACTGAATGAAAGTTGCTGATTTATCATTCCACAGTTGGCTTATTCAATCTAACAAGCTCAGTATAAATAACAGAATGATTGCCTCAGCATATTGACTGCCTGCTTGGCACTCTATGCATGTATACATGTAATATTATGGCAGACGACAGCACTAGACTTCTCATATTAATCATATTTAAAGCTGCCTAGTCAAATGAAGCATCAAATCTTCAAAACCATAAGACTCACCTGGATTAGATTCTACATGCGTAACTTACTAATTCTCAGACCCTTTATTCCCAGAACTATACTACTTTATTAATAGGTACTTAATGATATTGACCACATAGCAATCAACATTAAATAGAAGAATCTTAATTAGTCCACTAAGTTTTCCTTCCCCATCCGTCATCCTCTCCTTTCGATACGCTTTCTACGAATAGGAAACTGTTGACATGTGACTGACCCCTGAAGCTGTGTGTAGTTCGAAGAATCCTCCCACCCTTCTCTTGTCTTCGAAAGGAAATAGCAATATTGAAACAGCAGAAACAATCCTCAACTGACTCCTATCCAGTTTCAGATATCTTATAATGTGAGAACAGATGTGAAAAGAACACAAGAGTCAGCTTAGTGTTTGCCCATTTCGAGTCTATTCACAGCCGCCATCTTCTATTTCCGAATATCGCCGGATTTCTCAGCGTGTGCTAAATTGTAGATGACTACAGTGGTGTTTTCTGTTCTTCCCTAGCAGAACCGCCGTCCGAGAAGTTGGGGATGGTCGTCTGGGGTCAGCTGTCCTTACCCTACGGTGAGTACGCCTAAGCCACATCTCCCACCTAGCGGACATCCCGGCTGACAACAACATGTGTTCCTGACGTCCTAGCTCATGACACGTGTTTCTAACATCCCCACTAACAACAACACATGTTTCTAACATCCGCACTAACAACAACACTTGTGTCTAACATCCCCGCTAACAACAAGACGTGTTCTTAACATCCCCGCTAACAACAAGACATGTTCTTAACATCCCCGCTAAGAACAACAGGTGTTTCTAACATCCCCAGTAACAACACATGTTCCTGATGTCCTAGCTCATAACACATGTTCTTAACATCCTCGCTAACAACAACACATGTTTCTAACATCCCCACTAACAACAACACGTGTTCCTATCATCCCCACTAACAACAACACATGTTCTTAACATCCCCGCTAACAACAACATGTGTTCCTAACATCCCCACTAACAACAACACATGTTCTTAACATCCCCACTAACAACAACATGTGTTTCTAACATCCCCACTAATAACAAGTGTTTCTAACATCCCTGTGCTTCTACCATCCAACTAACAACAAGTGTTCCTAACATCCCCACTAACAAGAACACGTGTTCCTAACATCCCCACTAACAACACATGTGTTTCTAACATCCCCGCTAACAACAACACATGTTTCTAACATCCCCGCTAAAAACAACACGTGTTCCTAACATTCCGACTAACAACAAGTGTTTCTAACATCCCCACTAACAACAACAACTGTTCCTAGCATCCCCATTAACAACAACACGTGTTTCTAACATCCCCGCTATCAACAAGACATGTTTCTAATATCCCTGCTAACAATAACACATGTTCCTAACATTCCCACTAACAACAACAAGTGGTTCTAACATCCCAGCTAACAATGAACACATGTTTCTAACATCCCTGCTAACAACAACAAGAGTTTCTAACATCCCCACTAACAACATGTGTTCCTAACATCCCCACTAACAACAACAAGTGTTCCTAACATTCCCACTAACAACAACACATGTTTCTAACATCCCCACTAACAACAACAAGTGTTCCTAACATCCCCACTAACAACAACAAGTGTTCCTAACATTCCCACTAACAACAACACATGTTCCTAACATCCCCACTAACAACAACACGTGTTCCTAACATTCCAACTAACAACAACAAGTGGTTCTAACATCCCCGCTAACAACAACACATGTTTCTAACATCCCCGCTAACAACAACACATGTTCCTAACATCCCCGCTAACAACAACAAGTGTTTCTAACATCCCTGCTAACAACAACACGTGTTCCTAACATCCCCACTAACAGCAACACATGTTTCTAACATTGGCACTAACAACAACATGTGTTCCTAACATCCCCACTAACAACAACAAGTGTTCCTAACATTCCCACTAACAACAACACATGTTTCTAACATCCCCACTAACAACAACAAGTGTTTCTAACATCCCTGCTAACAACAACACGCGTTTCTAACATTCCCACTAACAACAACACGTGTTTCTAACATCCCCACTAACAACAACATGTGTTTCTAACAACCCCACTAACAACAACACGTGTTTCTAACATCCCCACTAACAACAACACGTGTTTCTAACATCCCCACTAACAACAACATATGTTTCTAACATCCCCGCTAACAACAAGTGTAGGAAAATGCTTACATAGAAAGAATGCCACACAACAATTGAAAGTGACAAAACAAGCGGAACCACGAGACTATTACTGTCTAGCGGTGAAAACAAGTCATCCGTTATGGGCAGCTTAAATTCACTATCACAAACAGAAAATGTCACTTCAAATATCTCCAATTTATTATAAAAATGGCTTCAAACTAGACATGAGAAGGTAGACATTAAAGATCAACTACTTAATTTGATGTATAACGCATTATGCGAGTATAAAAATAAGGAATGGAATTGTTTCTAATTTTTTTATATTAATTGATATTACTGATATTATTGATAGTACCGATTGTTATTCTCCGTAAGACTCCGCACTTGACAGGTCGCGCCATCTGCGGCCCACCTAGCCTCCAAGGGGTTTCGACAAGGGTTAGTGTCAGTCGCACCGGAATGCCTAACTTTTGACATATTTGAATTGTAAAGATGTAAGATTAGTTTTGGCAAGCAGGCCAAAACTCTGGTCCTATAGGAGTCAGCAGTAAAATCTATCACATCTACAGAATACAGCAGAAACTCAAAATCATCTGACTATGCAGGTTTAATTAACGTTACCCAATTGTGTTATCAACATATATTAAACATCGCTCAAAACTTTCTAATCCAATGCTCAAATGTTTCTCATGCGAACTTAATTTCGCTGTTGGTGAGATATCAAAGGTGTCATTTGGAAAAACATTTTACTAAAATCTGTATTAAAGGGATTAAATTTAAGCACTTTTCTTCTGACATAAAACAACAGCGTTTAAGACATTCGTTGAGCCATTGTTGTTATTTGGGATGAGGCCCAAGCTTTCCGTTTAACTGTCTGTATTCTTTTTCACCCCGTCTTCAGTAATTGAAATATTGTCTTTCAATTTGACAGTTTTGATCTGTAAAGTGGGGTGCACACTAACCGACATTGGCGATGAAAGGCCCTAGTGTTATTAAAGTGCTACATACAGGATGCACAGTAACCGACATTGGGGATGAAAGGCGCTAGTGTTATTAAAGTGCTACATACAGGGCGCACAGTAACTGACATTGGCGATGAAGGGCTCTAGTGTTATTAAAGTGCTACATACAGGGTGCACAGTAACCGACATTGGCGATGAAGGGCGCTAGTGTTATTGAAATGTTACATACAGGGGGAGCGGGGGGGGGGGGGGGGGGCAGAACTCTTAAAGTTTGCATAGTCCCATGGTTTTGAGATTCTGTCATTTTTCTGAGATACATATATTAAATTGATTGTCATAATCTACCTTAGTTTAGTTTTTAATAACTTTTATTTTATATGCCGAACTGTCTGCATTCTTTTTCACCCCGTCTTCAGTAATTGAAATATTGTCTTTCAATTTGACAGCTTTGACCTGTAAAGCAGGGCGCACAATAACCGACATTGGCGATGAAAGGCTCTAGTGTTATTAAGGTGCTACATACAGGGCGCACAGTAACCGACATTGGCGATGAAGGGCGCTAGTGTTATTAAAGTGCTACATACAGGGCGCACACTAACCGACATTGGCGATGAAGGGCGCTAGTGTTATTGAAATGTTACATACAGGGGGAGCGGGGGGGGGGGGGGGCAGAACTCTTAAAGTTTGCATAGTCCCATGGTTTTGAGATTCTGTCATTTTTCTGAGATACATATATTAAATTGATTGTCATAATCTACCTTAGTTTAGTTTTTAATAACTTTTATTTTATATGCCGAACTGTCTGCATTCTTTTTCACCCCGTCTTCAGTAATTGAAATATTGTCTTTCAATTTGACAGCTTTGACCTGTAAAGCAGGGCGCACAATAACCGACATTGGCGATGAAAGGCTCTAGTGTTATTAAGGTGCTACATACAGGGCGCACAGTAACCGACATTGGCGATGAAGGGCGCTAGTGTTATTAAAGTGCTACATACAGGGCGCACACTAACCGAGATTGGCGATGAAGGGCGCTAGTGTTATTGAAATGTTACATACAGGGGGAGCGGGGGGGGGGGGGGGGCAGAACTCTTAAAGTTTGCATAGTCCCATGGTTTTGAGATTCTGTCATTTTTCTGAGATACATATATTAAATTGATTGTCATAATCTACCTTAGTTTAGTTTTTAATAACTTTTATTTTATATGCCGAACTGTCTGCATTCTTTTTCACCCCGTCTTCAGTAATTGAAATATTGTCTTTCAATTTGACAGCTTTGACCTGTAAAGCAGGGCGCACAATAACCGACATTGGCGATGAAAGGCTCTAGTGTTATTAAGGTGCTACATACAGGGCGCACAGTAACCGACATTGGCGATGAAGGGCGCTAGTGTTATTAAAGTGCTACATACAGGGCGCACACTAACCGAGATTGGCGATGAAGGGCGCTAGTGTTATTGAAATGTTACATACAGGGGGAGCGGGGAGGGCGGGGGGGGGGGGGGCAGAACCCTTAAAGTTTGCATAGTCCCATGGTTTTGAGATTCTGTCATTTTTTTGAGATACATATATTAAATTGATTGTCACGATCTACCTTAGTTTAGTTTTAAATAACTTTTATTTTAAATGCCTAACTTTTGATACAGTTCAAGCGCAAACATGTAACATTAGTTTTGGCAAGCATGCAAAAACTCTGATCCCATAGGCTTCAGCAGTAACAAGTTCTATCAAATTGTCCCTGACCCAGTATTCCCTTCTATGTGGCAACAAATGCTTGATCAGTGCATCAGTATCTAAGTTAGATATGTAGGATTAAATTTAGATAATTGTTTTGGTTTTGATTTCATCACGCTATGCAGCTTTAATTGTATCGAGTATCATGACTCTGACTGGCCCAAAAGACCTACCCTTATTTATTTAAAGTAAATTTTCAATGAACTGCGCCAGTGGAGTGGGGGGGGAGAGGGGGGGGGGGGTTCAGCCCGCCGGACTTTGGAGCCGGACCGAAGCTATGCCTTCCTCAGTGCACACCAGCCGTGTTCCAGGTCGCTCGGGCTACAACCACCCACTCCAACCCAGCGCAGAGGTTGTAGGATGGCAGGTGCTTGCCACATACACAAGTAGCACAGATCAGCTACAAAACAAGCCATTGGTGGCGAAGCATGAAGTCACTCTTCAGCCTCCTAGTAGCACCTTCTTGACGGACACGAGGAAATAGGTGGCGACACTAATTCAGTGGTGAACCAATAGGTGGCGCAAGCATAAAGTCACTCTTCAGCCTCCTAGTAGCACCTTCTTGACGGACACGAGGAAATAGGTGGCGACACTAATTCAGTGGTGAACCAATAGCTGGCGCATTTATAGTGGAAGAGATCACAAATTTGCATCAATTTAGGGGTCAAGTTCTGTTTTGTTTATTTGGAGAAGAGGTGAAAGGTGTACCTTCGGTTTTAGACTTTGCCAAATAACTTTTTCAGTAGAGATAATTCACAACAAGAAAACCGGACATTTTTCTCAATCAACGATCAAAATATCACCAAAGCCAAATTCTCCTGCAGGGTGGCCTAGCATAATCTTGTTTGTGATTGATTGATCGGTTGGTTTGTTGATTGTTTATTGATTGATTGATTGATTGATTCGGGTTATGCGCCCTTGTATATTCCGATACACTATCAGGCTGGATGCCTACTGGAGACAGTGTGCATTAATAGCAGCTTCACAGTGCTGTCACATCCCCATTCCACCGCTACTAATATACTACTCAGTCGCATTATCCTAACACCAGACATTACTCTATCCTAGCAATGCCGAGTGCCAAGCACCACAACAAAGTGCCGCCTAAAAAACGTCAACAACAAGTCTTTGGTTTCACTTAGTTGGACATATTAGAACTCAGGACTTCTCGTACAAGAAGCGGGTGCTCTAACCACGCGACCATCCCGCTCTGTCTGTATATTTAAATATAAATCTGCTTCCAATGTGTGAGTGTTAGTTACAATATCAGCAATGCATTGTGGGCTTAATTATGTTTTCAACCGGAGAGGTGCGTTTTGCAATACTGCTGACGCTGCACAATTTGCCATCCGACAGTAATTCCTTCCGCATCTATTAGGTGTCCACCTCCGAACATCCTGAAAGGTTCATGTGCTTCGCAAGAAAATCTGTCTCGAACCCAGGTCGGTTGATGACCTCGAACAATTCCAAGTTCAGACATCATTAACTTTAAGTTCCTTTTCTCTTAACCCATTCGCAGCGCCACCTAACAGTCCACCACTGCATTAGTGTCGCTACCTATTTCCTTGCGTCCTTCAAGAAGGTGATACTATGAAGCCGAAGCATGACTTTCTGCCTAGTCATTGTCGCCAGCTGGTCATTTAAATGCCTTTTAAGTTGCATAGTCCGATAAAAACATCAAATTTTCAAAAACAAAATACTTATCTAGAATTGAACCTCTATATCCAACTTAGATACAGATGCACATATTAAGTATCTGTTTCCACATAGAACGGCATACTACATCAATTTAATATAATTTGTTACTGATGAAGCCTATGTAGTAATAGGTTTTGTGAAGCATGCTAACATATATTAATTTTCTATGTTTACACTTCAAATATCTCATAGGTTAGTCATTTTAAAGTGACCTTAGTTCAAAATAAAGTAAGGTAGGTAATAGTGATCAACCTAATATATGTGTTACCATATCAGAAAATGGCAGGAACTCTAAGCGATCGGACTATGCGGCTTTAAGACGGACAATCCTTTTCCTATGCTTTCTGAATTGATTTTTACATTACCAACTTTGTCAATAATTAATAGGTTTTTTTTGTCCATAAAGCAGGAGCACTGTTTGCTTAAATGCAGACAGTGTCCTACTGTGGGGACACACCACTGCAGACAATGTCCTATTGTGAGTAAACATTAATGCAGGTGGTGTCCTGCTGTGAGTATATATTAATGCAGGTGATGTTCTGCTGTTCGGGTACATTAATGCAGGTGGCATCCTGCTGTGGGGATACATTAATGCAGGTGGTGTCCTGCTGTGAGTATACATTAATGCAGGTGGCGTCCTGCTGTTGGAGTACATTAATGTAGGTGGCGTCCTGCTGTGAGGATACATTAATGCAGGTGGTGTCCTGCTGTGAGTATATATGAATACATGTGATGTCCTGCTGTTGGAGTACATTAATGCAGGTGATGTCCTGTTTTTGGGATACATTAACGCAGGTGGGGGTCCTGATATGAGGATACATTAATGCAGGTGGCGTCCTGGATGGGTTGGACCAGTAGGAGCTCCTCCTCCCCTGCAGGTTGCAGCCCGTTGACCTCCCCGCCAGCCACCAACAACACAACCCACTACTCACACACCAACCAATCCGCCATGAGCAACTAACTGTCACCGCTGTGACTCTTCACTCAATATCGCCTGATTGTCACACGTCAGAACCAATATGAAGAGGTTGATTGATTGGTGGTTCAGGGCGGGGCAGTCAGAGACTAGTTACTTCACGATGTGTGCTACACATGGCCTCCCCCTCCTCTCCCTCTCCCTCTCCCTCTCCCTCTCCCTCGCCCTCTCCCTCTCCCTCTCCCTCTCCCTCTCCCTCTCCCTCTCCCCCTCCTCCTCCTCCTCCCTCGGACCAGTTTTTTAACAGGAAGCCAGCTAGCGCTGCCAGAGATTCGGCCCTCTCGTCCTGTACCATATAATGTATTATGTGGATATAAATAACGGCAGCCACTTAATGTTTCTCTCTAAACAGCTTAACATCCATGATATTCACTGCGGAGCGGGCATTCTCTCCTCCCCGCCTCCTCTATGCCATGAGCCAAAGGTCATTCTGCTCACTTTCGAACTCTTTTTCGCGGGTCAATCATGGGTTGGTGATGTGTAAGTGAGACGGACCCAGTTATTTGACTGCGGCGTCCCACTGACGTCACGATGACGTCAGCAGTTATCGGCGTTAAGAACACCGCCAGCCGTGGCAAAGGTCAGCAGGTGAGAAGCAGCCTAACCAACCGAACCCGGTCAACCGGCTCTTAAACCGACGGGACAGCCCAGTCGTTAGAGCGTCCACTTACCGCACGGCAGGTACGAGGGTTCTAACCCCCGCCGAGTCAACGGTCAATGTATGCGATCGGGGAAAGGTAAGCCTACTGTGTCCGGGACGGCCGAGTAGTTGGAGCGCCCGTTTCCCATGGGGCATGGTGTTGTGGTACCTCAATGTGGATGCACTATAAAGCTGCCAGGACACACTATCACACATTCAGTGGAACTTTAACGAAATTGGGTGCCTTGAGGAGGAACAGATTTCCTAGATAGTGACCAGAAGGGATGGCCGAATGAGTTGAGCGTCCATCTCCCATTTTGATAGATTGTGGGAGCCCTGGTCGAGTCAAACCAATTACTTAAAATTTGATACTTGTCGCTTCCTAGCCAGGTGCTCGGCATTTTTAGGATAGGGCAAGGACCAGTTGGCTCAGTGTCAATGTTACTGAGTGTGATATCAGATCAGGGTGCTGGTGGCCTGGTCTCCCAGTCGGACAGCACTATAAAGTCGCCATGAGTGCACACTGCCACAAGTCAGTATATGTCCTGAAATTACCTTTTGTTTGTTTGTTCAACGACCCCCCCAAGCACAAAAAGTAAATAGTGGGGGTTGAAATGACCTTAGATGTTGCTTGGACGTAAGATCCCAACAATCCACCAATCCTAGATAATGAGATAAAATGACGACAATGAATAGCGCACACACAACAATGAGTGAGTTGGTCGGATCATGATGCGCCCCACTCTCATTTCAAGAAGTCACGTTCAGCAGCTACCTTAAAGTCGCGTAAATACCCCGCTGTGTGTAGACACTGTCCGGTCAGTCATAAATAAAGGGCTGGAAGGGGAGAAGAAATGCACGGAGAAACCGTGGGAGTTAACTAGCCGAGAAATAATGAACACACACGTGACAAGAGGCGAGCAAGGGAAGAGACCACGCGCACCAGTATTTAGTAAACGACTGAGTCGGTCTGCAAGCACGCGGTGCGACCAGTGGTGGTCATCAGACTGACCCACGCAGATGTGTACACGTGTGTATGTGTATGTGTATGTGTATGCATGTGTATTGATTCGAGTAAGGGAAGCCGGAGACCGAATGGGAGAAAAAGAATAGGTTTATTGCATATTATGACGGTACAACGGAGGAAGTCAGTCGATGGCATCGATGTTGACGGGGGCCTCCCCAATCGCCGGGTGCTCTGAGGCCGCCGGAGCCGACCCCTACGAAGTAGTCCTTAAAATAGAGGGTGGGTGGGTGTGGTAAGCTGTGAGTTCAATGGCCAAGCGAAACCAAATGGCTAGATGCAGGGGAGGTTTTGGTTACCTGATGTTCATCCTTCCCACTTGGGGCGTGGTGGGTACCCGGCTCCCCTCACCGAATCAACCACAATTCGGAAATGATG
The DNA here is from genome assembly GCA_030323885.1 of Branchipolynoe longqiensis. Classification (NCBI taxonomy): domain Eukaryota; kingdom Metazoa; phylum Annelida; class Polychaeta; order Phyllodocida; family Polynoidae; genus Branchipolynoe; species Branchipolynoe longqiensis. The sequence goes on along the minus strand of CM059187.1, from coordinate 5,110,518 downwards.
TGCCAATGTCCGCACATGCGCACACATGTGTGCATGCCCATACATGTGTGTGCATGTAGGTACATGTGCATACATTCAATTCAATTTAATTCTCGATGGTTTTGAGTTTTTGTCATTTTGTGAGATAAATATATTAGGCTGGTTGTTATAATGTACCTTACTTTAGTTTGAAGTAACTTTTATTTTCAATGGTTAACTTTTGAGATATATGAAGTGCAAATGTACAAAATTAATGTTGGCAAGCATGACAAAACTCTTACACCATATGGTTCTGCAGTAACAGGTTCTATTCACCCTATTCATGCCGCGGCCATGTTGAAACCAGACCGAGGGCACTTACGCATCTGCGAGGCGCCGCGGTATGTAAAGTAATGTGAATACTTTTTTGTCGACCAAAACCTCTCGAAATAACTCAAATTTGAGGGTATTCTTTTTTTAAAGTAACATATTCATCTTTGCATGTACCTGTTTTCTATCTATGGGCCAATTTTCACGAAGATTGGGTCAGCGTAGCTATCTGTGCAACACAGTTAAACAACTAGTCTTAGTAATTACAAATTAATAAAAACTTTAAAAGGGTTAAAATATTTGTTTTTAATATATCTATATTAAGAAAGTTATACAATTTTGAATTTAAGAAAAGATTGGCAGCCAAGGTGAGTGACTTTGTTGACATTGCCTACTGAAATGCATCTGATCATCAATCAATCTTCATGAAAATTGACCAATAAATAGAAAAAAGGTAAGCAAATATTATTATGATAGTTTCAAAAGTTAATATCTTCAAATTTTACTCCTTTAATTTCTGTAGGAGTTCATGCACATCGGCACACAGTAGTGTCTTATGGCCATTTCCAATACCGACGCTTACTCAGCCTCGTTCTGATGCCTAATTAGGTCGTGCGTGAATAGGGTGAATTAAATTGACTCGGGACTCCATATGTGGCAACAAATGGTTGATACGTGCACTAGTATCTAATTCAGATATGTAGAATCGAAATTAATTATGCATATCAACACTCAGACGCCATATGGTTCAGCAGCAACATGTTATAATACATTGATTCTATATTCCCTTCTGTACAGCAACAAATGATTAATAAGTGGTAACCATGCCAGAAGTAGCCAGATAACACACCACACAGCTATGTACAAGCCTATGATATGTAAATAGGAGTAGGCTAGTCTAGTAATAAGAGTAGAAAAAATAAATACATATATACCAAGAAAATCCAAAAAAAACTAAGATAGGCTATTAACCATACCAACCAATTATCTATCTGCTACTGAAATGCAGGCAATCAAATACCATATCAGCAGTTACTGTGTGGTAAGATAACACCAACACTACAACTGGCCAGCATTGAAAACAAGCCTGGGTACCCGGGCTTATATGCTATGGACAGTATAAATACAGCCTCAATAAAAAAATAATAATAATAATAAAAAGTGCATCATTATCTAAGTTAGATAAATGCCAAATCAAATCTAGATGAGGGTTTTGGATTCGGATATTTGAAGTTTTCATCGGACTCTGCAACTTCAATGATGGCGGCTTTGTTAATGACATTGCTGTGACCTATTTACTATAAGTGACCTATTTATTGGACGACATGGGTTGACTCTGCGATAATAAAACAAATTTAATTCAATTGTAAATCTTGGGATGGTGATAGTTATGGGAGGAGCTTTAAAAAAAAGGCATTTTGGGAACAGATATTTTCTTTGTTCTTTATGGTGATTTCAAATTTGAATAATTTTCCAAAGAAATGGCGACCCCATCGATCTCGGAATGAGACTTTATCTCACTAAAATGGCGTAATGTGAGACTTGGTTTTTAACTCGCTGACAAGTAAATAATGTGAACAAAGCCTGCAGCTAATGAATTGATGCAGGCTAACGCGGGGGGCCGAACCGGTAAGAGCGCTGGCTTATCATGTAGAAGGTCAGGGTTCGGAAACCTGGCCGAGTCAAGCCAATGACTTAACCAAATTTATACTTGTCGCTACCTAGCCTGGCAGTTGACCTGAATAGAATCGGGTTAGTACTGGTTAGCGCAGTATCAGGAAAATGTGACTGAGTGGGATACCAGGTCATGGTGCCAGTGCACTGGTCCCTCACTGTGGCAGAACTATAATGTCGCCATGAGTATGCACTGTCACAAGTCCGTACCAGTCCTGATGTGGTGGCCTTAGATGTTGCTAGGATATAAAAACCCCAATAAACAAACAATGAAGTGAAGCTGTATTGCGGTTGTAGTCATTGTCTTACTGCACACGTGCCACTCTGATGTCGAGGTGCCTCCTGCTTCGTCGAAAGGCACAAGTGCAGTGAGAAGTAAATAGGATGTTGCTTTATAGCGCATAGCAAAATAACTCAGTCCGAGTGCAAATATAAAAAGATGGAGGACATTTTTTTAGTCGCGTGCCAGCTGCTTATATTAATAACTCCCCTGGTGCGTGGGGCAATTAAAAGTGGGTCGAAGCCTCAGCCATTTAAAATCATTCCAACCCATTTCTTGGTTGTCCATCGGTGGCGACGACAACAGCAACTCATCATTTGTTGTGAACTTGTCAAAGATGGATGAGTCCAAATTGTGCGCAGAATGTGCGGTGGCATGTTTGACATATCCATATAGCTGCAGTCAGAGTGTCTGGTAGGTGAAGGAGATGATCTTTTCTCTGCTGACACTTTTGTTCAGCTTGAAATATACAATCAGTTTCAAACTGTCTTGTGCCTTTGCGAATAGAAACACGCATTGAACTCCTGTCCTTGGCCACTATTTCCCAGGTTGTAGCTTTGACATTACATTTCTTCAGGTTGTATCTAAGGCAGTCCTTGAACCTTTTCATCTGACCACCTTGATTTCTGTGCCCTTTTACAAGTTCACAGTATAAGAAATCTTTTGGTATTCTATCCTTATCCATGTGGACTACATGGCGAGCCCACCTAAGTTGTGTTCTCATGACCCTGCAGTCAATGCTGACCATTTTTGCCCTATCTAAGACTTCAGTGTCTGGGATTTTATCCTGCCATCTGATATTTGTGAGAGGCGTCAAGATGCGCGCATTGAGAATATCCCTGTAGACAGACAGAGCCTCCCCCCCCCCCCACACACACACCCGCCCCCCCGCCCCCCACCACACCGGCCCCTCAGACCCCACCCCTCACATCCCGCCCCTCACACCCCGCCGCTCAAACCCCCGCCCCTCACACCCCGCCCCTCACACCCCGGCCCTCACACCCCGCCCCTCACACCCCGCCCCTCACACCACACCCCTCACATGCTGCCCCTCACACCCCACCCCTCACACCCCGCACCTCACACCACACCCCTCACACCCCGCCCCTCACACCCCGCCCTTCACAGTCCGCCCCTCACACGCCGCCCCTCACACGCCGCCCCTCACACCCCGCCCTTCTCAGTCCGCCCCTCACACTCCTCCCCTCACACGCCGCCCCTCACACACCCCCCCCCCCTCACACCCCACCCATCTTTTCGGTAAACATGTTTTCTATATGTGTACCAAGCGATTTATTTCTAGGTGGTGTGGTTTTAGAGATATTTCACTTTTTCTGTATGAAGATTGCTCACGACCATTGACAATGCCTTGAGTTTGGCAGTACGCGCAGTGCAAAACATTATTCAAAATTAATAGAAATCTAGAACCCTAACGATATCAATTTAATATAATCTGTTTGGTAAACATGTTTTCTATATGTGTACCAAGCGATTTGTTTCTAGGTGGTGTGGTTTTAGAGATATTTCACTTTTTCTGTATGAAGATTGCTCATGACCATTGACAATGCCTTGAGTTTGGCAGTACGCGCAGTGCAAAACATTATTCAAAATTAATAGAAATCTAGAACCCTAACGATATCAATTTAATAGAATCTGTTTGGTAAACATGTTTTCTATATGTGTACCAAGCGATTTGTTTCTAGGTGGTGTGGTTTTAGAGATATTTCACTTTTTCTGTATGAAGATTGCTCACGACCATTGACAATGCCTTGACAATGCTGTTCGATTTTGACGCATGCGCAGAAGCGATGTGGAGAACTGAAACTGCTGGAAAACTGAAACCACAATACCGGTATACAGACACAATGGGTCAAAGGTTCAGTACTTCCTCCTCAGCGAACAGACCACACTACTTCCGGAATACAGACTCATCAGGTCACAGCTGCAGTCCTTCCTCAGGGACAGACAACCCTCAGAAGAGGCATATTTGACGGAAATCATAGCTTCAGAAGCACTCGGCGCGGGAGTGCCTTCTCGCGAGAAGACGTGAGAGGCGTCAAGATGCGCGCATTGATAATATCCCTGTAGACAGACAGAGCCTCTTCTCCCCCCCCCCCCCACACACACACCCGCCCCCCCGTCCCCCCCCCCAACCACCCCTCACACCCCACCCCTCACATCCCGCCCCTCACACCCCGCCGCTCAAACCCCCGCCCTTCACACCCCGCCCCTCACACCCTGCCCCTCACACCCCGCCCCTCACACCACACCCCTCACACCCCGCCCCTCACACCCCGCCCCTCACACGCCACCCTTCACAGTCCGCCCCTCACACCCCGCCCCTCACATCCCACCCCTCACATCCCGCCCCTCACACCCCGCCCCGCACACTGCGCCCCTCATAGCCCGCCCCTCACACCCCGCAACTCACACCCCGCAACTCACACCCCGCAACTCACACCCCGCAACTCACACCCCGCAACTCACACCACACCCCTCACATCCCACCCATCACACGCCTCCCCTCACAACCCGCCCTCACAGTCCACCCCTCACACCTCGCCCCTCACACCCCACCGCTCACACCCCGCCCCTCACACCCTGCCCTTCACACCCCGCCCCTCACACCACACCCCTCACACGCCGCCCCTCACACCCCGACCCTCACACCCCACCCTTCACAGTCCGCCCCTCACACTCCTCCCCTCACATCCTGCCCCTCACATCCCGCCCCACACACCCCGCCCCGCACACTGAGCCCCTCACATCCCGCCCCTCACACCCCGCAACTCACACCCCGCAACTCACACCCCGCAACTCACACCCCACCCCTTACACCCCACCCCTCACATGCCACACCTCACACCACACCCCTCACACCCCACCCCTCACATGCCGCCCCTTATACCCCGCCCTCACAGTCCGCCCCTCACACTCCTCCCCTCACATCCCGCCCCTCACACCCCGCCCCCCACACTGCGCCCCTCACACCCCGCCCCTCACACCCCGCCCCCTTATATCCGGCCATTCTCCTATGGCAGTGGCTCCCGCCAATTCATGGCAACCGGAAGTGAAGATAGCGCGCGTCTCTCGGCGCGTCGAGAGGCTTTGTTAGCGTCACTGCTTCTTCCTCCACACGTACGCGCACATGGACCGGAAGTGTGGACAGGCCGACCCTCACGCCCACACACATTGATGCGCGGGCGCAAGGACGCGCCTATCTGCATAGACACATTACCCGCCAACCCCGCCCATCTCGCCCACATGTACGCACGCCCTCGCGCATTTACTCTCCCGTCTTCAAATCGCCAGCACACTGAACGCGCTGAACACGCTGAACACGCTGAACAGACTGAACACGCTGAACACACTGAACACACTGAACACACCAAAAAGATCCAACACCGCCGCTCCCCCCACCCCGCCAACCCGACCTACCCTGCCCACCACGCCCACCACGCCCATCACGCCCACCACGCCCACCACGCCCACCACGCCCACCACGCCCACCACGCCCACCACGCCCACCACGCCCACCACGCCCACCACGCCCACCACGCCCACCACGCCCACCACGCCCACCACGCCCACCACGCCCACCACGCCCACCACGCCCACCACGCCCACCACGCCCAACCGGCATGACCCTAGGCCTAGCGTGCACGGATAATGAGTTCTGGTTAAGATAATGGCATCAGACGTGAGGCGACGTGACGAGTTCGGGTGTGGGGGGGGGGGGGGGGGGGCTTCTATCCGGGGAGGGTGGGAGGGGGCTTCCTGGGAGGGTGGGACTGTAAGGAGGGGGACTGTGGAAGGGAGGGGGGGTCGCCAACCGCGGTGCTAAGGGGACGTGTGCAAAGTACATCATCATGATGGATGGAGGGGGATGGGACGTGGGGGGGGGGGGGGGGGGGGGGGGAGTAGGAGAGAGGTGGGAGTGGTGGGAGGCGGGAGGAGTGGAAGTGTGGAGTGTGCGAGGTAGGAGGGCTGGAAGGTGGGAGTGTGGGAGGTGGAAGGTGGGAGTGTGGGAGGCGGGAGAGGAATTAAGGCGTGGAATGGGTGGGAGGTGGGAGGGTGGCAGGGAGGGAGGGTGGCAGGGAGGGATGGTGGGAGGGTGGGAGGGTGGAAGGCGGGAGAGGAATGAAGGACGTGGAAGGGAGCGTGAGGTGGGAGGGTGGCAGGGTGGCAGGGTGGCAGGGTGGCAGGGCGGGAGGGTGGCAGGGGGGAGCGAGTGGGAGGGGCGGGAGGGGCGGGAGGTTGAAGGGGTGGGAGGCGAGGGGTGGGAGGGGGAGGCCCTGACATGTGAGGTGGGGTGGTAGGAGGTAGAAGGAGTAGGAGATGGGAGATGGGAGATGGAAGGGGTGGTAGTGGTGGCAGGTGATGCACGGTGGGAGAGGGGGGGGGGGAGATGTGGGAGTGCCTGAGGAGGGTGGGGGTTTATCGCAATGAGTATGTGATATGTCGAATGAGGAAGGATCGGTTTGTAACAATTAACCAACAAATATTGACGAAATATCAAATCTGATAACAAGCAGGGCAGAAGCAGCAAGGTGGTTTAGGTGGCGCCACCTGGCAGTTGGGCAGAACCGGTGTACTAAGTTCAAAATACTACCCCACAAAAACTCTACGGTAGTGTTTTCAACCTAGGTTCAAAACACAACGGTAGTGTTTTCAACCTTGTTGAAGGTAGGTTCAAAACACTACTGTGGCCACGCTCAAAAGACTATCCTTAAGTTCAAAACACTACCTTTAAGATCAAAACACTACTCTATTTTCTTAGGGTGGAGCAGTATGGAGTAAGGTGAGTCAGTAGGGTTGTTGTTGGTCGTTGTTTTATGTCCTAGCATCATCTAAGGTCATATCAGGATGGGTACCGACTTGTCACAGTGCACACTCATGGGATGTTATAATGCTGCCCCACTGAGAGACCAGGCCACCGGCCCGATATCCCACTCAGTCACATTAGCCTGACACTGAGCAAACCTCGGCTAGCGCCAGGCTAGGAAGCGACAAGTATCAATTTTAAAGTCATTGGTTTTACTCAACCGGGAACCGGACTCCCGACCTTCTGCATGTAAGGCCCACTCTACCAAATAGGCCATCCGGTGGGGCAGTAGGGTGGGGAAGTTTGTTTGTCTTTGTCTTGGCATCCTAGCAACATCTAAGGTCATATCAGGACGCATACTAACTTGTGACAGTGCGCACTCATGGTGACTTTATAGTGCTGCCCCACTGAGAGACCACACCGCCAGAACCATGACCTGATATTCCACTCAGTCACATTATCCTGACACTATCAGTGTATACTAATATGTTGTTTAACTCCGCAGCACTATTAGCATATACTAATAGGTGGTCCAGATGCTGCAGCACTATCAGTGTATACTAATACATTGTTAAGCGCCGCAGCACTACCAGTGTATACTAATATGGTGTTAAGTGCCGCAGCACTATCAGTGTATACTAATACGTGCTGCAGATGCTGCTGCACTATCAGCATATATGCCAACTACTAACATGTGGTTAGATGCCACAGCACTATCAGTGTATACTAATACATTGTTAAGCGCTGCAACACTACCAGTGTATACTAATATGGTGTTAAGTGCCGCAGCACTATCAGTGTATACTAATACGTGCTGCAGATGCTGCTGCACTATCAGCATATATGCCAACTACTAACATGTGGTTAGATGCCACAGCATTATCAGTGTATACTAATACATGGTTAGATGCCGCAGCACTATCAGCACATACTACTAATCCATTCTTCAAACATCGCAGTATGGTCAGTGTATAGCAATATCTATACGCATACCAATATGTACATTTTGCGGCACTACAACCCCCACTGCTGTGTCGGGTAGTGTTTTGAACTTGGGTAGTGTTTTGAGCATACATAGGGATAGTGTTTTGAACTTAACAGTAGTGTTTTGAACTTAGGTTGAAAACACTACCATAGTGTTTTGAACGGGGTAGTGTTTTGAACGTCCTACACCGGGACAGCGGCAAATCACGTGACCAGGCAGCCTCCCTACTGGTGGCGATAATACATGCAAGTTAAGGTATCCACAGAAGCAGCTGGCAGAGATGTAGATGCGCATCACTAAAGGGGCTGTCACATTATGACGCATCACGCCAACGGACACTGACGTATGTGATTTTTGGCCGCTACTTCGGGATATGTCATTATGCATTACGCGTGCGTTAGGTGCTCGTTGGTATACGTCAATGTACATCAACATTTGTCAAGATGCTGCATCATGCGTCAGGGAGTCGGCAAAGTTTTGTGCATGTACAAAACTTTTGATGTACGATAACATTCGACAACGTGTGGATTTTACGTCAGCCGTACATTATGTATTCGTTAGGCATACGTTGATGTATGTTAGACGTATGTTTGACAAACAGTGTTCACTACGCTGCACTACTTTGACCTCCGTTAAAGGCAGTGGGAACATACAGTGCACATACAGAAAACATATGGATAATGTACAAATAACATATGTCTAACATACGTTTAGTGTACGTTTAGCATTCCTCCAGCATGTATTGGCTTATGTAACATATGAGGCATAGTTATGGCGATCAAATAACATATATAATGTTCACCGGCATTCTGCGAATGTACCGTGAGCATAATTCTAGCGTTTTTCGCCGGGAGGCATGTTAGCCATACGTTGGTTATACGTTGGCCATGCGCTATGTATACGTCCAACTTTGCACCCGCGCCGAAAAGTTTCATGCTTCTCAACGTAAAAAAAGTGATTTTACGCGTAGGCCACGCGTTTGCGAGATGCGTCGTAATATGACAGCGCCTTAAGACATGCACTGGAAATGGGAGGTGTCTCTAAAGCAACATGAACTTAAAACAACAACAAAGAAAATGAAGTACCTAAAATCTGTACAAATTATGCGCACACCTCACCTTCAAAGGTGTGACAAGAGCTAACATAGTATATCTAGATTAAAACACTAATTGCATGGGTAAGAGGTATTACAAATGTTGACTATGTACAAGATATATATGAGAAAAAACAACAGCAAAATTGGGAAATCCCCGATTTTACACCACAAACAAGTTTACAAGAAATTATTGCTAAAGGAAATTAATCCGTATGGATGATGACCACGACTGCACAGCGGCAAAATTAAGTGTATGCATTAAATCCGTCATGAGCAGAATTAACAAACGATCACTAAAAGGTATTTGTTAAACTGTTCGCTGCTTTGAAACGGAATGAGGAGGACAGCGCCAGTTCCGGGTAGCGGAACTTACTGAACTATACAGGCAGCTGTATCTCTATGGGCGTTAGAGTTGCATAATTCGATGGATTTGACTTTTGAGTTCCTGCCGGGTTTTTTCCAGATAAAAATGTCGGGTTCATCTTTATGATAATATAACTTACTTCACGTTGGAATAACATTTCTTTAGTTAAAAATGGCTCACTTTCGAGATATTTTAAAGTGAAAACATGCCAAATACTTTCGAAATGCTAGACAGCATTGGCTTCTATGCCTTGCACCTGTGTTGGGTTCTAGTAAATTGATTTAAAGTTGCACAGTCCGATGGTTTCGAGTTTTTCTCATTTTCTGAGATAAACATATTAGGTTGTTCATTATAATCTACCTTACTTTATTTTGAAGTAACTTTTATTTTAAATCGCTAACATTTGAGATATTTGAAATGGAAACATGCTAAATTAGTTTTGACAAGCTTGCCAAAACTCTAACACCATAGGCTTCTGCAGTAACGGGTTATATTAATTGACTCAGTATCCCTTTATGTGTGATGACAAATGTTTAATAAGTGCACCAGTATCTAAGTTAGATATGTAGAATCAAATTTAGATAATTGTTTTGGTTTTGAAAATGTTATGTTTTCATCGGACTATGCAGCTTTAATGTGCAGCAGGCACAGGTTTAATGAGTTCAACAGTATCTAAGTTGGGTATGTAGAATCAAATGTACGCCAGTGCCTCGGTTTCGATAATGTCATGGCTTCACCATATTATGCACCTTTAACACGGGCATATTGGAACATACGTTCCATTAATTTGTGACGTAATTAAGGCCCGCGTTTTTTTATGTTATTTCACTTAGCCAGGTAATTGGGGGTGGGGGGGTTAATAAGGTTGACATCACCCTGGGGGGAGATGAACGCCCTCCCCTTAGTGAGATACAATGCGCACAAAGAGACAATGGTGGGTGCCTAAGTAGATTGAGTATCGATTTAAATGCTAATACTTGCCATGCAATAGGCGGTGGGTGGGAAACATGAAGGAACCCACCTTTAACACCAACAGGACTTGGTGGTTGAATCGGTAGAGCGCTGACTTACAGTGTGGAAGGTTGGGAGTTTGAATTCCAAGCCGAGTCAAAAGGATGACTTACAATATTGATACTTGTCGCTATCTAGCCTGGTGCTCGACTTTAATCGGATAGGTTACGGACTGGTTAGTTCAATGTCAGGAAAATGTGACTGAGTGGGAAATTGGATCAAGGTGCTGGTGGTCTAGTCTGGCAGTGGGACAGCGCATGAAATTATCAATGAGTCAGCAAGTCTGCTAGTTAGCACAAGGACAAGGAGAAATGTATGCTTCACTGCTTAGTTCCTTTACTGCGCCCACTGCAGCGTCATAAAATCAAGTGACCCGCCCCCTGACCAGCCGGGTCACACATAACTTCTCATGGTGGGGGGTGGCCGCTAACCAGTCCGAGTATGGGGGTGGTCCACCTAAGAAGCACCACCCTTTGACTAGCGTGCTGCCACCTGTTGCCACACACGGGCAACAGTGATCAGCGTAGTTCCTGCTGCCATCGCGTGGTGGTGAGACTCATGTAGGGACTGCTACATTATCTTCAATGTGATGAGCCGGTTGAAGAAGACCTCGACTGTCGGGGCCTCACTTAACGCCTCACGATTTGACACATTGTAGCTGACAAAACCCAGTCTGACAGATCGCAGACATTTTAAAAGAAATTCAAATAAAATGAAACTGCTCACCTGAGTACATGGGAGCCTCTAGCGACGTGTTAGTTGTGAACATAAAACACGGGTGGTGCTGTTTTCTAGGCTAATCAGTGCTGCTGGCAGTGATGGCATATAGACGGGCGGTGGGTGGGTGGGTGGGTGGGTGGGCGGGGGGGTGGCATTGTCAAGGAAGGCAGTCCTGTCAGCGCCTCGTGAACAAATCACCACCCGAGTCTCGCAACCTCAGATCAGCGAAAATAAAATCTTATATTTCATTTACTGAGTGATTGTGGTTTGCCGTTCTAGCAACATTGGTTGGGGAGGACCGATGTTAGTGACAGCGTGTACTGGTCTTAGTGACAGTGTGCAGTGGTCTTACTGACAGTGTGTGCCTGTCTTAGTTACAGCGTGTGCCAGTCTTAGTGACAGCGTGAGCCAGTACTTGTCTTATATTTCATTTACTGAGGGATTGTGAGTTTCCGTCCTAGCAACATTGGTTGGGGAGGACCGATGTTAGTGGCAGTGTGTGCTGGTCTTAGTGACAGTGTGCAGTAGTCTCAGTGACAGTGTGTGCTGGTCTTAGAGGCAGTGTGTGCCAGTCTTAGTGACAGCGTGTGCTGGTCTTAGTGACAGTGTGTACCAGTTTTAGTGACAGTGCATTCTGGTCTTAGCAACAGTGTGTACCAGTTTTAGTGACAGTGTGTACCAGTCTTAGTGACAGCATGTACCAGTCTTAGTGACAGTGCACGATGGTTTTATAATGCTGCACAACTAGTAACATATCATGCGGTCAGTCACTTCATCGGATGACACTGAGCGTTGGCCTACTAGTAATGCCAATTGAGGTACCAATCAATTGCTGCCGATTTACTTGTCGGTATTCTTTGCTTCGACTCGGCAGGCAATCCACTGGGAACCTGACTCACACTGACTAAGCGGATGCCTTAACTGCTAGGCTATCAGTACCTAGTCAAAGGTAGTTTATTTCTCTGGCAAATAAAGCCAGGGAGGTCAACGCTATGTTTTGAATTCGAATCCAAGTCAAACCCATGACTTATATAAAATTGGCACTGTCTTGTCACTACCGGCATACAAGAAAAGGAACGAGCTGATCGGGCTGCGAAGAAGGCCCTGAACTGTGATCTTCAACCATGTCTGATCCCTCACTCTGATCTGAAACCACTAATAGCCACCCACATAAAATCCAAATGGCAACATGAGTGGGATGAAAACATTAATAAACTTAAAGAAATTGAACCATCTGTGGGAAAACCACCACAGACTCATGCGGGAGGTCGGCGGGACCAAGTGGTCCTTAGCCGCTGCCGTATTGGCCACTCATGGCTTACACATGCTTTTCTGCTAAAGGGGGAACCTCCCCCTGAATGTATTGGGTGTCAGTCCCCGCTGACACTCAAACACAGTTTACTAAGTTGCGTTGATTTTTTGGCCCTGCGCCAACAATTCTACACTGCAAACACTGCATGACCTTTTTACTAAAGTAAAACAAGAAAACATTTTAGCCTTTTTGAGGGCAGCTGGACTGTACCACCTCATATAGTTTACTAAATAAATTCTATCAATTATTAATCAAACTTTTCTTTTTCTATGGGAACATTTCTCGCCGTGAATATGGCCTATGCTCCCAACACGGCATAAAGCAACCACCAATCAATCAATCATGTCGCTACATAGCCTGGCGCTTGGTATTACTGGGATACGACAAGGACTGGTTGGTTCTCTAGCAGCTGGACGATGTGAGTGGCTGGTTTTGGTGCCGCTGGCCTAGACTTCCAATGGAGCAGCACTATGAAGTACCTATGAGTATACACTGTCCCAAATACGTCGCCATATCGGTATGACCTTAGATGTTGAGGGACATAAAGCCCCCATAAAACAACCGATCTCTAGGAGAAACGCTGGGTGTTGGTTGGTGAATAATTATGGCAACGTAAAGTATGTTTCCATTGGTGGAAGTGGTCGGTGAACTGCTAGTACTAGGGAGAGGGGATGGGGGAGAGAGAGGGGGGAGAAGGGGATGGGGGGGGGGGGGGGGGGGGAAGATTGGAACGGAGATAGGGTGAGGAGGGAGAGGGGAGGAGGGCAGAGGGGGGTGGGGAGAGGGGAACGGGGAGAGGGGGAGGAGGGAGAGGGGAACGGCAGAGGGGAGGCATGAGAAGGGAGGGGGACGGAGAGGGGGAGGAGGAGGGCAGAGGGGGAGGCGGGGCGAGAGGGGGAGAGGGGAGGGGAGGGAGGAGAGTGGAGGGAGATGGGGACAGGGGAGGGAGGAGGTGGGAGGGAGAGGGGGAGAAGCGAATGTGAGGCAGGAGAGGGAAGGGAGGAGGGCAAAGGAGGGAGGAGGTGGGAGGGAGAGGAGAAGAGGGATTGGGGAGGGAGGAGCTGGGAAGGCGAGGGGAGAGGGGGAGAGGAGGGGAGAGGTGGCGAGGGGGAGAGGAAAGGAGAGGGGAGGGAGGAGGTGGAAGGGAAAGAGTTGAAGAGGGGAGGAGAAGGAGGAGAGAGGGAGGAGGTTGTAAGGCGAGGTGAGAGTGGGAGAGGCGGGGAGAGGTGGCGAGGGTGGAGAGGGAAGTAAAGGGGAGGGAGGAGGTGGAAGGGAGAGAGTTGAAGAGGGAAGGAGAAGGAGAAGAGGGGGAGGGGAGGAAGGAGGTGGTAAGGCGAGGTGAGAGGGGGAGAGGAGGGGAGAGGTGACGAGGGTGGAGAGAGAGGAAGGGGAGAGGGGAGCGGAGAAAGGGAGGTAGCCGGTGCAGCAATCAGGGGGGCCGGTCGCCGCCATCTTTGTGTGTGACGGGTGCTTCCTCCATCCGTCTCCATTACGATATCAGGCCGCCGCCCACCTCTCCACCAGGGGTCGCTTTCATGCGTAGCGCTAACCTCACCGACTTCCCCGACTAGACAGTCATCCCACAACTGTTTGTAGGTACTGCTAAATGCACTGAATGACCCGACTAGACAGTCATCCCACAACTGTTTGTAGGTACTGCTAAATGCACTGAATGACCCGACTAGACAGTCAGCCCACAATTGTTTGTACGTAGTGCTAACTGCACTGAATGACCCGACTAGACAGTCAGGCCACAACTGTTTGTACGTAGTGCTAACTGCACTGAATGACCCGACTAGACAGTCAGGCCACAACTGTTTGTACGTAGTGCTAACTGCACTGAATGACCCGACTAGACAGTCAGGCCACAACTGTTTGCACGTAGTGCTAACTGCACTGAATGACCCGACTAGACAGTCAGGCCACAACTGTTTGTACGTAGTGCTAACTGCACTGAATGACCCGACTAGACAGTCAGGCGACAACTGTTTGCACGTAGTGCTAACTGCACTGAATGACCCGACTAGATAGTCAGCCCACAACTGTTTGCACGTAGTGCTAACTGCACTGAATGGCCTGACTAGACAGTCAGGCGACAACTGTTTGCACGTAGTGCTAACTGCACTGAATGACCCGACTAGACAGTCAGGCCACAACTGTTTGCACGTAGTGCTAACTGCACTGAATGGCCTGACTAGACAGTCAGCCCACAACTGTTTGTACGTAGTGCTAACTTCACTGAATGACCCGACTAGATAGTCAGCCCACAACTGTTTGTACGTTGTGCTAACTGTACTGAATGGCCCGACTAGACAGTCAGCCCACAACTGTTTGTACATAGTGCTAACTTCACTGAATGACCCGACTAGACAGTCATCCCACAACTGTTTGTACGTAGTGCTAACTGCAGTGAATGACCCGACTAGACAATCGGCCCACAACTGTTTGTACGTTGTACTAACTGAAATGAATGACCCTATAAGACAGTCAGCCCACAACTGTTTGTACGTTGTACTAACTGAAATGAATGACCCTATAAGACAGTCAGCCCACAACTGTTTGTACATAGTGTTAACTGTATAGGCGGGGATACTAAGCCAACATATTTTTAACCTACTGCTCCTGAAGCCTATAATGTCGGAATGTTGATGTGCTAGCCAAAATTAATTTCGTATATTTTCGTTTCAATTATCTCCAAAGTTAGCGATCTCAAATTAAAGTTACTACAAACTAAAAGAAATGTAGATCATAACAATCAACGTAATGTATTTATCTCATAAACTGGTCAAATTCATCGGACTATGAAATATTAACATCTACCACATCGCGCCCGCCACAAATATCCAGGTGGCGCCACCTACCGTCTTCTATTTAAAGTGGCATAGTCCGATGGTTTTGAATTTCTGTATTTTTTCTGAGATAAATATATTAGATCGATGACTAGTATCTACTTTACATTAGTTCAAAGTTACTTTTATTTTAAATGGTAAACTTTTGAGATATTTTGAGTGCAAACATATCAAATTAGTTTTGGCAAGGTCATTCAGTGCAAGCTTGCCAAAACTCTGACACCATAGACTTCTGCAGTAACAGGTTTTGTTAAGCTGACTCAGTATTGCCTTCTGCGCAGAAACAAATGCTTAATAAGTGCATCAGTATCTAAGTTAGATATGTCAAATCAAATCTAGATAGTTGGTTTGGTTTTGAAAATTTGATATTTCATCGGACTATGCAGCTTTAACTACTGTACAGTCAGACCCTCATTCATGAGGGTTTAAGTGACATTTTTGTTTTAATTTACTGTTATTGTTGGTCTTGCATCTTTGGAGAGGAAGCTTTGCTGACACTGAGCCTAGGACTTAAGACAAATCTAGCAGAGTGTAACATTAAAGTTAAGGTGTTTTTCTTCTTTTTTATTCGGGGATCATAGTAATCTCCTTCTGGAGAAATGTAATTAGTTGTTTTGGGAAGCTTTTGATTTTTTCTTTTCTTTTCCTTATTGCTGTTTGAGATAACATTACAAGACGAAGCACAACAGCGACAGTTCATGCTGGCTTGTGACATGTTTCAGTCGTACCCTATATGTTAGATAAATAAATGGGATAGCGTGTTGTAAAATATTCTGATATTCGGCAAGGGGGAATGCAAATGTTCTACTACTTATCGGTGTATGAGACCAGGTCTATGTATATATATATATATATATATATATATATATATATATATATATATATATATATATATGGGTTGGTAGTGCCTGAATGAGATGTAACTAGACATGGTGGTTCTGGCCGGTCTGGGTGTGATTGCACTCAGCGCCTAGCCATTCTGCTGGGGTAGGGGTCACCACACTTAAACGGTCAAGGTTGGTGGTGGCCATGGGGCCATACAGCTACTGGTGGTGGGGAGACCACTGGTATCCATGGAGACCAGGAATGCTGGATCCCTATTGGTAGGGCCAAGAATGCTCAATTCCCATTGGGGGAGGGAGGTGGTATGATACTCTACAATGAACCCATGTAATTATATAAGCAATAAACCAGAGGGCTGGACTCTCTCTTCTCTCCTATTATTCTTTGCTCTCTTTCTTTCTCTTTGCCTGTATTGTTTTCCTCATAGCCTATGTAGACAGCCACAGGTCCGAGCATTAGATTCTACAGCATGACATGGTGACAACTGCTGACTAAACCGGGCAGTTTTTCAGATATTTGAAGAGCATGGCAGTGTTATAGATAGAGACCCCAAGAAGGGGATGAAATCGTCATTGTCTGGGCATTTCTCTTCGTCTTTTGTTCGAGATTATTAGCAGGGCGACTCAACGAAGTGGTAAGTTTTAATTAACAGGACTACTTACCATATTTTCTTTTAATATTCTACAAGTTGGTCTCAATGTCAAACCGGATGGCCGAATGAGTTAATCACCCACTTCCCGCTTTGGTAGGTCATGGAATTTGAACGCCCAGGTTCGAACCCTGGATGGGTCAAACAAATTTACACTTGTACTGGGTAGCGACCCAGCCGGGCACTCAGAATTACTCGGATAGGGAAAGGAGAAGTGGAATGAGGAAGACCAATTGTCCATGATTGATATTACCCCTGCTTTAATGTTGCATATAGTCTGGTCTGTTGCGGGAAGAATTATGCAAATTTGTCTGCAAGCATGAAATTTGGCACACTTGTAGTTTGTGACCTGCTGAATTCAAATCTGCTGGGAGCCAAAGCCAATTCTCACTGGGGTTGCCATATTGGACAATTCAAAATGGCCACCACAACAAAAAATTATCTTTACATTACTTTGCATAATATGTGAGGGACAGGACCAAAAGAATCTACATAAAGTTGAAACATATAATGTAGACACAAACTTAAAGAACTGGGCTCAGAGCACCAACAATTTCCAGCTTCTGGGCAAACTGATTGCCCAGGCAGCTGATGCCCACGCTGGTGACACTTACTACCATCTACAGTGTTACTGGCACCTCAGAGACTCAGCTCGTGCTGAGGATCGCAGAGCATCTGCAGGTCCTCCCGCCCCTCACTTCAATTCAGTTGCCATTGCGAAAATTGTTGCTTTAGTCGAGGACTCTGACTCAGTCTTCAAACTGTCTGCTTTGCGACAGTTCTATATAACACTTGTGGAGGAACAGGGAATTACATGTTCTGCTACCAGGGCATTGCGGGATATGGTCCAGTTGCCTGAAAAGCACCCACAGTTGTATGCTGAGTTTCTCAAGGGGAACTTTGTTGTCCAGAGGTCACCTCACAAGTTCAGCCTCATTGGCAAGGACCAATCGCATGAGCAGTCAAACAAGAACCTTCAGGCCCATGGTGGTGCAGTTGGTCTGTATGAAAATCCTGAGGCACTCACTCTTTTCATGCTAGCAGGTCCCGACTGTTCTCGATGTATCAAGGAGTTTGAGGCTGTGTTGGAAGCTGCAAGCTCACGCACTGCCCATCACAAAGAAGCAAGTGCTTTGCAGACTAAGTACAAGTAAGATGTTCTGTCATTTGTGGAGATAGTTGAACAGCTAGGTAATCCCTTTGACAATGGCCATGAGCTTTTGGCTCTACACACACAGGAGGTCATGAAAGGTGAAGTTGTTGCATCGCTTGCCCAGCTTCATAAACTTGGAAAAGATCTGCCAGACCCGTATTCCAAAGTAGCACTGGAACACTGGGTTCCTCAAGAATACTGACAACAAGAGGGAACTGTTCCCCTTCCTGAGTGCACAGCTTGTGAAGCAGGATCTGGGTGGGAGGCTTCTCCTCAGCACCAACAATGAGAGTCTTCTCTCCAACAAACAACATGACGTGTCTGGTCTTCAGCCTTGTAACCACATTGAGGCTGATACCAGGATACTGCTCCATCTTGCCCATGCAGTGCCCCCAGGTTGCATTGGTCCACATAGTCGACAGTGATGTGGTCATCCTGGCTATTCACTTCTTTTCATCACTGGGGCTGTCCGAGTTGTGGGTCTGTCTCGGCAGTGGGAAGAAGATGTGTGACATTCCTATCCACACTCTCTCTGCCCAGCTTGGACCATCAAGGTGCCTGGCACTGCCACTATTCCACGTGGTCACAGGCTGTGACACTGTGTCACACTTCCTGGGATGTGGCAAGAAGTCAGCCTGGTCAGCCTGGCAGAGCACACCAGAACTGACGGACACCCTTGTTGCCCTCACCAGTGAACCCCAAGAGCTCAACCCAAAGTCCCAGCACATGTGCACTCGAGAACGCTTTGTTGTAGTCCTGTACAGCAAGGGCTGTGGTCTGGAAAGAGTCAATGAGGTTAGGCTTCAACTCTTCAGAAGTGGGAAGAAGACACTGGAGGCCTTACCACCAACACAAGCTGCTCTGTATCAACACATCCACAGAGCAATGCTGCAGGCCAGCTTCTTCTGGAGTCAGGCAACGTCTTTACACCAGGACATCCCTGACTTCCATGACTGGTGGTGGCACAAGGACAGCACTGGCAGGTGGTTGCCCTTCTGGACAACCTTTGAGGAGAGCAGCAAGGCCTGATCCATCCTTTTGCAGTGTGGCTGTGCGAAGTCATGCACAGGGAACTGCAAGTGCTGCAGAGCTGCCATTCGTTGCACAGGTTTGTGCAAATGCGAAGGCGGATGTGTGAACAATGAGGATTGATGAATCAGTGTCACACCAGTCACAGCACGTGATATGATTGATACATTTATTGATTGATTGATTTACTGCCTTTTTCATTGGATAGTGTTTGTCTTGATGGTTATTAGCCTGATTTGTTGATCAATAAAGGATACCTATGAAAAGACGTTTTACTTATGATTCCATTACTTTAAGTGTCAAAGTTATGCAAAATTCATTATAATATTACAATTTATTTTGGCGAGTGTTAAGGTTACTGTCAAACAGACATCAGATTTAGAATCCCTGAGGTTCCAAACCCTAGCAATGTGTTTTGATTTGTAACTGTATGATTTCTTCTTGGCAAGTAATGTAAAAATCATTTTTTTGGTGGCAGCCATTTTGAATTGTCCAATATGGCAACCCCATTGAGAATTGGCTTTGGCTCCCAGCAGATTTGAATTCAGCAGGTCACAAACTACAAGTGTGCCAAATTTCATGCTTGTAGACAAATTTGCACAATCCCTCCTTAAAATCCCCCTAACAGACCAGACTAATAGTTCGATGGTTTTGAGTTTCTGTCATTTTCTGAGATAGCTATATTGGGTTGATCGCTATAATCTAGCTTACTTTAGTTTGAAGTAACTTCACTTTACAATGACTGACTTAAAAGATATTTTAGGGTAAACATGCTAAATTGATTTTGAAGTGCTTGCCAAAACTCTGACCACATAGGCTTCAGCAGTAACAAGTTCTATTAAATTAACTTAGTATGCCTTTCTATGTAGCAACAAATACTCAATAAGTGTACCACTATCTAAGCTGGATTTGTAAGATTAAATGTAGATAAACTCCTTGGTTTTGAAAATTTGATCAGACTATGCAACTTTCACCAACTATTGCACAACAACTAACAACAACAAAAACAAACAAACAAAAACTCAATTTTATTTGACAGAAGGGGTTTTTGTGGTTGAGGCTGTGACTGCAGTGAAATGATCTGGTAGATTGGCATAGATGAGGGAACAATGACGCAGATTGTTTGTGAGCGTTCCTCTCTGTAATAGTGCCGCTATTTATTTAGAAGTCAGTAGTGCACAAACATGAATCAGCGGTTTGTGGCACGATAACCGGAAGTCAGTAGTGCACAAACATGAATCAGCGGTTTGTGGCAAGATAACCAGAAGTCAGTAGTGCACAAACATGAATCAGCAGTTTGTGGCAGGATGACCAGAAGTCAGTAGTGCACAAACATGAATCAGCGGTTTGTGGCAGGATGACCAGAAGTCAGTAGTGCACAAACATGAATCAGCGGTTTGTGGCAAGATAACCAGAAGTCAGTAGTGCACAAACATGAATCAGCGGTTTGTGGCAAGATAACCAGAAGTCAGTAGTGCACAAACATGAATCAGCGGTTTGTGGCAGGATGACCAGAAGTCAGTAGTGCACAAACATGAATCAGCGGTTTGTGGCAGGATAACTGGAGGTCAGTAGTGCACAAACATGAATCAGCAGTTTGTGGCAGGATGACCGGAAGTCAGTAGTGCACAAACATGGATCAGCAGTTTGTGGCAGGATAACGGGAAGTCAGTAGTGCACAAACGTGAATTGAGGCTTGTAGAGTATTCTTATTAATATTTGTGTAACTGGATCTTTAGTCATGAGTGCAGGTATGTAGTTAGTGTGAAAACATATCATAAGCGATGTAAATATTATCAAATTTGCTTCGTAATCGTATTTCCAAATTTGCGTTGTAATATTTCCAAATTGGCTTTGTAAGTATTTGCAATAATTCATAGTGAATGTTCCATCAACTGCTTTAACGAGCACCACTCCTGAGAAGAAGATGGAAACGTAAAAACTATTAGCAAATTGCCACAATTTGTATGTGATTTACAGATGCTTTAATTAGGAGTATAACAACTAAATCCATATAGCCATCTTAGGATTTCTCTTTACCCAATATGAATAAATATTTCTTCAACAGCGAAATAAAACATTCAATATCTGGGTTGTTTATCCCTGGGCAGCCCCCCAACCACGTTTGGGCAGGGTATTGTGGCTGTATTACTATTTGTAGTCCTATTATTGTTGGTATTACTAAGAAGTCCTTCTAATTAAAATATGTGGTTATGTATCCTACATAATGCTCGTGGTTACATACAAGTCCTTCTATGTCCAATATGACTTCTATAAAATGGTGGTACAGTTGATATTACATACAAGTCCTTCTGTGTCCATTATGACTTCTATAAAATGGTGGTACAGTTGATATTTGATACAAGTCCGTCTATGTCCATTATAAATTCTATAAAATGGTGGCACAGTTGATATTACATACAAGTCCTTCTATGTCCAATATGACTTCTATAAAATGGTGGTACAGTTGATATTTCATACAAGTCCTTCTAGGTCCATTATAAATTCTATAAAATGGTGGTACAGTTGATATTACATACAAGTCCTTCTATGTCCAATATGACTTCTATAAAATGGTGGTACAGTTGATATTTCATACAAGTCCTTCTAGGTCCATTATAAATTCTATAAAATGGTGGTACAGTTGATATTACATACAAGTCCTTCTATGTCCATTATGACTTCTATAAAATGGTGGTACAGTTGATATTTCATACAAATCCTTCTAGGTCCATTATAAATTCTATAAAATGGTGGTACAGTTGATATTACATACAAGTCCTTCTATGTCCATTATGACTTCTATAAAATGGTGGTACAGTTGATATTTCATACAAGTCCTTCTAGGTCCATTATAAATTCTATAAAATGGTGGTACAGTTGATATTACATACATGTCCTTCTAAGTTCAATATGCCCCCTACATAATGGTGGTACAGTTGATATTACTTAGAAGTCCTTCTAAGTTCAATATGCCCCCTACATAATGGTGGTACAGTTGATATTACTTAGAAGTCCTTCTAAGTTCAATATGCCCCCTACATAATGGTGGTACAGTTGATATTACATACAAGTCCTTCTAAGTTCAATATGCCCCCTACATAATGGTGGTACAGTTGATATTACTTAGAAGTCCTTCTAAGTTCAATATGCCCCCTACATAATGGTGATACAGTTGATATTACTTAGAAGTCCTTCTAAGTTCAATATGCCCCCTACATAATGGTGGTACAGTTGATATTACATACAAGTCCTTCTAAGTTCAATATGCCCCCTGCATAATGGTGGTACAGTTGATATTACTTAGAAGTCCTTCTAAGTTCAATATGCCCCCTACATAATGGTGATACAGTTGATATTACTTAGAAGTCCTTCTAAGTTCAATATGCCCCTGCATAATGGTGGTACAGTTGATATTACTTAGAAGTCCTTCTAAGTTCAATATGCCCCCTACATAATGGTGATACAGTTGATATTACTTAGAAGTCCTTCTAAGTTCAATATGCCCCCTACATAATGGTGGTACAGTTGATATTACATACATGTCCTTCTAAGTTCAATATGCCCCCTACATAATGGTGGTACAGTTGATATTACATACATGTCCTTCTAAGTTCAATATGCCCCCTGCATAATGGTGGTACAGTTGATATTACTTAGAAGTCCTTCTAAGTTCAATATGCCCCCTACATAATTGTGATACAGTTGATATTACTTAGAAGTCCTTCTAAGTTCAATATGCCCCCTGCATAATGGTGGTACAGTTGATATTACTTAGAAGTCCTTCTAAGTTCAATATGCCCCCTACATAATGGTGATACAGTTGATATTACTTAGAAGTCCTTCTAAGTTCAATATGCCCCCTACATAATGGTGGTACAGTTGATATTACATACAAGTCCTTCTAAGTCCACTATGTAGCTATGTGCCCTACAAATGAGATTCCAATTAACTGCTGTGTGTTTTGTCTTTCTTCTGTGTACATTTCCCAGGCGTTTCCATCGGCATCATCGTGGGACTTGCGATCATTGTGGGTGTGATCATTCTTCTCGTGGGACTCATTTGTCTCGAATGGTGAGTATTGTCATACATGCCCGCTCTATGCTCTCAACAGCAACAATAGAAACAACAGCAGCAACAATAACAACAAGCAGAAACTCCTAACTAAGCTAGACATTGATGATTTGTTCATAAATATATCAATGATCTCATTGTAGTAGTATTTCCTGTGTCAGTGTTACTATTAGTTCATCAACACCACACTTGTTGCCGCCTTTGCCTTTTTTGGGAGGGTTTTCCTCCAGTAGTTGACACAGTTTTGTGAACTTGTCTTCCGTCTCTCTGGCATTCTGCACGCTCACTGACATTTCACGTGTGTGTGCGTGTGTGTACGCACACGTCACACATAGGTTATCTTTGACCCAGTTATAAAAGTTCCCGCCATTTCCTCCTGTGCGCCTTTAATTTATAGATGAAGTGCACTGCTTTCTCTCTCTTTCTTCTTTTTTTCTAGCACCAAGTATCTGTTAGGCATTCAGCAACCAATCATGACTAGCATTCAGAGAACGTTAGTCACTGATCCTATGGGAGTTCTCTCCATGTAGAAGCCGCATGTTAGTCTAGAGCTGGTGATGATGATGATGGTGATGATGATGATGATGATGATGATGAAGTTGATGGGGGTCCTCCCCCATACCACCTCTGCTGCTCGCTGATCAATGTTCCTATGTCGATATCCATAGGAGGAAAATGAAGCCGGCGGAAGGTGAGGCGGTGCCGGCGGCCGGCGGGGTGCTGGCGGCGGCAGAGGGGCCGGACTCAGTGCTGGTCGGCCCGCATCCGCAGTTCCCCAAGGGAGGCATCTATGTAAAGCACGGCGAGCTGACAGCCGCCGGCCACCAGCTCAGACTGGGCCGTGGCGGCCTCACGGCGCTTGGCCGCCCGGCGGGGTGCGCGGCCGGAGCGGGGCCCGGGGCGGCGGTAGGCGGGGCCGGGGCCGACCTGCGAGACAGTGACTACGCTTACGTGCGGGAGATGTGGCCCATGGCGCCGCCGCACAACCACCTCCAGCTGAACCCGCCCGGCATCGGCGGACTGGGAGGCGGGGGAGGCGGGTCCCGGCGCCACCTCGACCAGCTTGTCGACAAGGGGTGGGTGCCGATGGGCGTCGAGGCGGACGGAAGCATTCTGAAAGCACCCTTAGGGAGTGGCGGGTGTTCGCCGCTACAGGTGCTGTCATCGTCCCCCGTCTACGCCGGCGCGGTCACGTACGCCGGCAGCGTCAGCACGTACGCCGGCAGCGCCAGCACGAGCACGGCGCCCACCAACCTCCCCTCGGACGACGACGACGATGACCAGTCAGAGGAAGAATCAGAGGAAGAAGAGGAAGAAGAGGAGGAATCTGACGACCCCGGGGACGTGCATATTTACGAGAGTCCCAAATCGCTGCGTCATTCCGCCGGTCGGGACCTGCACTTGTTGGCGCCTCTCGACATCCCCGGTTGCCGGGCGGAGGGAGGACTGCGGCAGGGGTCCTGGGGCAGCGGCGGAGGTGGTGGTGATGGTGGTGGTGGTGGTGGTGGAGGTGAAAGTGGTGGTGGTGGTGGTGGTGGTGGTGGTGGTGGTGGTGGTGGGGCCCACTCCCCACAGTATGTCTGTGATACCTCGCTCCTGTCCCCGGAAGCAAACCTTATGAACGACAGCAACCGCGTCTTATTCTGAGGGACCGAGAGTCAATCAATCAATCAATCAATCAAACAGCCAGTCAGTCAGCCAGCCATTCGGTCAACTAGGCAACCTGTCAACCAGCCTGTCTGCCTGCCTGCCTGCCTGCATGTGTGTCCACACAACACACGTGATCGAAAGTGGCGGATTAAACAGCTCCATCTTGAAAACCCCGGGTGGCTTCTCGGCCAAAGTAACCGGAGACAACAACAACAGCAACAACAACAAACGAGAAAAGAAACGCAAGTCGCGGTTTTGTTTTGCTTTATTTTTCCCGATGGGGTGACTGATGGATGATGGCTGACCATCCGCACCCAGCCCCACCCCTACTGCGCCCCCACCCACCCACCCACCCACCCACCCACCTACCCACCCACACCGTGTGTGGACCATTTAGTACATGTCACCCCTCCAATGATGAGCTATCATGAATAAGTGAACTTTTTCATGGCAACCCCGTATCATGACTCTGCTTCCACGCCTGCAGCCACTGACCACGTGACCACGCGACCACGTGACCACGTGACCATGTGACCACTCTTTGCGCTCCTGTGTGTGTACTTGTGACCGTTTGGTGTCTGGGAAGTGTGTGCGTGTGTGCAGTTTCCTACCAGTCCGCTCTGCTGTTAGCTAGCAACAACAACAATATTGTCTCGTCAATTCACACAAACTCACATTAAAAACAACTCGGAAACATGACCACTAGTATGCGTGCCACAGTAGGCTATGGATGTAGTGGACGGTATTCACTTGGATATATATACATACTCACTTACATATAATAAGAGACAAAGGAAATTGACTATTTCGTGCTTATTTACTTCCATATGTGTCCTGTTTCAATCATTTGACGTATAATATAAGTAAGACCACGGAGTTGGTGCAGTTGATTTTTGCAACTATGCACTGACATCGTTTACGGAACAATACAAAATTACCCAAAGAAATTGACGTCTTATATTTTCAGGGCGTGCCCTGGCTGTATCCATAGTTCAAGGCACAGTGAGATGCAGGCTTGCACTGAGTTGTAGGCTGACACTGAGATGCAGGTTGACACTGAGAGGTAGGCTGATATGAAGGTGTAGGTTGGCACTGAGAGGTAGGCTGTCACTGAGGTGTGCGCTTACATGGAGATGCAGGTTGACACTCAGATGTAGGCGGACATGAAGGTGTATGTTAGCACTGAGAGGTAGGCTGTCACTGAGATGTAGGCTTATATTGAGATGCAGGTTGACACTCAGATGTAGGCGGACATGAAGGTGTAGGTTGGCACTGAGAGGTAGGCTGTCACTGAGAAGCAGGCTGACATTCAGATGCAGGTTGACACTGAGAGGTAGGTTGACATGAAGGTGTAGGTTGGCACTGAGAGGTAGGCTGTCACTGAGATGTAGGCTTACATTGAGATGCAGGTTGACACTGAGAGGTTGGCACTGAGAGGTAGGCTGTCACTGAGATGTAGGTTTATATTGAGATGCAGGTTGACACTCAGATGTAGGCGGACATGAAGGTGTAGGTTGGCACTGAGAGGTAGGCTGTCACTGAGATGTAGACTTACATTGAGATGCAGGTTGACATTGAGATGTAGGCTGACATGAAGGTGTATGTTGGCACTGAGAGGTAGGCTGTCACTGAGATGTAGGCTTATATTGAGATGCAGGTTGAGAAACAGATGTAGGCAGATGTGAAGGTGTAGGTTGGCACTGAGAGGTAGGCTGTCACTGAGATGTAGACTTACATTGAGATGCAGGTTGACACTGAGATGTAGGCTGACATGAAGGTCTAGGTTGGCACTGAGAGGTAGGCTGCCACTGAGAGGTAGGCTGCCACTGAGAAGTAGACTTACATTGAGATGCAGGTCGACACTGAGATGTAGGCTGACATGACGGTCTAGGTTGGCACTGTGAGGTAGGCTGTCACTGAGATGTAGGCTTACATTAAGATGCAGGTCGACACTGAGATGTAAGCTGATATGAAGGTGTAAGTTGTCACTGAGAGGTAGGTTTACATTGAGATGCAGATGCGGGCTGACATGAAGGTGTAGGTTGCCACTGAGATGTAGGCTTACATTGAGATGCAGGTTGTCACTAAGATGTAGGCTGACATGAAGGTGAATGTTGGCACTGAGATGTAGGTCGACATGATATGTAAGTTTACATTGAGATGCAGGTTGACACTGAGATGTAGGCTGACATGAAGGCGTCGGTTGGCACTGAGATGTAGGTTTACATTGAGATGTAGGTTTACATTGAGAAGCAGGTTGGTACTGAGATGTAGGCTGGCATGAAGGTGAAGGTTGGCACTGAGATGTAAGTTTGCATTGAGATGCAGTCTGATATTGAGATGTATCCAGTCATTGAGATGTAGGTTGACATTGAGATGCAGGTTGTCACTGAGATGTAGGCTTACATTGAGGTGCAGGCTCCTATTGAGCTGCAGGCCAGCACTGAGATATAGCTCTTTATTGACATGCAGGATGTCAGTAAGATGTAGGTTTACATTGACATGCAGGCTGATATTGAGATCAGACCGGCACTGAGATGTAGTTTTTCAGTTAGATGCAGGCTGATATTGAGATGCAGGGTGGCAGTGAAATGCAGGTTGTAATGTAGCTTTCAAGCATACACAAAGGAGGCCTACAGAGACATGTGTTCATGTGGGTTAGCACTGCTATAACCCACACAGACATGTCTAGTAACACAGTCTACCCGGGCACAGTACCGGACACAGTACCGGACACAGTACCGGACAAAGTATCTGGACAGCCGCCGCTAGGGATGTTGGTTTTACGACAAGACGCTGTGTCTTATGGGACGCTGTGTCTAACGGGACGCTGCATCATACGGGACACTGCGTCATACGGGACGCTGCGTCAGACGGGACGCTGCGTCATACGGGACGCTGAGTCTTACCGGACGCTGCGTCTTATGGGACACTGCATCTCTTTGTTTGCTGTGTTGACAGTAGGAACTTGCACATCATATTGGTCTTTTTGTGGCCACCTTCCAACAGAGCCACCGTAACCACGGGAGTTTATCTCATTCATTTGCTGTGGAATGTGTTTCATTGACGACGACATTCCACCAATCAGAAAGGAGCCCGTCTATATTGCAGATGTACACACACACATATATATAATTATACTTATATATATATAATACTGACAGGATATTCACACTGCAAGGGCTCTAGTTCCACTAGTCTTGCCTCTCCACAGATTGTGTTTGTCTCTTGGAGGGAGCAACATACCCAGACATTCCACAGGATTGAACAGGACATATACAATGATATAGTGTGTACAAGACGGGTACTAGTAGATTCGGGAACTCCATCGAGGGACAGCAATCGGTGACGTCACTTCCGTCACCTCCCAAATATAGCCTCGTCTCGAGTTGCACCTCAGCCATCACCACCTGGAGGCCGTCTTCTTCTACGTGCCGGTATGGAGAGACGGGCGGGAAACAAACATGGCGGCGGTCACGTGACTGTGGAACGCAGGTCCGCCTGACGTTGGGAGCGATGGTTGGCGACAGCGCAGAATGAGGAGGCGACAGGAAGCTGCGCGCAGAGCCTTATGGGATTGTTGTAATAACTCACAGGGACCCTATTGTGTATGGGAAGTGTATATATGATGATTGGTAATAGGGTCCCTACTATATGTACAATGAGACTATTACACGCACACATATTAATATATATATATATATATATATATCTGTATGTATATACGGCTGTATATATATATATATATATATACATGTATATATATGTACATGCATAGATGTGTATATAGGTATATATTATATACATGGATATATGTTTATATGTATATATTATATATGTATATATGTATTATATATGTATGTATATATGTATATATATATATATATATATATGTAGATATGTGTGTATATGAAAATATGTATGTATATATATATGTTTATATATATATATGTATACATATATGTATTTACATGTATATGTATAGGATGTATAATGTCTCTCTCCTTTTCTCGTAGCCCAACTTTATATGTAAATACATATATATATGTGTATATGTATATAGGTCTATATTCCCTTATAGGAAATCAATGAGGCCAGTTGTATTTCAGAATTCAGAATCTTTCGGATTTCAGAAAAAAAAGGTATTTATCAAACATTAATACTGCAGCAAGAAGATGAATATTCACACTAAGTGTGTATTACGGTGTATTTATAGAGTAATATGTTGATATATGAAATAATGGGATACTTATAGACCACATATACTGTCGTGTTGCATATTGTGTAGCCTAAGCATATACAACTTTTTTTTAAACATAATAGTTTATGTATATACTGCACATTAAAGAAATTGGGTTTTCGGAACTTTTCGGATTTCAGAATTTCCGATAGGGAGTATGGACCTGTATATTTATGTATACATGTATTTATATGTATATATGTGTATATGTATATATATATATATATATATATATATATATATATATGTATAATGTATATATGTATATACTTTGGTATATATGTATATATGTGTATATATCATATGTGCATGCACGTGTATATACATATACGTACATACACACATGGTTCCAAGATGACTCGGTGTGTAGATATAATACAAGGCTTCCATGCTGAATACGGCCATTCAGAAGGACGGTTCCACGGCACCTCACGGGGAATCCCCTACTTGCAACTAGTTGTGACTTCGCTGCCATTTACCATGTTTGTGTTGGACTGTGTCAGGTCACATGACACCCACGTGCCGACGCAAAGTGGACGCTTGTGTTGGCCGCCTGCACAGCCCACGGACCGGATGTACTACTACCTCCTGTGTGCATAGCCGCGCAGCCGCACAGAGGATCACCGTGTGGAAACTGCCTCTGAACACGTGACATTGCCCTTGAACCCCGCCGGCCAAACCTCTAGACATCCTTCAGACACGCTTTCAGTGTGTTATCTGTATACATGTGTTTTTATATGGATATGGATATATATGCGAATATACATATGAATATATATGAATATATATATATATGATTATATATATCAATATTGATATATATCAATATATGTCAATAGATATCAATATATGTCAATATATATATCAATATACATCACTATATATATATATATCAATATATATCTCACTATATATAACAATATATATCAATATATATCAATATATATGCAATATTGATATGCATATGCATATATTTATGTATATGTATAATTTGCACATGAAACTACATTCAACCAGATTCAAACTCTTACCTGTGCAATAAATAAGTGGGGTCCGAAATTAGAATTGTTCCCGAGAAACGAAATTCAAAGTCAGACCGTCGCGGCGTGTGAGGCAGTCTTCACTTGCGGTTCGTTAAAGGTACTTTATGTGTTCTTAGCGCCGTGTCTTTATATTATAAATACAAGTACATATGCACGCTGACACTGTGAGTTAGTCGGGAAATACATGTCCGCTATGAAGAAGTGTCATCTCTGATAAGCATATGTATCATATGAAATGCACTATGTACAGAACAAATGATATATGCATCGTATTGAAAGGTATATTATACATCGTAGTAAACGGATATATGGAGTGTAGCGTGTAGAAGAGTATATGTGATGAATTATGGTTATTGCGAAATAAAATAAAACTTGATTCCATCTAAAGATAACAAAAAACACATATACTTGTGGAATTAATAGCCGTAGTGAATGAACAAAATATTTTAGTCAAATGTTTAATAAAATGGTTCATCTGCGCTGTCCCGTTTCTTTTCCTAAACGCATTCTTCTTATTTGTTTGGATTCAACAGGTGTTTTTAGTTTTTATTAGTGAAGTGGTCATTATCAATTATCATGTCACAGCTGAGATTTGCCAGCTTTTAAAGTGGTTGGTATTCGGGAATTTTTCGAATGAGGTGAATTGTTAATTACATTCTGATATTTTGGTGGTGACTTCAGAAAAAACAAGAATATGCTAAAGTAATATGCAGATCTGGAGAAGTAAATGTAACATCTGAGGACCTCGTTCGAATACACAATGTGACCTAAATCCCAAAATTATGTTCACAATTCATTCTCTACGGTCATATTCATTGTGGGTGAGTGCGTGAGTCAGTCAGTGCACGAATGAGTGAATTCGTTAGTGAGTGTGTGAGTGAGTGAGTGTGTGAGTGAGTGTGTGGGTGAGTGAGTGTGTGAGTGAGTGTGTGAGTGAGTGAGTGTGTGAGTGAGTGTGTGAGTATGTGAGTGAGTGTGTGAGTGAGTGTGTGAGTGAGTGTGTGAGTGAGTGAGTGTGTGAGTGTGTGAGTGAGTGAGTGTGTGAGTGAGTATGTGAGTGAGTATGTGAGTGAGTATGTGAGTGAGTGTGTGAGTGAGTGTGTGTGTGAGTGAGTGAGTATGTGACTGAGTGTGTGAGTGAGTGTGTGAGTGTGTGAGTGAGTGTGTGAGTGAGTGTGTGAGTGAGTGCGAGAGTGTGAGTGAGTATGTGAGTGAGTGTGTGAGTGAGTGAGCGGGTGAGTATGTGAGTAAGTGTGTGAGTGAGTGAGTGAGTGTGTGAGTGAGTATGTGAGTGAGTGAGTGAGTGAGTGAGTGAGTGAGTGAGTGAGTGAGTGAGTGAATGTCTAAATGTGAGTAGGTGTGACTTTATCAGTCAGTGTCTATTCTGTTCTGCACCACATCATTAATAAGCCTAATTCTTCTTTGTGTTGGCTTAGTTTCAGTAACTCTAAGAAATGAAACAAATCAGTCTCATAAAACATCCACCAATCAATTAAACCAACAATGACCAATTCGTGGGCCAGCCCCTTGGTCTTCCTCTTTTGACATTCTTAACGAGTCCAAGAAGTTGGCTGCATTCCATTTCAAAACCCAGGCGGTAAGTTGCTGTAATTACAACCAAGTAGCCACACTCGTCTGTTGTTATTCGTGTTCTGTTCTTGGCACCCTTCTGTTTTATTTTAGCGCCCATTGCTCCAATGTTAATCCCAGCTATAGCGGAATTTGTAATGAAACGAAGCTGCCGCAAAATTAGCGTAATTAACTCCTGCAAAACAGAGCGCCTGCGCCTTGGGAGCCTCCTGGAATTATCGCCCATGCAGATGAAATCACTTACCCAATCCACCGTCACCTTTCTTCATGTCGTCTCGTGGCAAAGAAAAAGATCATCTGGTGTCAGTCAAAATCCACTAAGCCTACAGGATTAATCAAGATCATCTGCCACTTTGACCGACTGTAAATTAGTCAGTAGTATGTGGGAAGTAAGCAGCATGGGCAACAGCAGACGACAATCAGTTTCGGCAGACGACATTCAGTTTCAGCAGATGACATTCAGTTTCAGCAGAAGACATTTAATTTCGGCAGACGACATTCAGTTTCAGCAGACAACATTCAGTTTCAACAGACGACATTTAGTTTCAGCAGATGACATTTAGTTTCAGCAGATGCCAATCAGTTTCAGCAGATGCCATTTAGTTTCAGCAGATGGCATTTAGTTTCAGCAGACCACATTTAGTTTCAGCAGACGACATTTAGTTTCAGCAGATGACATTTAGTTTCAGCAGATGCCAATCAGTTTCAGCAGATGCCATTTAGTTTCAGCAGATGGCATTTAGTTTCAGCAGACAACATTTAGTTTCAGCAGACCACATTCAGTTTCAGCAGACGACATTTAGTTTCAGCAGATGCCAATCAGTTTCAGCAGATGTCAATCAGTTTCAACAGATGACATTCAGTTTCAGCAGACAACATTCAGTTTCAGCAGATGGCAATCAGTTTCAGCAGACAACATTCAGTTTCAGCAGATGACGTTGAGTTTTAGCGGACAACATTCATTTCAGAAGGCGACATTCTGGGAAAGAGCACTGCCCACTGTATGTCCATAATATGTTTTAAACTTAAGTATAGTCTGTATACGTCCTTAATAAATAAAAGTGTCAGCACTACCTGGATATGTCCTTAATAATAATAAATTAAATTGTAAGTGTTACCCACATATGTGTAAGTGCTACCCGTAAATGTCCTTAATAAATAACAGTGTGAGTGATACCCGCAAATGTCCTTAATAAATCAAATTGTATGTGCTGCCCGCATATCTCCTTAATAAATCAAGTTGTATGTGCTGCCCACATAGGTCCTTAATAAACAACAGTATAAGTGCTACCCATAAATGTCCTTAATAAATAACAGTGTAAGTGCTGCCCACATAGGTCCTTAATAAGTAACAGTATAGGTGCTACCCGCAAATGCCCTTAATAAATAACAGTGTAAGTGCTACCCGCATATGTCCTTAATAAATAACAGTGTAAGTGCGACCCGCAAATGTCCTCAATAAATCAATTGTATGTACTGCACACATTCATGTTCTTAATAATACCAATAATAATAATAAAATTCAAGAGCTGCCCACATATATCAATAATACAAAATTAAGTCTTACCTTCATGTCTTTAAAAAAGTGATTAATGCAAGCAAACGCGGCACACCTACATCCGATGTCCATATTAATATTAGTATGTTTAATACAAGTATTGCCTGTGTATATATGTCGAGAACAAAAATATTATAATAAAACTGCTGCCGCACATATCCAATAAGTTGTGTTATGCAATAAAAAGGTTATTTTTGTGTTTTATATAAACCGGCGTTTCCTTTTCTTTCTGTTGTCATGAGTAATTTTTGTGTAATATTGGTGATCATAAATTGGTTATAATTGCTATATAATAGTCGACTGTAAATATAAAGCTGAGCTTGCAGTTTTGTTGTTTTTTTGTTGTTTATTTTTTTGTTTGAATTCCATTCTCACTAAATGTTCGCCGGGCATAAAGAACTTCAATATCGCCCACATGAGTGGGTAATGAGCTTCTGAATGCCGGGCGCCTGGTCTGATGTCAGAAGCAGTTTACATCTGGGCCTCTTACGGTAAAGAAAACCAGTCGCCTCCAGGAATAGTTTACTCGTCGTATTGAAGACCTTTACTTCTGTGAGTGTACCTTTTATTGTACTACAACGCATCCAACTCCAAGCCATGCTGCTTTCGTATTTGTGTCCGCATCGGCATTCGCCATCTTTAATAGATTACATCACGGTTCCGACTGCGCATGCGCTGAAAACGGCGTTGGGAGCAAAGCAAAGGTGTACAGCCATTGAGTTTGCCGATACGCGTAGGGCAAAACTGGCATTTTATTCAAAATAAATAGAAATACATAACAATTTGGCATAAACATGGACAATATAATAATATGTAGCAACAAATACTTCATAAGTAAGAGCACTGGTATTTAAGCTAGAAACGTAGAATCAAATCTAGATAAATGTTTTTATTTTTTTTAATGTTGATGTTTTCATCGGACTATGCAGCTTTAATAAATCAGGAAGCCTTAATTCCCTTAGGTTGAAGTCCCTCCAAGCCAGGTAGGAAAAACGGATATGCAGAACTACACTGGTTCTTATACGTGGGACGCCTGTTTACGTTGTGTTGCTCCGCCCGTTATTTTTAATGAATCCATTGTAATTAAAACTGTCAGATGAAGCATCAAATTTTCGAACCCAAAACAATTATCTAGATTTGATTCTACATATCTAACTAATATACTCAGGCACTTATTACGCATTTGTTGCCACATAGAATGGAATACTGAATCAATTTAATAGAATATGTTACTGCAGAAGCCTATGGTGTCAGAGTGTTGATGTGCTTGCCAAAACTAATGTTACATGTTTGCACTTAAAATATCTCAAATGTTACCCCTTTAAAACAAAATACCACTTCAAACTAAAGTAAGATAGATTATAACAATTAATTTAACATATTTACCTCAGAAAAATATCAGAAACTCAAAACCATTGGACTATACAACTTTAACTGGCTAAATCCACATGTCACTGACACCGTCTGAGTATTCTTCTGAAAGTTTGTTTTATTTAACGACGCCTCTAGAGCACATTGATTTTTATCATTGTCTATCGGACGTCAAATATTTGGCCATTCTGACACATTTCTTTAGAGGAAACCCGCTGCTGCCACATAGGCAACTCTTTCCAATAAGCAGCAAGGGGTCTTTTATATGCACTTTCCCACAGACAGGTCAGCACTTACCACAGCCTTTGATGAACCAGTTGTGGGCCACTGGTTGAGTATTCTTCTGAGGTCACATTCCTCCTTCCCTACAGTTAAAGTTAGCCATTTAAAATAAAGTTACTTCAAACGAACGTAAGGGAGATTTTAACAATTAAATCAATATATTCATCTCAGAAAAGTGACAGAAGAGGGGCAGGGGGAGGAGGAAAAGAATAAGAAAGAGGAGAAGGTGGAGAATGACATGGAGGAGGGAATAATAGACAAGGAGATGAGGAAGAGAAGAAGTAGGAGATGGAGAAGGAGAAGGAGGAGATTGGTAGTCGTGGACTAAGAGAGTGTGGAGAGACAACTGGTGAATACTGGAACCAACCAAAAGCATGAGCAATGAATGACTACCAAAATATTACCATAATGGGACTGGCTGCTAGCAGAGCTTAGTATTAAATATTTCTGTCAACTTCATTACATACTTCCTTGAACAATGATGTTTTCGTCTATCAGTAGAAGCAATGAAAAGAGTGATCTGTGGTTTCATCATGCTGTCGGTCGCGATGCGACAAAGACTGCTTTCATTACTTGACTGCCGCTCTCCATTTAGCTCTCTGCTGTGAGAGTTGCGTCCATGAGTCGGTCTTAATGTCTCTCAGCTTCAGGTTTCTCTTGATGGTATCTTTGAACCGGAGATGGGGGCGCCCTCTCTTTCTGTAGCCAGAAGACAGTTGAGAATAGAGGATCTGCTTTGGTAGCCTGTCTGATGACATCCTCATGAGGTGTCCAGTCCACCGGAAATTCTTTTTGATCAGAAGATCTTCCATAGAGGGCAGCCCCATCCGTTCGAGTATATACTTATTCGTCACTTTGTCCTTCCAGGTTAGCCTCATGATTGAACGCAGATGTCGCATCATGAAGGCATGCAGCTTTTTCACCTGCTGTCTGTACACTGTCCAGGCCTCGGCTCCGTATAGTAGGGTGGATAGCACGATTGCGTGGTAGATCTTACCTTTGACCCGAATGGACACACAGTGGTTGTTCCAGAGTCTCTGGCGTAGTCGGCCGAAAGATGCGCTAGCCTTGGCCATCCTCCTCTGTATCTCAGCATCAATGCGTCCATCACTTGATATAGTGCTTCCGAGATAGGTGAATTCCGGAACAGAGTTCAGCTTGTTTCCGTCAACCATGATCTCCTCCTCTCGGGTTCTTGTAGAGTTGGGTTGGTACAGCACCTCCGTCTTCTTGATGTTAATTTTCAGGCCAAACTTCTTTGATGCATCGGAGAAAGCGTTCACTATTTTCTGGGTCTCTTCAGCAGAGTAGGCAACCAGTGCACTGTCATCTGCGAATAGTAGCTCTCTCACCAGTATCTGAGTAGTCTTGGTCTTCGCTCTGAAGTGTGCGACATTGAATAGGTCAGCGCTCTGTCTGGACTGTATATAGATGCCATCCCCCATGTCTCGGAAAGCCTCGTCTAGCATTGCTGATAGGAAGATGGAGAAGAGCGTGGGGGCCAGTACACAACCTTGCTTGACCCCATTGGTAACCCCGAACGATTCCGAGACTTCCCCTCCAGCACTAACTTCGCCATCATTCCTGTATGTAGAGCCTCGATCATAGTTGTGAATTTCTCTGGGCATCCTTACTTCCTCAGTAGCTGCCATAGCCCGGTCCTCCCGACTGTATCAAATGCCTTAGTGAAATCGACAAATACCATGTACAGTGGTCGGTCCTGTTCAATGCACTTTTCTTGTAGCTGTCGGAGACAAAATATCATATCCACAGTGCTCCGGTTACCTCTGAAGCCACACTGTGACTCCGGAACTACACCAGGTTATCTGTGGTTTAATGGTGTGTAAAATGGACATTGCGACAGGTACCAATTTCAAGTCTTCACGGGGGTTTTATATTATAATAAAAGCAACATGTGTAATCACCAGGAACTAGAGCAGTGCTTGTCAGGGTTTGGACCCTGTACGGTGCTGTCACCTGGCGGTTCGAAGTAGTCCTGGTAATTAGCCCGAGTATTTGTGGTAGCGCCAACCAACGGTTCACGCTGCCCTCATGGGGACCTTTCATGAGCCATTTCTCTCGTAATACACTTGGTGGCAGCACCCGTTCCCGGTCCAAGTCGGCCATCATGGTTGGATAGAAGGGTGTAGGTGTCTGTGTGTGCTGGTGGTGTAGGTGTGTGGTGGGGGTGGTGGTTTGTGGTGAGGGTGTAGGTATGTGTGGGTTGGAGGTGTAGTTGTTCGTTGGGTGTGTGTGGTGGGGGTGTAGGTGTGTGGTGGGGGTGTAGGTGTGTGGTGAGGGTCTAGGTGTGTGGTGGGGGTGTAGGTGTGTGCTTGGGGTGTAGGTGTGTTGAAGGGGTGTAGGTGTGTGGTGGGGGTTTAGGGATGCGGTGGGGATGTAGGTGTGTGTGGTGGTGTAGGTGTGTGTGGATGGTGTGTGGTGGGGGTAGGTGTGTGTGGTTGAGGTGTGTGTGTGGTGAGGGTGTAGGTGTGTGTGGTGAGGGTGGGAGGGTGAGGGTGTAGGTGTGTGTGGTGTAGGTGTGGTGGTGGTGTAGGTGTGTGGTGGGGGTGTAGGTGTGTGGTGGGGGTGTAAGTGTGTGCTGGGGTTTAGGTGTCTCATGGGGGTGTAAGGGGTACTGGGGGTATAGGTTTGTGTTGTGGGGTGTAGGGAGTATAGGTATGTGTGGTGGGGTGTGGTAGGGGTTTAGGGATGTGGTGGGGGTGTAGGTGTCTGCTGAGGGTTTAGGGATGCTAAAGATTGTGAGGTGCCGCTCTGCAAGACACCTACACCCTGATCACACACACCATCAACCCCTACCACACACACCTACACCCCCACCACATCCCTAAGCCCCCACCACACCCATACACCCCACCACACCCACCCCACCATACCCACTAACCACACACACCTACCACACACCCCTACATCCCCATATACTCCCACCACACACACCAAAATCCTCACCACACCCCTACACCTCCTCAACACACCCACCACACAAACATACGCCCCCACCATACACACCTACACCCCAACCACACCCACCACACCATACCCACTTACCACACACCCCTACATCCCCACCACATACCCCTAAACCCACACACACCAAAATCCTCACGACACCCCTACACCTCCACCACACAAACATACACCCCACCGCACAAACATATACCCCCACCACACACCCACCCCACCATACACACTCACCACACACCAAAGCATACAGAGACCGGCATGGTGCGCCATCTGACGAGAGAGTCATGCAAAATGAAAGGTCCCCATTGTTTGTGTGGTGGTTCGCGGCCAAATCCCAAAAGCAGTAATGAGGGAATGCACTGAGTAAACTTCTCTAGGTTTATTCCCGCCTTAGAACAGGTTAGGATTTCAAAGTCCCCTGTCCACTGTCCAGCCGAGTCGCAGGTAACCTCTTGTGGGGGGTGGCTGCTACTGCTAGCAGAGATTGGATTAGTCCATCATAATGGCTGCCGGTGCTAGCCTGCTGCCACCTGTTGCAGTGAGACAGCGTAGTCCCTGCCGCCACCGTGTGGTAGTGGGCTTATTATAGACTACTACATTATCTTAGCGAGAGGCTGGCAGATGTTCCAAGATGACAGTGAGTGCCTGAGCCATTAGTAAGCCAGGTCTGAGAAGCAGACTCTCGGCTATAGCAGTGAGGGTCATTAGCAGTGCCACTCCACTGATTACACACAGCAGAAATAGGTACTCTGCCTACAGAGAGCTATTTAGATATTTGCTGTGTGATATTTCGTATTCAGAGAACATTCTCAGAGTGTAAATATAACCTTCCACTGAGTATTATCCATGTGCATTTTTATATATTTTATTATAATCA
Organism: Branchipolynoe longqiensis; assembly: GCA_030323885.1. Classification (NCBI taxonomy): domain Eukaryota; kingdom Metazoa; phylum Annelida; class Polychaeta; order Phyllodocida; family Polynoidae; genus Branchipolynoe; species Branchipolynoe longqiensis. The sequence goes on along the minus strand of CM059187.1, from coordinate 5,071,773 downwards.
GCAGAGTATTATTGAAGGTATTCAGAACATTTGGAAAGCCTCTTTAAACTGTTACTGATTTTTATTTTTATTTTTTAAGAAATAGTTGGTGTCTTAAGAACAATCGTAAAGCTTTCTAAACTTTCATTAGAGTTGCATAGTCCGATGCGTTTGAGCTTCTGCAATTATCTTAGATAAACACATTAGGATGATCATTGCAATCTACCTTACTTTAGTTTATTATGACATTTATTTTAGATAGCTAGCTTGGAAATATTTGAAGAATAAATTAATGTCGATAATAGTCACATCGAAATTCGGACACTTTTGGCTTCAGGAATAACAGGTTCAATAAATTCGTTTTTGCAACCTTTCTATGCAATAATATATTCTTAATTAGCGTGCCAGTCGCTAAATTATGATACATGCAGAAGGTAAACTTTAAAATTAAAATTAAAAAACTAATGACCACTAACACAGCAAGGTGAAGACAGTCAGAGAAAGTAACTATTGGTAACCCAACAATTATCCAACTGTAGAATGAACAAACTCACAGAGGTTTGGGGGATATGGGGGAATGGCTATGAACAGAGAAAGAATGCATGCAGTAGATCGTGACACAACAGCTGAAAGTGATAAAAACAAGGGGAGTCACGAGACTATAGCCATGTTCACAGGGGCAATGTAAATCGATTCGTAGAAATCGACTTGCCTAGTTCGGCTCACATTTGGCATGTGAACGCGTAGCTGGGGCGGTTTAAGGCTGAATCGATTTCTGTGATCTGGATACTGTAAACCACTTGTGGAGGTTGATTACGTGAGTCGATTTCTGTGAATCGATTTATTTTGCCCGTGTGAACACACTGAGGCGGATTAAGGATGTCACACGCATGCGCAGTCGAGACCTTAGTTTGTTGACTTTCCAGTCAATCAAAAGCGCACATTATATAATTTGGTCTATGAACCTGCTAGAGGTGCACAGATGTTTTTGACCGTTCCAAACCAATACGATTCAGTCCATACATATCTAGGTCGAACCCACACTCTCTCGTGGCGACGTCGACTAACCGAAACTGGCGCTGGTTAGTATCGCCTTGCTCATGCGCTGATATCGATTTCCGGCCCAAGTACTGCCCGTGTGAACGCGCATCTAAATCGATTCATATGATTCGCCTTGGCTGAATCGCTTTAGATTTTGCCCATGTGAACACGGCTTATTACTGTCTAACTGTTATGAGCAACATAAATACACTCATCACAACAACACAATTGGATATGTGTGATCAAATCTAGAAAAGTGTTATGGTTTTAGAAATGTGATACCTTCATCGGACTATGCAGCTTTAACTTATGTTTTGTTTTTTTCTTGAAGATTTATACTGCCTATCATGGATAAGTCTGAATAGAGTTGTTTTCACCATTAGACAGTTTGTCGATAGAAAGCCAGAGCCTATACTTTCACTGACCCATGGGATTTTTAACCTCCCACACCACATAGACACGGTATGAGAGCAACTGGCCTTTGATGACACTGTAAGTTATACACAGCGGTGGAAATCCAAATTGGCAGAGGTGGGGGCATGGGGAATCGATCCACTGACCTTCAGATTAGGAGTTTGACCTAGAAAAAGTCAGTCACTCTAACCACTCCGCCATAGAGGACAAATCAAGGTGTGATGTGTGTGTGGGCGTGTGTACGGAGGGGTTTGGGGGCGTGGTGATTGGGTGTGTCGGTGTGGGTGGGTGGGTGGGTGAGGGGCATGGTGGGGGGGGGGGGGGTAACCTGGGAAACAGTGGCCAAGGACGGAAGTTCATGGTGTGCTTCTATTCCCAAAGCCACAGCATGATATTAAACTGATCATATATCTCAAGCTAAACAAAAGGGTCAGTAGAGGAAAGATAGTCCCCGTCACCCCCCAGACTCTCCAACTGCAGCTACACACATGTCCAATGTGCCACTACACATTCCGAGCACAAATTGGAGTCATCAGTCGTCGATGAGTTCACAACAAATGATGATTTGTTGTCATCATCACCACTGATGGACAGCCAAGAGAGAAGGTTTGTGTTTTATTTGTATTTTCGATCAAGGTAGATAATATTGTTGACATTGTCTTCGGCTAGCTCTCGTGCGGATACCCACTTAAATGTATATAGTATATAAAACGATTGTCAGTAAAAAAAACAGACAACTTGGTTTTTTAATTAATTTTTTTAATATGACCAGAATGTGCAAAATAATACTCATATATCCAAAATTGTCAATTTAATAATAATTTAATTATGGCCTCAACTGTTAATATAAACATGTATTAATATACAGCATTAAGACTAGTTACTCACACAGCACCATAAAGCTGCCAAAGAACCCTGCCATGAAAGGTATCAGAAGGTGTTGGAAGTAGAATACTCGGTGTCGGAGGAGCCATCCACCCCACACACGCACATTCACTCTAGCTAACAATGTTAATTTAACCCAATTAAGGGCTGTTTAGACTTTTGACGGTGTGTGACGCGTCAACCTTAGGCCAATTAGCGCCGTGTGACGGCGCAAAACGGTGGGGAGTGCTACAAGTGGAACGTCGCCATGAAAGTCTGAATGCTTTGATGCACACGGTCGCTAATACCCCTGTCACACTACTACGTAACAGGCCAGCGAGTGGGGAACGTAGAAATCACTTAGCTATGTCGAGATACGTCAAAATTCTCAGCGTTTCAGGGCCAAGTTGGACGTCAGTGCAACGTAGTGGATGCAGGCAAAACGTCGATCCAACGTAGTGGTAACGCATGAGAACATTAAAAAAACTCTCACAGAACGCTTGCAGAATGCCAGTGAATGTTATATCCATTATTCGATCGCCAGAAGTATGCATTTCTACGTTAAATACACAGTGGAGAAACTGCAAACATACGTTAGACGTACGCTAGATGTACGCTAGACGTATGTTAGATGTATGTTAAGCATACATTAGACATATGTTAGATGTACGTTATGGGTATGTTATGCATACATTATGCGTATGCTATGCATACGTTTTCAATATGTTGTCAATATGCAGACTGTACATTTCTGCCGGCTTTACTTATGCCTGACGTAGTTCAACGTATGTATAACGTATGTGTAACGTATGTCTAGAATACTCGACGTATGTCTAACGTATACATAGCATATGCTCAAATATAAGCCACACATTGTCTTACGTCGAGCTACATTGAAAGTTTTGGGTATGTCCAAAACCTTGACGTGTGTCAGCGTATCTCGACGTACCTCGACGTAGGCTTAACGAATGAGTAACGTATCTCGACGTAATGGCCAAATTTCACCTACGTCGGCTTACGCTGCCGTGTTACGTCATAGTGTGACAGGGCCATAATGTCAACCTATTTTCCAGGCTCCGTTGAGAAACTTTAATGGTTGGTTGTTGGAATTTTAAGTCCTGGGAACATCTACGTTCATATCAAGACGGACAAACTTTAATAGCATTCAGAGTATTTGTATTTGTTTATTGGGGCGTTTTCTTAGCTGAGAGGTGTCAGTACCACAGCACCACCCGCCACCCACCCCAGAACACCCCATCCCACCCACACCCACCACCATGGCCATACCCACCCACCACGCCCACACCCTCACCCACTCCACACCCACATCGCAGTGACGCGTGGTAGCGCTGACCTTGAAAGTTCAACATAGTTGAACTCTGGCCAACTCTTGCGCCATCTAACGCCGTCAAGGGTCGACTTACTTACTTACGCCTAGTCTACCGCCCAACTTTGGGCATAGGCCACGAACAAGGGCTCTCCAGTTATCCCGGTCCTGGGCCATCTTCTCCAGCTGTCTCCATGTATGGCCAGACCTCTTCACATCTGCCTCCAGGTCACGGCGCCAGCTGTTTCTTGGCCTGCCTCTCTTCCTTTTCCCCTGTGGATTCCAGGAGAGGGCATGTCTTGCGGTGTTGGATGCAGGCTTGTGAAGGGTATGGCCAACCCATCTCCAGTGTCTCTGAAGGATCTCCTCCTCAACAGGCTGCCGTCCTGTTCGCTGCCACAGCTCCAGGTTACTGATGGTGTTTGGCCAGCGTACTCTTAGGATTTGTCTGAGACAGGTGTTGATAAAGGACTGGATTTTCTTCATGGTGGTGACCGTTGTTCTCCAAGTCTCTGCACCATACAGAAGGACAGGCTTTACCATGGAGCAAAATATCCTGATCTTGGTGTTCCTAGGCAGCTCCGAGGATCCCAAGACATTCTTCAGCTGATGGAAAGCTGCCCTTGCCTTTCCAATCCGAACCCTCACATCAGCATCTGTCCCTCCCAGCCTGTTGACCACACTTCCAAGATAGGTGAAGCTTCCCACTTCCTCTAGTGCTTCTCCCTCTAGTCTGATGGGGCTGTGTTGTTATTGTTAATTTTGAGGATTTTGCTCTTCCCTTTGTGTATAGTGAGGCCAAGGCGTGCTGAGTGAGTTGCGTTGATAGTGGTCTTCTCCTGCATTTGTTGCTGGGTGTGGGAAAGAAGTGCCAGGTCATCAGCAAAGTCGAGGTCATCCAACTGTGTCCAAGGTGTCCATTGGACACCATTACTCTTCTGGGCAGTTAATGTCCTCATTACCCAATCTATCGCCAACAGGAAAAGGAAGGGTGACAGTAGGCATCCTTGCCTCACTCCTGTTTGCACTTGGAAGGCCCCGGTAAGCTGCTGGCCATGAACCACTCTGCAGGTCATTCCCTCATATGAGTTCCTGATTATGTTAGTGATCTTTGCCAGTACCTCATAGTGTCTCAAGAGTCTCCAGATGGTCTGCCTATCCACACTGTCAAACGCTTTCTCATAGTCAATACAATTGACATAGAGAGGTGAGTTCCACTGCAAGGACTGTTCCAGGATGATCCGCAGGGTTGTTATCTGGTCAGAGCAGGATCTGCTCTTCCTGCATAAGGTAACCCTCCTTCCACTCTGATGGAAAGTCTTCCTCCTCCCAGATATTTTGGAATAGGGGATAGAACATTTCCACAGTGGTCACTTCATCCTCTTTCAAAGCTTCTGCAGGAATGGTGTCTGGCCCAGCTGACTTGCTGTTTCTCAGTTGCTTGATGGCCCTCTTCATCTCTTCCTTCGATGGAATGTCACAGACGATAGGGAGATCAAAGTTGGCTGGTTGGATATCGACTGGGTTTGATGGAGAAGGTCTGTTCAAAAGATCCTCAAAGTGTTCTGCCCATCTACGCTATTGCTGTTCTATCCCTGGAATCGTTTTCCCTTCTCTGTACCTCACTGGCCTCTATGGTTGGCTGAATTTACCTGAGAGCTTTTTGATGTTGGCATACAGCTCCCTCATGTTACGCTTTTGAGCTGCATCTTCTGCCTCTGCTGCCAGTGCCTCAATGTAATTTCTCTTGTCTGCCCTTATATTCCTCTTTACTATTCTATTTGCTTCGGAGTACTGCTCTAGGGCCTTGGCTTTTCTAGCACGTGTGCGGCTGCAATTTATTTCTGCCTTCTTCCTTTTCCTCTCCTGGATGTTTTCTAGGGTCCCTGCTGTAATCCATTCTTTTTGCCCCTGCTTCTTGTTACCCAGCACTTCCTGACATGTTGCTGCTACTACCTCTTTAATGCTCTGCCACTTTTCCTCCATGGTCTCTCTCTCAATCCGCTGTTGCAGGATCTGGGCCTTTTTTGAGAGTGTGGTGGTAAACTCTTCTAGTCTGGCTGTTTCTTTCAGAGCAGTAAGGTTGTGCCTCTGGCGTTGGCTGGTTTGCCCTGTCCAGTTTCGCCTCAGCTTGAGCTTCATGCGGGCGTCCAGGAGATGGTGGTCCGATGCAACATCCGCTGCCCTTCTGACCCGTACATCTTCAAGAGATCTTCTGAACTTTTTCCCGATGCAGACATGGTCGATCTGGTTTTCCGTCCTCAGGTCTGGTGACACCCAGGTAGCCTTATGTATCCGTTTGTGTTGGAAGAAGCTCCCACCGATGACTAGACTCGTAGTGGCACACAGGTTGGCAAATCTCTCCCCATTCCCATTCATCTTCCCCAAGCCTTGTTTTCTCATTACCTCCTCGTACCCCTGGTTGTGGCTGCCGATCTTGGTGTTGAAGTCACCCATGGTGATGATGATGTTTAGTCTTGGGCGTGCCTGGATGATGGTCATTAGCCTGTTGTAGAAAACCTCTTTGGTGTCCTCGTCGCTCTCATTGGTCGGGGCATAGCATTGGATGATATCCATGTTGATCCTCCTGTTCGTTGTGCGGAAGCAAGCAGTAAGGATCTGTGGGCCATGTGACTCCCATCCAATGAGAGCTCTCTGTGCCATCTTTGTCAACATCAAGGCCACTCCCTGGCTGTGCAGCGCGTTTGCTTCCTCGTGGCCCGAGAATAGCAGCAGTTCCCATGTGGCTAGTTTCTGCTGAGTAGAGCCTGTCCACCGAGACTCACTGATTCCCAGAAGATCGAGATTGTAATGTCTCATCTCAGCTGCCACTTGAGCTGTTTTGCCAGCTTCAAACATGGTTCTGACATTCCATGTTCCGATGTTAGTGGTGGTCCTGGTAGAGATGATGGTTTTCGGCCTAGAAGCTTCCAAATGGCTTTCACTACTAGGCGTCATACTTCCTACAGCTGTGGGTCCATCTTCTTCCAGGGCCTTAGTTACTTTTGAGTTTCTTGTTCGTGATTCTGTGACGTTGTTCTTTTTTCAGGGGTGGGGTTGTTGGCCCCATGCCCAACCCCCAACCTGGAGGACCAGTTGCTGCTCTTAGTCTGCCCTTGGCAGGTTGGTTCAACCTGCCAAGGGGGCTAGCCCCCGCCGTTATAGCTCTCATGGTCACGGAGGCACACAAGCCTCCCCACCACGACAAGGTAGCAACACATTGGGGGGAGGGTCAAGCGTCGACGCAAAAGTCTAAATGGAAGCGTTGGCTTCTGCCATCTAACGCCATCTAGCGCCGTCAAAAGTTTAAATGGCCCTTTAGGGGTCAGGATTTTTACCCCGCTGTCGAGGTCCAAGTAACATAATGATTTGATGCGAGCAATATCAGTAATGGTATTGACTGAGTTGAAAATGAGGGATTTGGTATGAAGTAAGGTTGCTTATATTTATGGTACAAATTCTCTGACTGCTTTCACAAAATATTGTATTTTCCTTCCTGCTCCAACACATTCAATATCATCATATAGGCCCCTATCATCCCATAGCATTACATAATACTCTGAAGCCATACAATTTCCAAACTAAAGCGTTCACTAGATTTAATCCTTCATATGTATCCTAGATACTGGTGCGCACATTTATTAAAAGGGAACGGTAGGCCTATTGACCCCACCAGTTAAAGTTGCATGGTCTGACAAAATATATATTTTTCAAAACCAAAACACTTATCTACATTTGATTATATATACCCAGCTTAGATATTAGTGCATTAACTAGTGATTTTGGACAGCATACACAGAATAATCAGTGAATTTACTACCTCATTCCTGGGGACGCCTACTTTGAGAAAGCCATCAGACAGGGAACCCATTAACCAATTAGGTCAATCTCGTGACCTGACTAGTCTTGCCCTCATTACCAGTAGTATAATATGCCGTTAGTCAGGTTCCAGGACGCATAGTGTAAGTTTGATGGTATAAGATGAGTCTTTACTCTTACCAGCTGGACGAACCTGACTTAGCCAGTGGAAAATAGTAGGAGACCAGACTACCTAGAAATTAGTAGGTCAGCTCACATCACGTAGCCATCACGAGATGACCATCTTTGTCATAGCCACAGGACTTTTGGCAAGCTTGTCGAAAGTATTTTGGGTTCTTTCGGCTCAAATTGCTCCAAAATTAGCCATTTTTCTTCAAAGATACTCGATACTAGTGAATATTAGGTTATAATGGTCAACCTGAACTCTTTATCTCAAAAATAATAAAAACAATTCAAACGCCATTGGACCATGCAACTTTAAGCTGGAAAATACCCGACTAGAGTGGTTCCAGATTCACCCGATAGATGTCACTAGCTTAACATGTGAAGAGAGCGGCGGTGAAACCCAGAAGAAAAATACAATATAATTGTTTTTTTAAATATATATTACAAGGATAAGAGCTTAATGGGTTGCGATATGAATATCTGAACATAATCAAGCATTTTATGATTTGTCCAAGCATTCTTTATGGAGATATAGCATGTGAAGTCAATGGGGGCATTCGACTGGGCCTCTCTATCCGAATATCAAAATATTTCCGAAAAAAAATTCCTATTCGACTGGGACCGGAAGTGGGTTCATATACCAATGATTCGGATGTGTGTATGTGGCTCCATCCGTTCCATCCGTAAATCTTGCGGATAGAAAGGGCCCAGTCGAATGCCCCCATAGGCAGTTAGGGAAACGACCTAGCCTGGACCCCTGGCCTTTGTTTAAACAGAGGTCGCCAATGTGCTCGTTTCATGTGGATGCACTCAGGCGGCACCTAGCGGAAACCATGAGTACTGGAACTCGACTAGAAATGACCCGACTAGAGTGGTTCCAAATTCTGCCAATAGATGTCACTAGCTTAACTGGTGGGGTCTATACAAGATAACACGGTTTGGCCTTATATGGGCATGTCCTAATTTCGCGAGAACGAGGCCACTTCCGGTTATAGGTAAACAAAAGACTGATAGCCTTGAGTTTGCCAGAACGCACAGTGCAAAGCATTAGTTTTATTCAAAATTAATAGAAATCCAGAACCCTAACCTTTATAAAATTTAATATAATCTATTCGTTGAATATGTTTTCTATATGTGTACCAAGCGATTTGTTTCTAGATGGTGTGGTTTTAGAGATATTTCACTTTTTCTGTATGAAGATTGCTCTCGACCATCGGCAATGCATTGAGTTTGCCGTACGCGCAGTGCAAATCGTCAGATTTATTCAAATTTAATAGAAATCCAGAACCCTAACCTTATAAATTTAATATAATCTATTCGTTGAATATGTTTTCTATATGTGTACCCATCAATTTGTTTCTAGATGGTGTGGTTTTAGAGATATTTCACTTTTTCTGTATGAAGATTGCTCTCGACCATCGGCAATGCATTGAGTTTGCCGTACGCGCAGTGCAAATCGTCAGATTTATTCAAATTATAGAATCCAGAACCTCTAAACCCTACTTATAAAATTAATAATCTATTCGTTGAATATGTTTTCTATATGTGTACCAAGCGATTTGTTTATAGGTGGTGTGGTTTTAGAGATATTTCACTTTTTCTGTATGAAGATTGCAAACTGGCGAAACTGCCATTGACAATCAATACTGTGTGCGTTTGTGTACCTGCAAACAGGAATTAGGTCAAGATGGCTGCCAAACCGTGTTTAGGTGTATTGAGGCTATTCACGCTGTGGCCATGTTGAAACCATACCGAGGCCAGGTACGCAGCTGTGAGGCGCTGCTGTATGAAAATGTATGTGGGTACTTTTTCGTTGACCAATACCTCTTGAAATCACTCAAATTTGAGGGTATTCATTTTTTAAACTACCATCTTCATCTTTGCATACCTGCTTTCTATCTATTGGCCAATTTTCATGAAGATTGGGTGACCATTACATGGTGATTTTTCCATTCTTTAACTACAATGTGACTGTCAACTTCAAGTCTGCATAGTGATGGTGGTATCATGTACCATGCAGCACTGTCAGTGTAGTTATCTGTGTAACACAGTTAAACAACTAGTCTTTGTGATTACAAATTACTAAAAGCTTTAAAAGGGTTAAAAAAAAAATTTGAATATATATATATTAAGAAAGTTATGCAATTTTGAATTTAAGAAAAGATTTGCAACCAGGATGAGTGACTTTGTTGACATCGCCTACTGAAATGAATCTGAGCATCACTCAATCTTCATGAAAATTGACCAATAGATAGAAAAAAGGTATGCAAAAATGAATATGATAGATTCAAAAGTGAATATCTTCAAATTTTACTCCTTTAATTTATGTAGTAGTTCATACACATCGGCACACAGTAGTGTCTTATGGCTATTTCCAATACCCGTCGCAGACGCAGCCTCGTTCTGATGCCGAATTAGGTCATTCGTGAATAGTGTGAATACACGATTTCCGCAATTAGTACGACATCTGGTGATAGGCAATGACACTTGTGATGTGGGTTAACAGTGAGTCAGTGTGTTGTTTTACATTGACGATCAAGCTTTTCAATCAATCAATCAATTAATCAATAGAATACAGCTATAATTATCAAAAATGATTCACAAATGATAAGTATGTTTTCTCTATGAATCCACAGTTGTGCCAAAAAGACTGTGTCAGTTGCTCACTATGAAGCCAGTGTTAACAGAGCCTCAATTGCCTCTCGACAGATGCTATGACCCACAAGTTAGACTCTGCGCATGCGTCGCGGAAATCGTGTATTGGCCGCTAGGATTGGAACTGTGCCCCGACAGTTACTGTTTTCCGGTGTCGCAGTTTCAGCACCCGGTCAGTTTCAGCGGCCCGTATAGACTCAAACTGAAGGCATTCTCAATGGTCGTGAGCAATCTTCATACAGAAAATACAGCAAAAGTGAAATATCTCTAAAACTACACCACCTATTAACAAATCGCTTGGTACACATATAGAAAACATCTTTACCAAAAAGACTGTATTAAATTTATACGGTTAGGGTTCTTGATTTGTATTAATTTTGAATAAAACTAAGGTTTTGCACTGCGCGTACCGTCAAACTCAAAGCATTGTCAATGGTCGTGAGCAATGTTCATACAGAAAATACAGAAGAAGTCAAATATCTCTCAAATTACACCATCTAGAAACAAATCGTTTGGTACACATATAGAAAACATCTTTACCAAAAACATTATATTAAATTTATAAGGTTAGTGACGATGATGTTAGATTTTGACGCATGCGCATGAAACTGACCGGGCGCTGAAACTGCGACACCGGGGTCAAGAGAAAGGACAGTAAAGGAGAGTTAAACGTATTTCAATTAAGTTAGATATTTGGCCAAAATTGTCTTATTTAAAACGATGAATTTAAATTAATAGATATTATTTTAGTGGTCATTCTAAGGCATGGTTGTGCTATGCTTTGTTTTAGAATATAGCATATCCCCACAACACTACCTATAAAGCTCAAATTCCTCCATACAGAGGTCCTATTTCCTGATGTCACCCGTATTGGTATGGCCTTAATTGTCCCGATGATGTAAAGCCCCAACAAATAAGTGGACAAGCATTATGTCATTGGAGGCATTCGACTGGGCCTCTCTATGCGAATATCAAAATATTTCCTTACAAATTCCCATTCGACTGGGACCGGAAGTGGATTTCTATACGTATGATTCGGATGTGTGTTGTGGCTCCATCCGCTCCATCCATAAATCTTGCGGATAGAAAGGTCCCAGTCGAATGCCTCCACTGTGTAGTTGAATTAGATTTTAGAAGAAAGAGAGTATCGAGGTCTTAAGTGGTGGCGCCAGCTATTGGGAAGTGGCGGCACTGTTGAACTAGTGTTGCCATCTGTTATTTTAGTCAATTGGGCACATGGAGCTTGGCAGTGTCGTGTTTATCAACTATGGTTTTATATGATGGTGAGTAATATAATACTGTCATGGGGATACATGCAAATAACCTATGATATAGGTATATTACTCTGCCTTTAAATAAGTAGTCATGACAATGTTAATAGATGTACCTATCCTGCCAAATAATATAGGCGATAATAGGGGAATTTACAATGGTAACCAGTCATCACCCTTGCAATTCATGTCAACAATGCAATGTGAATTTTAAAATCCCTGCATATGTTATGATCATAATCGTAACATGTCGGGGTTATATCAGGCAATGGTGCGTTTTGGCGTTGAATACATTAATACAATAATAGTGGCTAAAATAGGTGTATATGGCTATGCCTATTCTGTACTACTACTAGCCAGCAGTGACTAGATCAAATATTTTGTTACGTCGACTAGCCGATGGCGATGATAACAAGCATTGTGTTCTAGAGGCGTCTTTAAATAAAAGAAACTTTTAGATCAAAGATTTACCCCTACCCAGACCAGAGTAGGGGACTAGGGATGAAGAACAACCCATTGGGAAAAGTAGCGAAAACTTGGATATCAAACAACCAATCAGTGAAGATGATCTCCTTGTTCCCCCATCCATTCTCGATGTCGGACATCCGGGCACTTTTGGGGTTCACGGCGCGCGAAGGGTAAAACAAATGCCACTCTCATAGAAACAACATTAAAGCTACCCTATCTATCACAGTGATTTGTGCTTTGAAAGCAAATTTCTCTTGTTTCTATTAAATAGTTCAGATCTTTCTCTATAATTTCACATTCAGCCTTTTTTTATCAGCCAATTGGAAGTTCTTGAATTCTTTTGGCGAAAATAGTTTTTGAGGCCATGATCTGGTAAGGCTAACACTGGCACTGACACTCAGAATATCCCAATTTTCACTATTATCTCTGTTTTTAATACTTTCAGAGAAAATTGCTCTTAGGTTAAATTAAATACCTCAGATCTTCCTCTTCAATCGCGCATTAAGATATTTTTAATCGATCTGATGAAAGTTTTTAAATTTATTTGGCAAAAATAAATGCTCCGCATAGACATAGCATTGCTGCGGCACAGATCGCTGCGATGTTTTACCCTTCGCGGGCTAGTTTCCGGGGTTGTGACGTCACGCCGACATCGAGAATGGTTTATCTATATCTGCTCAGTCTCAAAGGGCGTATTTTATTAACCAACTCGGGTCACCCGAATCACTTTTTGATGCTTGCGCACATCCTACAGACTCGGGTTGAATAAACGAATACCCTTCTCCATGCTCGGGGTGGAAAAAATGGTGGCTTAATCCAAAATATTTTTTATATTTTAATAACCGATATAAGTTTTACAAACAGCAAAATAGGTTCTAAAGTATTTTATGATTGCATAGTTTAGTTATATTCCATTTCATTAATCTGGGTTATTAAATAAAAAAGCATTGGTCGTAATGCTCGCATTGCGTTTGATTCGTGGCGGGGAAGGAGGACCCCCTCTCCTTCCTCTCCCCTGCCGCGACCGTTGGGTCGCTGACATAACTCTCCCCTCCCCCCCCCCCCCCATCTCCCTCGGCCCTTATAACCGGCCGCCCTAGCTGCTCCTACCACTCGCCTCTCTTCACCCTCAAGGCCCGGACCCTATTTTCTACTTTGGCTCTCCACACGGGCCGTACACTCCGCCGCCTCACGCGACGCCGCCTCACACGACGCCTCCCGCCTCACGCCACCTCGCCTCCCGGGCCCACGCTCACACTATCACCGTCATGCCAGTCGGATCACGCCCCCGGGGCCGCCCCCCGGGCCGCCGCGGACCGCGCCGAGGCCGGAGCACCTCGACCACCTCACACGACGCCGCCGCCTCACAGGACGCCGCCTCCGCGACCTCCGCCGCCCCCAGCCTCCAGTCGGAGGCCACCTCGTGGGCCAGCGCCGTCGACGCCCGGATGGACGCCCAGGCCGCCGCCATGCAATGCCAGGCCGGCGCCATCGACCACCTCACAGCCTGGTCGAGTCGATCGCCCTCGCCCCCCCTCGGGCCTCAACCTACGCCGGCCCTGCCGCCCCGCCTCCACCTCGGGCCCCGGCCGCCTCGCCCCCATCCATAGCCGACCGCATCGCAGACATGCTACAGGAACTCGCCGCCGGGACTGGAGGGGGTGCCCCCCCGACCACGCACCCTCGCCTCCTCTCCGCCCCCGCCTCTCCGACGCCCGCCTACGCCTCCGCGACGCCCGCCAGCGACGTCCACCCCACATACCAGCCATACCTCAGGCGAGGCCTCTACGCCACACAGCAGGCCGCCTCCGCCGCCCCCCGCCCCGCCTCCATCCACCCAGCCCCCGACCGCTCCCCCGCATCCGCGGCCGACGCGGTCAGGGAGATATTGGAGTCCGCCGAGGCGCAGGGAAGCGGGCGGCGAAAAGGTATACCCCCAGGTTACCTTTTCCCTCACGACCTTATTGAGAGAGGCCCCGAGGGGAAGGCTCTGAAGCGAGGCGAGGCGACCATGGAGGAGTACAAACCTCGCCCTCCGCATGCTCGAGTCCCACCCCTCCTTCCCCACCGACGCCCTCCCCGGATTACTCCACCACAACATCACCGTCCTCAGAGACGCCGTTACACATCCCTGGCCTACCGTCCGGCGATATTCGGAAACCATCTTCGCATGGGTTGCCGACGGCCGCCTCCCCGATGGGTGGCGCGACCCAGTCGCTATAAAACACCGTGAGGATGGACGTGATCACCGCCCCCGCGACTGCCTCCGGGGGCGGAGCCAGACTACTTCCCCCCCCCACCCGCGCCCGCCCCACCCCTCCCCCCACACACTCCCGCCCCCTCCAACGCCGACCCACGCACACCCTATACCCGAGAGGCATACGGGATACCCTGCCCTGCCTGGAACAGAGACCCCGCCTCGTGCGATCTCGCCCCCCCCCCGGTGAAGCCCACGGTGACCAAGGCGCGAGGAGGAGGCACGCATGCGCGTACTGCGCGAATGTGCGCCGCATCCTAACCGTCCACAGCGAGGCGGTCTGCTACACCAAGCGCACCCGCGACCGCGCCTCAGCCGCCCCCGCGATCACCTCGCCGGATTTTTAGCCCGGCGGCGGCGACGCGGCCCCACCCCCGCAACACACCCCACACACGCCGCACACACCCCCCCCGCACCCACGCCCGCCAACACACACCCCCCGGGAGACGTAAACCGCCTGCCAACACCCGACACCGCCACCGCCCTCAGATCTCAAGCCGACACAGACCGCCCGCCAACACCCGATACCTCCCGCCGCCTCCCTAAGCACCCCCGCTACGCCCGCGCCAACCGCCGCCCCGCCAACCGCCACCACCCTGTCCTCACATCTCACGCCGACCCCCCCCCCCACCCCCCCATCACCCGCCGAACCGCTCCCCCAGGCGCCTCCCTCACATCTCCGCCGCAACCCCCCCTCACACCCCCCCCCCCAGCCCCGCCACCACCCCTGTCCTCACATCTCACGCCGACCCCCCCCCCCCCCCCCCCCCCGCCAACCGCTCCGCCAGGCGCCTCCCCTCACATCTCCGCCGCAACCCCCCCCCTCACACCCCCCCCCCCCCACCCCCGCCAAACCGCTCCCGCCAGGCGTCTCCCCTCACATCCCCGCCGCAACGCTCCCCTCACATCTCCACCCCCCGAACGCACCCACCCCCCCACCCCCTCCACCCGTACCAACCACCCCCCTCCCCCCGCCCCGGCGACACTGCTACATAGGCCGCCTCCCCGGCCTCCGCGCCCCCCGCCCCCCACCCCCCGCACCTCCTCCCCCCCAACCCCCCCTCACCACCCCCTCCCCCCCCCCCCCTCCACCCCCCCCCCCCCCCGGCGACCTCAGCGAGACCGTCGCAGAGGTCGTCAACCCCAGCATTCAGGACACCCTCCCCGCCGCCCCCCCTGCGGCCCCACTCCTACCGCCTACCGCCCCACCCTCCTCTCCATATGGCCCCACCTATCCGGCGCCGCCTGGAGCCGCCACCCCACCTTCTCCCGAGCCTACCATACCCTCCGCGATACGGGCCTCCCTAATTTTTTGGCCGCCCGCATCCCCCTTCCCTCAGGCCTCCACATCCCCGCCTGGCGTCCCCGCCTCCGAGACCACCCCGACAAGGACCTAGTAGACCTCCTCGAGTATGGCTTCCCCGCCAACTACTCCGCCAGCACCCCCCCCCCCCCCCCGGCCCACATACACCAACCATCGGGAGGCCCCCGAGCACCAAGTCCACCTCCGCGACTTCATTACCACCGAGCTCGCCCATGGTGCCCTCGCCGGCCCCTTCACCACCCCCCCCTTTACCCCCTGGGCCCAGGTCTCCCCCATGATGACCCGCCCCAAGTCCGACCCGGGTAAGAGGCGGGTCATCGTCGACCTCTCCTACCCTCCTGGCCACAGCGTTAACGCTGGGATACCCCGCCGCGAGTACCTGGGTAGGCCCCACGCCTACCGGCTCCCGTCCGTGGCCGACGTGGGCCGCCGCCTCATCCGACTAGGCACCGGGGCCTACACCTGGACCGCGGACATATCCAGGGCCTACCGCCAGCTACGCGCCGACCCCCTCTCCTGCCCCTTATATGGGATCGCCTTTGAGGGCGCGACCTATGTCGACCTCGCCCTCCCCTTCGGCTGCCGCTCCTCGGGCGCCGCCTGCGTCAGGGTGACCGCCGCGGTGGCCTGGATCCTCCAGCGCGAGGGCTTCCACGCCCTCGTGTACGTGGACGACTTTGTCGGGTGTGAGCTCACCTACCTCAGGGCCCGCAAGGCGTTCGACGGCTTCATTGCCCTCGTCGGCGCCCTCGGCCTGGAGGTCGCCCCCGGGAAGTGCCACCCTCCGGCGGTGCGACTCTCCTGGCTCGGATTCGCCGTCGATAGCGAGGCCATGACGATTCGCATCGCACCCGACAAAGTCGACGAGCTCGTCACCGACTGCGAGGCCCGGGCCGCCCGGCCTACCCTCGGGCGCCAGGAACTCCAGAGCATCCTCGGCCGCCTCAACCACGTCGGCAGCTGCGTGCTTCCCGCGAGGAAGTTCATGGCGCGGCTCCTCGCGGCCCTCCGCAGTTGCCGCGGGTTCGCCGCCATCACCCTCGGGGACGACGCCCTCCGGGACCTGGCATGGTTTGCGGCCTATGGGCGCGCCACCAACGGCCTCCATCTCCTCCGTCCGATGGGGACCCGGAGGATCGTCATCGAGTGCGACTCCTGCCTCACCGGAGGCGGGGCCTACTCCCCCAGGCGCTACTACGCCCGAGGGTACTCGAGGGCCTTCCGGGCCCGCTTCCCTGCAATCCACGAGCTGGAGGCGGTCAACCTGGTCGTGGCCCTCCGCACCCTCCTTCCTGCGGACGTCGCGGGGGCCAACGTGGTCATTAACACAGACAACATGGCCTCCGCGGCCTCCCTCGACTCGGGACGGGCCCGCGACCTCACCCTCGGGACGTGCGCCCGGGAACTCTGGCTCATGGCGGCCGAGGCGTGCTTTGAACTAACCATCCTCCACAAGCCCGGCGTCGACCTCGTCCTGGCCGACGCCCTGAGCCGCGCCCACCTCCCTGGTCGGTGGGCGGGCGTTGCCCGAGACGAGGTCGCCCGCCTCGGGCTTGAACGCGCCGATGCCGACCATGATGACTTCCCCTACAATCCTACCCTCTAATGCAGGGTACTCCGCCACTGAGGTCGCTGCCGTGGACGGCCTCCGCATCGCCGCCCTCGCCCCCTCCACCTGGAGGAACCGACGTCGGCAGGCCCGAGGCTACGTCCAGTTCGCCTCGGGCCACCACTGGGATCCTCTCGCCCCGACGCCCTTCGATGTCGCCGCCTACACCGCCTCGCTCTACGCCCGCCCTCTGGCGCCGGCCTCCGACCGGAACGCCCTCTCCGGGGCGCGCTCCTGGCTGGAGGCGGCCGGGGGCGACCCGAGCGCCTTCACCTCGCGCCTCGCCAGAGACGTCTGTCGCGGCGGGGAGCGGGCCTCCGGCCACGTGGCCCGCCCCGCCTCTGACGCCTACCATCCTCGCCGCCGTCGCCCACCATCTCGCCCTCGCCGGGCCCTCGGGCGTCGTCCCCCGGGCCGCCCTCCTCCTCGGGTACTACGGGATGCTCCGGCAGTCTAGCCTCCTCTCCCCCAGCCCCGAGGTGTGGGGCGGCCCGCACACCATCACACGCGGCGATGTCGCCCCCGCCCCCGGCGGGCTGCGCGTTACCCTCCGGACCACCAAGACCATCGCGCTGCCCTCGGGGGCGGTTGCCCTCTTCATCCCGGCCTCGCCCGGGCGCCCTCTCTGCCCCGTCGCCGCCTGGAACGCCTCGGTGGCCCTCGCCCCTGCCTGCCCCGCCGATCCTGCCTTTATCCTGCCCTCCGGCCGCCCCCTGGACCCTCGGACGCTCACTGCCATCCTCCGAGGCGCCCTCACGGCCCTCGGGGTGCCCGCCCCCGACGGTTACACTCTCCACAGCCTCCGCCGGGGGGCGGCCCAGGCTTGTCAGCGTGCCGGGGTTCCCCTCTCGGAGATTATGGAGCAGGGGACCTGGACCTCCGCCTCGGTCCACGCCTACGTCCCGCGGATCGCCGCCTCGGGCGCCCCTCGAGCCCTCTCCTCAGTTTTGGTGGAGGGCTCCTCGGGCCACCTCCCTCCCCTCTGAGTTCATGCCCTCGATAAACATTAACCTCGGGCATGGCCCCTGGACACACTGACTTTTCATTCTACTTATGACATTTATGTTCAGTGATAGAGGTTACACCATTCACCCTCTTTGTACTCATATTGCTTATTGCCTTGTCACCTGAATAAAATGTCTTTATTCCAACTCCCCGTTTCTCTCCTTCCTTGTCACGTATCGGTCGTAATGCTCGCATTGCGTTTGATTCGTGGCGGGGAAGGAGGACCCCCCCCCTCTCCTTCCTCTCCCCTGCCGCGACCGTTGGGTCGCTGACATAACTCTCCCCCCCCCCCCCCATCTCCCTCGGCCCTTATAACCGGCCGCCCTAGCTGCTCCTACCACTCGCCTCTCTTCACCCTCAAGGCCCGGACCCTATTTTATGATTGCATAGTTTAGTTATATTCCATTTCATTAATCTGGGTTATTAAATAAAAAAGCATTAAACAACAGGACTTGTACTGGTAGCTATTATCCTACATGTACAAGCACAAATGTGACATCATCGCTCCTAGTCACCCCCAGCAAAAACGTGGGTTACTGGGGTTGGGACCTTTTGCACACGGCACTTGTATTTGTCAACTTCATTCATGGTGTTCGATTTGAAATTCTAGCAACTCGGGTGACCCGAGTTTCCCGGGTCGTGTTAATCGAATACGGCCAGAGTTGATGAAATGAGAAAATGCAAATATGCTCTCGATTCGACTCAAAACTACATGTTTTATTATATTTTTCAAATCAAAAGCAGCGGGTAAATGTGAAGATGTATATGAAGAATATATTTTGCTTCTTAAATTAAGAATTTATGTGCTCATTTCATTTACCGAGGCTTTCGCCACTTTTCTAAAGTAATGGGGTTGTTTTTCACCGCTACTTTAGGTAACGGGTGAATCTTCTACCTAACTAGTGACTAGAATAGTAGAAATGAAGCATGTTCCTGTTCAGTATTAATGGTAATAGTGTTAATATTATTTATATTCCAGTGAAGAACGGTGCAGCTAATCATATTGACTAGAAGGTTCAACGATTGGAGGGAGGGATATTTTCACTCGGCAAGATGTCTGGATTCAGTTCTGATGCGTCTGAACAGATGATGTGGCAGGCGGGGCCCACCATGGAGGTTCACACCCACACACCCTCAGACCGCCTGTGTGAAGTATACCAACTACAAGTGTGCGTTAACTGGATACGGTCCAATGGATTCGGACGTGTAAGTCTCATTTAGAGTGTTGTTTCATCTGTATTTGGTTTGTGGCAGGAATGTTCCACATGTACCCAGCAGGTACTCCAAACTGATCCGAGTGTCAAAATAATGCATGTCTATATCAGCATTTTTTCAAGGTTTAAATTATTTTGTATTGTGACCCACC
This sequence comes from Branchipolynoe longqiensis, assembly GCA_030323885.1. NCBI lineage: Eukaryota > Metazoa > Annelida > Polychaeta > Phyllodocida > Polynoidae > Branchipolynoe > Branchipolynoe longqiensis. The sequence goes on along the minus strand of CM059187.1, from coordinate 5,052,209 downwards.
GCAGGAACTGCATTTAATATTGCGACCCAGTATGAGATTGTCGCTATCACTAGGTACCCCAAACCCAGGCTGATTACTTGTTGAATATGCCAAATTCTGTCAAAAAATGCTCCACTTCAACACCTTGGCAAAACAAACCACAAAGGATTTTTACAAATGTATTACAGCAGAAACAACCTTTGTTCTCTTACCTTTAACCTGGTCTTGGATTCATTTTATTATTCAAATAAATAAGCCTGATATAGCTAAATAAAAACTACCACCAACTCCCATTTTTCACTCTCAAACCATGTAAATTCCCAGGTGGAGATGTGTCATGGTATCCCTAGTAGAATTAGCTAGTGTACATCCAATTTGTGCAACAACGCCATTTGTTGATCAAAGTACCCAGGAAAAAGGTACTAATACCCCTAGATAGGTGAGATTCCGAGCTTTCCATTCATATAAAACTCTATATGTTTTAATTTTAGAGAAAATGCAAAAAAAATTGATTGAAATTTGAAGTTACAAAAATTTCCATTTTAAGTGCTATTTTCTACTGAAAATATAATTTTAAAACCATTAAAAGTTGGTATTGAATTAAAGAGAATTTAATTTCCTGTCCAATCATAATTATCAGCGCTCATGCGAACCTATGGCGCTCATGCGCACGGCGATTTAATGACTAAAAATGGGGGGGGGGTTTTTGGTGTGTTTTTTTTAACTTAAAAAAAAAAGAATTGTTTTAAAATTTGTTTTTGGGTACATTAGTAGTTTAAGCAGGAGAACTGGTCTTCCTCATTTCCACTGCTCATTTCCCTAGTTTTAATTTTGGGAGCTATAATTTTTTTTTTAGCTTTGAGCAGGACCGATAGAGTAACAACCTAAAAACGTCCATATCTTCCTTAATATTGGATCAATTTTGACAAATGAAATGTCATTTTCTTTCAAATTCAATATCCTAACAAGTGAAATCCATTAAATCAAGCTCAAACCTGTTTTTTTAAATCACTTGGGATACCTATGTGGTAGTAGTACTTATTACTAGGTACCCCAACTGCATGCAGATAACCTGTTGAAAATGGCTGAATCTTGGGGAAAAAAATGGTTCACTTCAACTCCCTGGTAAAAAAAATCTAGAAGAGGTTTTACAAATTCATGACAGCAGAAATAAAAGATGTTCTCAATGTTTTGTCTGGTGTAAGATTGAAGAAAGACATGAAAGCAATTCTCCATGCTGAATTGGGCTACTGCACTAAGGTACTTGGCCACAAGGATCCAAGATTAGTTGTTGGTTCCAAAACTATAGACAAATTGAAAGATGATTTCATGTGTTTTTTGTCTGAGAAGTCTGGTCTGCCTGTGCCCACTCATCTAGTAGAACTTACTCCTAACTCAAGCTCCACCTCTCGCCCAAATAAAAGAAAAAGGCTAAACAGTGACAGTGATTCTGGTGAATCAAATAGTGTCAGTGAAAAAAGTGAGGGAATAAATCTAGATGATGTCTGCTCGAACGACATGGAATGGGTGGGTGATTCTGATGCAGAGAGCAACACTGAAGTTGATATAAATTTCAAATTTTCAAACCAAGGTGTGTGGGTTGCTGTGGCTTATGATGAAGAATTCTTCATAGGTCAGGTGATTGAAGTCAAGAGTGAGATGTCAGAGGCATTGGTGCGGAACCCACAGGAGATATAAAATTATTTTGCAAAATTCGTAAAATACAAAAACCTAAATAGTGTTAGTAAAACACTTAAAAGGGGGCACTAATCAACTAAACTGATAAAGAAGAAGGATACATGAAAGTTTCATGCAATTCTGTTGAAGGGTTTTTTTCCTGCGATTTTTCAAACTCAACATTTTTCATGATTTTGGTAAAATGTGCATTCTTTCTCCTCACTTATAAAATATTTAACTGTTTTGTAATGTATGTTGTTATGGATGTATTGAAGTATCTGATAAAGATGAATAGCACCTGAAAATTTCATCCAATTCCATTGTACAGTTTTTGTTCTGTGATTTTTCAAACTTTTCCAAAAAGCCAGATTTTTCACCAAATTTTATCACCTGCCAAAACTGGCTCTCGGGTGTTTTCAGCCTATTTATTTTAATTGTTCCCCATGGTTTGGGGCCTTGAAAAAAAATAGAGTTACTAGCACTACCCCATAGGCCCGGGATAATTAAAAAAGAATCAATTTGGGTGGCAATTTTTACCACCAGCGCACTCGAAAAAGTGCTCTGGGGCCTAATTTCACAAATGGTGAATTCAAGGAAAATGCTATTTTTACCAAGTTTGAAGGTCTATATTTTTAAAACTAGCCACCCTGTGCCCCTGTAACTGTATATACACTCTGTACAGACCAGGGACTCTTAGCCTCTGCCTTGTGAAGCAAACTGGGTGATCCCTTTAAATTTTGGAGACTATCAAAAATGCTATCTTTTAGACTTTGCAGCGTGACCGATTTCAAGTCGGGTTAGTAAAATTTAAAAAGGCTGTATTTGCCTTAATACTTGACCGATTTTGACAAATGAAGTATCATTGTGTTTCGAATTGCATATACTAACAGATGGAATCATTTATATCAAACTCCGAACACATACAAAATTTCACTTGGGATACCTACTATCACTTGTTTAGTTTTTGTGAATTTGGTCTGTTTGTCACGACCCATTTTTTTTTTTATTTATGACCCACTAATGGGTCGGATCCGCAGTTTGAAAAATTCTGATCTATATAATAACTTGTAATTGTATGTATTCTTTTCTTTATAGACTGCACTACAGTTTCCAGATGATTTGTTGTGTGATTCCATGGCAATAGCCAGGTATCTCCGTGATGACACAGAAACAACAGTGTTTATCTTGGGCGATACTTCATATGGCAGGTATGAAGAAATACTAGCTTTGTTGGGTTTTTTTAACCCCTCAAAAAACAAGTGCACATTTAACTGTTTATGTACTCTTATTTTCCCATCGCAAGGTGATGTTGGTGGAAAATATATTTTTGGAAAAATTAAGACTACCATAAAACGTGCTAAATGACTCATTTTCCCAACTTTAACTATTAAAAAGGTTAATGTCGTTTTTTTTCATTGAATAATGTCTTATGTCAACACCAAAGCACTGGTATTCCAGCCATACGGCCTTGTTTGATGCATAAATGGAACCTATCAGTTGCAATAATAAACTGATACAATTGCAGTTGGATAATAAAAGTATTAATACACAAGGTGAATATACATCACATGGCATAGCATGGATCCAGAATTGTATATCAGTAGAAATTGAAATATAAGTGTATTTTAATAGTAAGTAATACTCATAATCGATGATCACAAAACAGCAACAAGCAAACCTTCAAACAGTACAAAATAGGGCACTCAGGACAGTTTACAAAGGCCAAAATCTACACACAGAAGAACTACATGCTAAAGCTGGAATGGACAAATTAGAGACACGGCACAAAAGGCATCTCTTACTCTTAGGACTCATGTACAATAGGGCCCAAGACACACTATATATACCGACACAAGTATTCACAATACTAGGGCATCAGATGGTAACCTCTTGAAAATTCCCTATCCAAGGACTAACAAACTCAAAAGAGCACCTATTTATCAGGGAAGCCAACTCTGGAACAAACTCTCTGCCAAAACCAGGAATGCAACAACAAAAATGCTGAATGCTGAAAAAAGATGCTATTCAACTGGAATAAAAACTAATTAAAAGATTGAACACAAAAAAAAACCCAAAATGATCGAAAAGTGATATGGGGCTGCCCAGTCCAATATTAGTTTAATATTAGACTGGGCAGGTTACTGGACAATGCAGTGGATATCGCCATGTAGTGAATCAGTGATCAACGTAATTATCAGTTATGGGTTTATTTATTAACAAATTGTCCACAAAAAGTTGTGACTGAAAACAAATTTAAAAAACACGAGTAAGTTTCAAATGCAACGTGTTAATTTGTTTCTTGATACATTGCCAGAAAGACATACTTAGGATTGTAGATGAAAATAATAATTTATTCTACATTGTTATCAAATTTTCTAAACTAACTCTCAATTCTGAGTTCAAATCCTAGCCAAGTCCAATGAATAACTTAAAAATCTATACTTATCACTACCTAGCCTCTCGCTCAGCATTACTGTGATAGGGCAAGGAGCCGTGAAATAAGGAATACCAATTGTCCGTGATTGAAATTTCCCCTGCGTAATCAATGAATATAACAAAATCACCTTTGTGGTGGCTTTGTTGCTGAACCAGTACTAACATGTGGACATGCGTGTTGTCAGTTGCTGCGTAGATGAGGTGGCGGCGGAGCATCACGAAGCCGACGCATTGATCCACTTCGGGCACGCGTGCCACTCCCTGACCCGTCGCATCCCGGTCATGTATGTATACGGGCAGTGGCCTGTTGACGTGGATAAGTGTACAGCGAGTTTAAAGGCCTTAGTCAGCAGTCTGTCCGATACAATCGTCATAGTGTATGACCTTCACTACCACTATGTCGCAGGTAAGAATGTTCAACTGGGTGCCGTAACTAATACAGCACTGGTCAAACTTAGATTATATAGACTGTCAATTCCAATAGTAAGATGGCCGGAAGACCAGTGCTCCGGAGCTGACAAATGTCATAGTCAGATGGTTAAATACTTTACCCCCCAAAAAAAACTCACTCAATAGACTACATCACGGTTCCGACTGTGCATGCGCTGAAAACGGGGCCGGGAGCAAAGCAAAGGCGTATGGCCATTGAGTTTGCCGATACGCGGAGAGCAAAACTGGCATTTTATTCAAAATAAATAGAAATACATAACAATTTGTCACAAACATGGACGGAAGGATGCAATATAATAATATAATGAATATGTTTAAGATACAACTCTCCATAATTAAGCATTTTGAGCTAAGAAACATACAATTTCAGTCACTTTACAGGCTGATTTTTACATCACCATTGATTAGTCAGAAGTAATTCTTGATCTAAATATTAGAATGTCAAATGTGTCAACAAAAACTTGTTTCAAAGAAATATATAGCCAATATCTGATTAACCCTACTCATTTTCTATTTCTACATATGTCATTAACCATAGAATATAAATAAAAACATGAATAAAATAAATAAAACTGACTCTGGCTATGGCTCTAACACTAGTCTGAGTGCCTAGATTTGTCTAAATCTAAATGCACATGGCATAAGATGTGCTGATTATATTGATGTAAATGCAATGCTGGATAAAAGATTAATATCTTAATTTATTATATATTATATTTAGTTGGTGTTCTATGTTTCAAACAAGAGCTGAAACTAGCACATTTCATAGCTGCACCCAGTGTATTAGCATGAGCCATGTGCTTCTCGTGGCTTTGTTTTGCTCTGATGCATCCCACAATGCACTCCGCCGTTGGAACCGTGATGTAGTCTATAGACCTACTTACTCCATTACCAGTGGCGCCACTCGGCGGATTGATTTTGCACTACAGTCCCGGGTTAGAAGTCTGAGAAGCATTTCATGCACATGTGCTTTTATGTTGGATGTGTAGGTGTTAACTAGTTTGGTTTAAATTAAATGTTTATTTTGATGGACTTATTTTCATTAAATGTCCTTTAGACTAATTTAGTTTAAAGTTCTGAAACGATAAAAACCCTATGCTTATCTGAAAGGTTTCGCTGTTTCTTCGGGTTGCATTGGGTTCCAAGTTCAATCTTGAGTTAGAAGCCGATGCATCGCACCGAGGTCTGTTTCTTGTTCGATGCTCATCCTGATATGCTGTCAGATGTTGCTAAAACGTAAAACCCCAATGGATGCATACCATGCACGGTTTTGTAATACACTGAGTAATGCAGTAATACAAGAATATAATTCATTGCAGGACAGCTGCATAGGTTGAGCGGCCGCTTCTTGTGTTGCAGGTATTGGGTTCGAAACCGGGCTGAATTAAACTACTAGCTTGGAAATTCCAACTCGTCGCTATTTAGCCTGGTGCTCGAGATTATTAAGATTGGGCAAGGAACAGTGGAATGAGGAAGACCAGTTGTTCGTGATTGAAATTTCCCCTGCTTACTCAACGAATGTAACTAAAAACTGATTATATTCATATAATGTATTATATGGCATATGTCTAATATATATATGTATGTGTTTGGAGTAGTGCAATGCAGAAGAATATGTGGCCGAGTCAAAGTAAATGTAGATGGCTTTTTGATAGATTATTTCTATGAACAAATTATTAATGCTAGATTCCTTTTCACCCCTTCTTTTTCTTCAGAAAAGCTTGCAGAAAGCCTTAGGCCGCATGTCCAAGGCGACCTCGTGTTGACACAACCCAGCACTTCCCAGAACCAGGCTGGTGACAAGAATGGACACTCGGCAGAAGCAAGCCGGCAGACAGTCATGCTGGGTCGGACTTGTGTGCTGCCAGTCGGCGCTAAACTCTCAGGGTCTGTAATAGTCTATATAGGCCAAGAAGGGCGCACACTGACAAACTGGATGATGAATCTGAATCGAACTACCTTCTACTCGTACAACCCGAACACTGACAGGGCACGCAAGGAAAGCGGTGTCAACAGGCAAGTGTCGCGGAGGCTTTTCCTGATTGAAAAGGCCAAGGATGCGCAGGTCGTGGGCATCCTCGCTGGTACACTGGGCGTGACCGGGTACCTGAATCAGATTGATCAGCTCAAGTCCCTCATTAAGCGGGCGGGTAAGAAAAGCTACACATTCGTGGTCGGTAAGCTGAATGTAGCAAAGTTGGCAAACTTTACGGAGGTTGACATTTACGTGCTTGTGTCTTGCCCAGAGAATGCACTCATCGACTCATCTGAATTCTACCGGCCGGTTGTGACGCCATACGAGTTGGAGATTGCCTGTAACGATGCCAGGGAGTTCACTGGGGACTGTGTGACAGACTTTGGGCAACTGCTTCCTGGTAAGCAATCAAAATTTGAAAACTTAAATCATTTAATAATCTTACCAACTCAACATGTTGTCGATTTTGGTGCGTTTTTTTTAGGGGTGGGGGTGTTATTAAATAGTTTATTATTAGTACAAAATGGGTTTGTCGACTGTATCAATATGTATTATATATTTACTTGGTAATATTAGGTACTCCAAAGTGGGCACATACCGTGTCCGCAGCGCGAAATACGACATATTTTAACCCTTTTTAAAATACTTCCATCTCCACTAGTTCTGCTTCGTTTGAAATAAGAATTATATGAAATTAAAGCCTGTTATTTTGTCTTTTAGCGTATTTGATTTTTAATTATCATTATGAAATAAATTATAGTCAATGGACACTTGTTAGGGGGTACCATCGGCAGCTCTGTGCATGCTCGTCGAGTTTGTTTTCATCCAGTCTGAGCTACTCCCTTCCCTAAAATTGATGCCTTGGTGAGCACATTGACCTGAGCTAAAGATAACCACCAATGAACGACAGAGAAGAAACTAGGCTTCATTAGCATATCAAGCATGATTGTTTTTAAGTGGGAAATTTGATTGAACTGAAGGAGTGAAAACATTAAGACATCAATCCTCCTTGAAAATTGATCAGGATCGTTCTGAAAATGATATCATCAGAAAGCTCAAGTCTTCCTATACATAACCAGAACAATATTTGGTTGAGATTTATATCATGCTCATCAAGGTTGGTCTGAGAAAGGACTGCTGCAAGAATGTGGCTATTGTCAGCTCGTGATGCCAAAAAGGGAATTTTGTCTTTCTTTCTCTGATCAGTTCGCAAAGTATGTCATCATGTAGAGCTTGTAATTCTGGTTATTTCGGTATAAAGATTGTAGTGATAGGACAATTAGAACGGGAGTTATGCTATTTTTCTTAATTTTACTGAATTTATTATTGGTAGTTGATGGAAATTAAGGAATTTAGCAAGTTTGACATGAAATTTCAGAAAGAATACTAACAGTGATCGTCTGTAAAAATTTGAGCTTCTTATTTGTACTATAGAGAATGAGATTGTTTAATATTGGACAGATCATATGCAAAATAGCTTCCAGGTGGGACCCTAAATCCTAGATTTGGCTAATTTGGAAATGTGCACAAATCGGGGTAACAAAATCAATCTTTAAACACTCATAACTTTGCAGCTATTCAATCGATCTAAATGATTTTAATATCATTGAGATCCGATTTAAAAGATATGTACAGATATATAACTTCTAATACTGACCTGTTGGGGGAAAATATCACTTTGGAGTACCTAGTAATATAGAATACAATTTGGTGCGGTCATTATGAACCAGATCAAGTCATGGTATGAGGGATGGGTGGAAATATTTGTGAACAGAATTTAATAGACATCTTGTGATTGACAGTTTGAGGTTTTAGCTACAAGAGCACATGATGTAAATAGTCCAAAGGGATCAATCCTTCGGCCCCTGAAAGGCATCCCAAATTCCCTCAGGCCTCAAATCCCATATCCTTCAAGAACTGCTTATTGCATCCCCATGCACATCCACCCCAAATAAATTATTATTGACAGGACGCAATAATATGTATTTTTTTAATCTGAACATTTTGATGATATTGTCGTGGGGTGATGAAAATGGGAAATACTGTGCCTAGAGCGGGACTCGAACCCACATCTCTTTGCATTCCGGGCCAGTGTGCTAACCATTACACCACCTAGGCTCCCTGATATCAACACACTCCCCACGCCTACCTGTCTATGTGGTTACTTGCCTGAGAGGTCAGTGCAGACCACTACACTCGTCCCCCTGGAATTGTAAGTCTTGTAATGATTACAATTACATACATACAGGCAATGTACTAACACATACATACACAGGGTAGGTTCAACAACCATACAGCGCAAAGCTTGTACAGGATCCTGATCACGGCAACCAGTGTCGTGGGGGTGATGAAAATGGGAAATACTGCGCCTAGAGCGGGACTCGAACCCACATCTCTTTGCATTCCGGGCCAGTGTGCTAACCATTACACCACCTAGGCTCCCTGATATCAACACACTCCCCACGCCTACCTGTCTATGTGGTTACTTGCCTGAGAGGTCAGTGCAGACCACTACACTATATTCATGCTGAGGAAACATTAATTTCTTTCCACTTCCTGTTTGTTTTAAACCGCATTTTATTAGGTAATAATACAGGTCGCACTGCACATTTAAGCTGCATACTTTGCACATAGGAAAGCTGAATGGAGCACTTAATTAATGAGTAGACATGCCAGTAGGGCACAAATAGATGCTGACATCCCCATATATGGACATTATGGACCCATGCAGAGCCTACTTTAAATTCACCAAAAGGACAATAGCCCTATGGTTTCAATTTCTCAATGCGATCCTCTAATATATATATATATTCACATATATTCACATAAGGAGGTCTGTTCGCTTCAAATTCTCTGGTGCGGATGAATATGGGAGCGTATCCGTTAGAATACCACCGGTCGGAGAGTGGTGGACAGGATGCATAGTAATAGTATATGCAGTATCTGTAATAACAATAATAATACTGTTAATAATTCCCTTCCACGGCTTTATACCAGGGATGAAAGATCTCCGTAATTTCCCGGATTTCCGGGATTTTTCCTGTAGGCCCTTACTGCAAGCCTGAAGCACGATCAGCGTATAGGCCCTATACGTTGTTTAATGTCGCAGCACCATCAGCGTATACTAATACGTGGTGCAGACGCTGCAGCACATTCAGCGTATCCTACTAATACGTGCTTCAAACGCCGCAGCACGTTCAGTGGATATTACATGATTCAAATGCCGCAGCACAATCAGCGTATACCAATATAGACCTGACTTCGGGGAATTTTGCGCGATTCCCTGACAATGCTAAGCCTATGGGAGAATATCCACATTTCCGCTTTGTTTTGCCGGAGACCACTTTCAACCCTGTTATACTCACATAATACTTATACATCACATATGTGTGTATACATTGTATGAGAGTGCACGGCTAGTGCTACATGTCAGTACAACAAACAAACAAATACGCAATCACATTCATCTCTTCACAATGCAAGGCCAATTCCAAACACATTCACATGTATATCAATAACCGGGCTGATTTTGCAAATACCATACTTTTAATTATAGGTAACCCTGGGTTGTAAAACAAAACAACAAAAAACACACACCAAAAACAACCTTATCATGCACATACAAATTGTGATTGGCGCTCATTTCTCAGGTGGAGCCATGTACGTGCAGGCCCCCGAGACGATGCAGCAAAGGGCGGATGTGTCGCTGGTTACCGGTGGGATGCGCATAATGGGCGTGGACACCAGCGAAGAACCGGAAGTCAGCGACGGGCAGGTAGCTGAGCGGAAGTCATGGACTCTCGACAATACAGCAGGTAATTGGGGTTATTCTTAGGCTTAACACTAGGCTTGTGACCACTTGCAACCAACAAAAAATCCGTGCAGTCGTCGGCGACCTCATTGTGACCAAAACAAAAAACATGCTGTGAAAAAAAGGGTTTGCAACTGAAAGGAAGACAGGTTGGGATATCGTTGGGGACTGATTTGCGACTGATCAGCATTCGATTGTTGATCAATCGCAGATCAGTCCCATATTAGATCATGTGAAGAGGAAATCCACCGGTGACGTCATTCATACATTACATTCGCAATTCGTTTGTTGTCTCAGTGGACTATACCGGACGACTTTAATAACATATGACAAGGACTTATTAGCCGACGGTCAGGATAATGTGACTGAGTATGATATCGTATCATTTTGTGAGGTATAAAGTACTTATGCAAATATTATTCATATATGTAATTCTCCTGCTTATTATTACTATGTTATTCTATTCAACTACTGCTCCTGTAACCTCCTTTGATATTTCCTTTGGTGGTTGTGTTACTGGAGGCTGCTTCCAAGCAGCTGCCCATCTCCCCTCCTGCCCTCCAGCTGGCACCTCACCCCCCACCCCCATATCTGCCCATTTCGACGCCGATTTTGCTCAACAAATGCACTAATAGAACAAGTATATCTCAATGGGACAACCACCAATAGTACCCTGTCAGAAGGTTGCGGATCCTGTCCTGATATAACAAGTGTTGCTAGGCCGTAAAGCCCCAATGACTCACCCGTCTGCATTCTGTCCAACAGGTGACCGGCTGGCGGCTCGATCCTGGCAGGGCCTGGAGCAGAAGCTGGGCCAAACTCCGGTGACGAAAGCTGTCGAGGGGAGAAGCGGGATTGCCATGGGCTATCAAACTGAACCACAAATACGAAACTAATCTAGTAATTATCCCCTTCCTCTCGGCAGGTGGAGTAGCCTGCTCATTGAACAAATAAGTCTCTGCACAAGCGCTTTCTTTCCTCTCTCCTTCCCCCGCCCATGTCCCCTATAGAACGTATAAAACATACATATATAAATCGGCGGAGGGAATTTGTAGGAATTATTAAAAAAATAAGTATCGAGAAATATGTTTGGGTATTATTGTGCGCCAACCGATGCCCCGCTTCCATTTACTCTGTGTCGGTCACGATCGGTGCGCTGTCAGCGGCGATTTTCGGCGGGACAACGGGTATTCCTTTAACTAAGATTCCTTATACGCAGTATGCGGCATGCGAATGCGGCAAAAAATCGAAAAGCATGTAATTGAATAGTGGTGCTTCCATACGTCCGAATACGAATGCGAATGCGGCAAATGGATCGACCCATGGACTGATCGGTGCGAATGCGAATACAGCTGCGTTTGCCATAGAAAACAATACTAACTTTGATCTTCATTCACAAATTTGGAGGAAAAACCCCCAAAAATGTTATGGTTAACTTTTTTGGTGTGTCTATTTGTTTAACCATCCCCCAGCACAAAAAGCTAACATCGACTATTGGGGGTTGGCATATATCTATCCCGCATATACCACATTCACATTCGCATACCGCGTATAAGGAATCTTAGCTTTAGCCGAATTTCAAACTATATATTCACTCTTCGTTCCCTCCTTTTGGGGCACCGTAACCGTCTCCCCTTTTCCCATCTCTCTACTTCCCCCGCCTTGGTCCCCGCTTAAATGGCAACGTGATATATAACAGAGAGTAAGCAGTAGGAATTAAAACAAGGCATTAAAGAAAATTAGTTAAGAAAATATTGGAATCAATGAGAAGTATGTTAAATTAATTTTTTTGAACAAAAAACCCATTAATATTCTAATAATTTATGAATAAGCAATGCTTAGGACCGACCCCCACCCCACCACCACATTTGTGATTAATATAAATATGTATTATTTCTGCGGAATTTATATAAACTGATCTCAGTGTCTTCTCCCATGTTTCAGCCCAGAACCAGTTTCAGCAGTACTTATACCCGGCTGGTGCCGGGTATAACATGTGAGAACATGTGAGACATGTGAGAACACACTGGGACCAGTTTATATCAGTTCTGAAGAAATAGCTATTTCCCGTTTCTGGATTATGGTGCATTCATTTTCCCTCTCTCTGACTTTGGGTATTGTTTATGTATATATACACGTGTTAGTCATTAGCCTCCCCCTGGGGGGGTCGGTATAATGACAAATGAACGGCTCATGTAAGAAAGAAAAAATCATCCTCTACCCTTTCCCATTCCAGCCTTAGTAAAATGCCGCTATTCTCAGGGGCCTAGATTTGGATGAAACAAAACGCTACTGGAATAAAATGCAATGGAATAAAACGCTATAAATATGATATATTTGTCATCTCAGGTTGTACGCAGCTGCGTATTTGGAAGCTAGGCCCATCGAATACCACCTTCAACTCAAACGAAACGATTTCTTAACGCTACTACTAGCTCAAGCAATGCAAAGTTAATTAGCATAGCCTGCCAACTACAACTACCCGAAGAAGATTGTTCACAAACTGCCACTTTGTGTGCAGAAAACCAGTGCATCCACTGGTAGTGGTACAATGCTTGTTATGATGAATAAATATTTGAATTAAAAACAAAAGAGAATCCGCTTGCAACTTAATCAGAGAATAGCTCCACCAAAGGGGGCCTTTAAGTTTGCGTGAGTCTCTTGTCAGATGGCGCACCATGCCGGTCTCTGTAATGCTTTGGTTGGATAGAAGCAGTTCATTCTACTAGCAAGTGTGGGGATTTGTGTGTGTGTGGTGGGGGTTGACGGTGTGTGTGGTGGGGGTGTAGGTGGTTTGTGGTGGAGGTGTAGGGGTGTCCTGCAGAGCGGCACCTCACAATCTTTAGCATCCCCAAACCCCCACGACACACCTACACCCCCACGACAGCCCTAAACCCCACGACACACACCTATACCCCCAGTACCCCTTAAACCCCAACCACCCACCTTAAACCCCATCACACATCTACACCACCCCACACACACATACACCCTCACCACACACACCTACACCTCAATCACACAGCTACCACACACCACCACACACCTACACCACCAAACACATACCACTCACCTACATCCCTAAAGCCCCACCACACACCGACACCCCACCACACACATACCTAAACCCCCACCACACACCTACACCACCCACACCTTTCTATCCAACCATGATGGCCGACTTGGACCGGGAATGGGTGCTGCCACCAAGTGTATATCGAGAGAACTGGCTCATGAAAGCTCCCTATTGCTATGGTTCCTCCATGAAAAAGTACTAAAACCGTTTATGTTCATAGATAATTAAAACTGCGCAATTAACTAAATCCACTTCTAAAATAAATATAGCATAAACCAGGCATGTGATTTCTCCAGAATTCCTTTTTTTCTGTCCGCCGAAACCGCCTGGTAAAGTGAAATAATTTAAATTGGAGGAGACAGGTGGTCCGAGCAGTGTCCGAGGTAGAAGTGGGCTCTGGTCAGGGCCCGGAAGCCCGAGAAAGGGGGAGGCGCCACCTGATGGATTCGAACCCAAACAATCTCTTATTCAACAGTACTACCCAGTAACACCAGGGGAGGTCTCTGCGCTCTATCTACACTGGCATATCCAGGATATACGTGTGTGTAGTGAACGCAGGCAACGAGGACGACAAAGGGTGGGATACAGTATTTATTCAAGAACACACCCGTTTAGATAATGGAATAACCGTATCTGGCTGGGAAAAGGCGCCACGGACAGCAAGTCCACCCAGCCCAACTAAGTGTCTGCAAGGGCTGTCGTGACACGCATATGGGCAAGAATATGCTCAGACAACGGCAAACAAATATATTTAAATACTGTGTTGGATGACCAATCCCCCCTGGTTTTTATCTCTTCAATCGAAGCCCCCTGCATTGCTAGGAAAGTGCAGCCACCACGGTGTAAAGAGTGACAGGAATAGTTATCATGGTCAAGCCCCGAGAGCTCAGAAAAATGCTTTATGGTTGCCTGTAGGGCATCATAAGACAATGGAGATAAGGTGCTGTCTGCGTTCCCACACGCTGGAAGTTCAGAAAAGTGCTTGGTAAGCCAATGAACTGCACATAAATCGGAATTGGTCACCTTAGCGACTGGTAATAATAGTTCACATTGTTGAAACTGAATAGTCTTAGACTTTCTAACAGTAATAATAACTCCCTAAACATAGAATGTGAAGTCTTTGCGTAACAGCATAGAGTGATGAGGTAAGCTGACACTTCCTCAAAAGGGCACGAAAACCTGTTAACAAGGCAGCCCTGGTAGCTGTATGTCCCACGGAATGTGAGAAATAAGAAAACATTACAATCAAGTCTTTAAGTAATAAGGGGGCAGCTCTTTTGACTTCACAGCCGAGCTTGGGTTTTGCCCCACCGAGAACAGTTTTAATAATATGTGATTGGTAATCAATAGGTGAAGCATCTTCAGCTTTCAGAAAAGAATTGAGATCACTAAGATAATTAGTGATAGAAGAATATTTCAACAATTTTGATAACCAGGTTATATACAATGCCACCTGGGTAGAGGTGCACAGTGTAGGCAGAAGAAGGCCTGCAAATTCCTCAATGAATCGCATTTAGGTGCGCACCTGCATGCTACGTGTCAGTTTCAATTTTGGCGCGTAGTAATGATCCTGCAAGACCTTCATGTCCTGGTGCAAGCCTAGAAATTAATAAACTAACTGTCATAAGTAATGAAAGAAATAATTAATAATAATATGTCAATAATGTCATTAACCAAAGAGATAATGGCAGCAGAGTAGATTGACTGCATCAGCTGAAATAAGGTGGATTTTGGTTTTTTGATTAGGCCACCTGCTCAAAGAGTTGCAGATGGAGTTTCTATCACTTCGGACATCTGCTAAGGAGATTTCAAAATTGTATTCGCAGGATAACCAGAATAGTTCTCTAATCCATTTCATAATTAATTTATTTTTGGATTTTCCAGAATTTAGGGCAGATTGCACGACTGTACTGTCTGTCATAAATATTATTGAGCGATCGCACCAGGATGACTGCCATCTAGCTGAGGCGCCCATCACCGCCCAAATTTCTCTAACACTAATATGCACATCTGCGCACGCATCATCAGAAGGTGTGTAATGATGGCCAATTTCTTCTGAAAGGCTAGCGGCTTGTGTGTCGAAAGCCCCCAACACACCAGTCATTTAAGTAAATCGAGCCGAAACCGTAGTTAGACGCATCTGTATAGACTGAGAATATTGGCGTGTGTCTGCCCAAAATGTGCAAATCAAAATTCGGACAACTCACGACTTCAGCAATAATAGATTGTATTAAAGCTGCATAGTCCGATGAAATATCAAATTTTCAAAACCAAACCAATTATCTAGATTTTATTTGACATATCTAACTTAGATACTGATGCACTTATTAAGCATTTGTTTCTGGGTAGAAGCCAATACTAAGTCAATTTAGTTACTGCAGAAGTCTATGGTGTCAGAGTTTTGGCAAGCTTGCCAAAACTAATTTTCCATGTTTTCACTCAAAATATCTCAAAAGTTTACATTTAAAATTAAAATAATTTTGAACTAATGTAAAGTAGATTCTAGTGATAAAAAAAAATACAGAAATTCAAAACCATCGGAGTGTGCAACTTTAAATCGACTTAGTATTCCCTTCTCTGCAGCAACAATTACTTTATCATTGTGCCAATATCTACATTAAATATGTTGAATCCAATCAAAATATGTGTTTTGGTTTCGAAAATTTGATGTCTTCATTAAACCTAGATAAAAGATTCACCCGGTACTTGTAGTACACGGGTGAACGTCAACGTAGTCTAAATACGGGCGAAAATAGCTTTAGTATGGAACCTGAACTAGAAACTGTGGCTCCAGTATCAAATGGCTACTCATATAGGGACAGATTTGGTGAAATGGGAGAGAATGCAAAAAGACAAGATGGCGGCCGCAGAACGCCGTCGATTTCACTTTTAAATCTTATTAAACTAGATATTATATTATATTTTTCAACTCAAAAGTAGCGGGCTAATAATAAAACAGATGTAAAGAATAATTGTTGCTTCTTAGTTTGTGAAATTAGGCTCTCAATTCTTTGACCCGTTTTTTCGCCAGCTTTGACATAGGGTTGGTATGCACCTAGATAAAAGATTCACCCGTTGTAGTACACGGGTGAAGACCAGCCTTATATAAATACGGGCGAAAATAGCGTTGGTATGAAAGTGAGGCTCCAGTATGGAAGTGAGGCTCCAGTATGTGGCTCCAGTATCAAATGGATACTTCTACAGGCACAGAGTTGGTGAAATGGGCGAGAATGCAAAAAGACAAGATGGCGGCCGCAGAACGCCGTCGATTTCACTTTTAAATCTTATTAAACTAGATATTATATTATATTTTTCAACTCAAAGGTAGCGGGTAAATAATAAAACGGATGTAAAGAATAATTGTTGCTTCTTAGTTTGTGAAATTAGGCTCTCAATTCTTTGACCCATTTTTTCGCCAGCTTTTACATAGGGTTGGTATGCACCCCTCCTGTGGCTACTGCAGCAGTACGGGGTGAATATTGTATCTAGTATGCACCCCTCCTGTGGCTACTGCAGCAGTACGGGGTGAATCTTGTATCTACATTAAACCATGCAGCCTTAGTTAAAATAGTATGTCATGATTAACAGAAATATAGGCATTTCGAAGTGGTTGAATGTGGTAAAACAACAGATTAAATAATTACACAATTAAAAGAAAGTCTATAATAAGGGGAAGAAACAATACCAAAGATAGTATATCTGACGGTGCCTTCACCACCTGTCAGAAACTGCATGAGCGTCCTGGACACCCTTACATGTGCATGAAAGCAGAAGCAATTCAGCCAGCGAAAGCGTCATTGGATTCCGGAATATTCTGATGTTGCCATAATCGACTCTGGTCATTTACCCCATCGTCGCCAACCATTATATACACTATTAGAAAGGACAATGACAATAAGTAAGTCTGACGTACATACCATTTCATATTGTCTGATTCTGAGCCTGAAACGGGAGTTAAAGGGACTGATGCACATATTATCGCTCAGCTTATTTCTGTTCCGCCGAGACTTGCCTCCAGTAGCCTGAGAATGAGTAGGCCAAGGGATTAGGGAACAACTAAAACTACCTATTTTCTGTGGCAAACTTTTAGTTTACTTTTACAGTTCCCAATTCATTAACATCAGTCTACGAATTTTTAGTTCCCATACTATGTTAAATGTATGTGATTCGTGTTGTGACTTGTGTATACAGTATTGTAATGTTATATGTCTTATGATTAGGGCCTATACTTACTGAGGCTATAGCTATACGCCTTATATTATGAAACTGAAAGGGAGGGGAAAGATTAGATATGTAAGAATAATGATAAAACTGTTGAATGTATCATGATTGAGATCAGATATATACATTAATGAGATTAATAATAACAAGTGGCAGATAATTGAACGTATACTCAGACTAGACAAAACTCTGAAAAATACCCAAAGAAACAGGCTACTTACACCCAAAATCGGAAAAGGCTGGCCTGAGCAGAAACAGGTAAACACTCCTGGGCGAGGGACCAGACCAAGACAGCACCACAGCTGTCCAGTGTTGAAAACAAGCACCCTTGCGGGAGCTTATAAGTTATGGGCAGAGTAAATACCTTGTCAATAAATAACAAAATTTAAAAAGGATAGGGCAAAGGCTCAGTGTCCAGATAATGTGACTGAGCGGGATATCAGTTCATGATGCCGGGTTTCCCAGTGGGGCAGCACTATAAAGTCGTCATGAGTGCGCACTGTAACAACTCGGTACCCATCCTAATATGAGATAAGATGTTGCCAGGACATAAAACTCCAACAACCAAACCTATATAGTCTTCAGTGAAAGAAATTCCTCCCATGGCAGCTCGATGCTATCTTGGTCAACATCCCTGCCCATATAAACCAATGTACTTACTGACAGGTAAATAGACCATTTTTGGGGTACATTATACACCATAACTTTGCTTCTACCTGACCTATTAAGTCCATCCATATGTCAAATTAAAGGCCTTTGAGTGCTTTATCAGAATACATTGTTGTGAAAGCCTATCTGATATTTGACATTGTTCTACAAGTCTCTAGCCTTGGTAAGAATCAACTGTAAACAATCTGTGGAAGTCATGGTTCCAGTGATCAGTGTTCATCTATAATATATTGACATTCACTGACACTGATACAGTTGATGAACTGGCAGAGCATGCCACCATACTAAAGCAGCTATCTGATTCTCCCCGTTCAACTTTGATGATGATTTCATTCATTTTACACACTTACACGCTAAAAGGACAGCCTATCACAGATAAGTGTTTTAGCAATATATTTAGCATATTCGATTTGGAATTCACACATTTGTGGTTGTTTCCATACCCCAACCATCAAGCACACTTTCTATACAAAAGTAAAGATAAATGACTGAAATGACTTTAAATTCATTGTTTTAAATAACACATAGTTTGGCCAACATGGCTTAGTGCAGCCACCTCTCCCAGTGGGAAGACTGGGGGAGAGGGCACATTATACCACGAGAGTTTAGCACTCAGTGTTCCTTCAAAGATGTTTACGCCATTGTGAATTGGATCTTTAGTTTGGTTTCATGGATAAAGATTATTTTATTCACTTTGGCTTGAACAACCTTGTCAGTTCAAATTCGTCATGTGCAAAACCTAATCAGACACTTGAAGCTATATTAACTGGAATGTTCACAATCCTTACTTAATGTTTTGAATATGTAGAAATAAAAACAATATTTGGGAAATGGCACGAAATACTTGTTTTAATTCCTTAAATATTCAAGCAGCAATTTCTAACTATACTTGGTTTAAATCCCGTCCTTATATGACCTTAGATGTTGCTAGGACGTAAAACAACAACAAACAAACAAATCCTGTATCCTTGGTTATCTCATACTAGTGAACTTGCCTCTGTAAAGTTATGTACAACAGTCTAAGTGTAGTAAGGTGTAAATATAACTACTTGTTTAAAAATGTACAGAAGAATAATAATATAATAAAATCTTTTTTAAATTTCTAGTTACAGAAGACCTGATTAGGAAAAAGGCGGAACACAATGAGTGCATTATATCAACGCTTGAAGAGATATCACTTCATCAATTGGACATTCAACGGTGAGTATATTCAAATATCTTCATTTGTTTACAACACAATAACAGTATGTAATGCGTACGAAGTCATTTTAGCTACGTAAGTAGATATGATGTGGGGGTGGGGGTATGGTATTTGTGTGGACTAGAAGTAGTATAATTAAGCAGAAGTATGGCTAAATAATTTGGTGTGTCTTTTTTTAAGATACCTTATTTCTAAATAAAATATCTCGTGTTTAATGGATGTATTCATTCGTTAGGTGACTGTTATAACCTTCGCTAACTTCTGGCGCAGTCCATAAAATGTATAAATAAATGATGTTGTATGTATTAATGAACCTGTTCGATCCTGGCCGCATAGACTGTAAGTTATCTCTGTGTGCCCAGAATGTGGGGTTGCTATGGGAACGCCACTGCTGCTCCACTCTGCTAATGGGTTTCCGCCTCCACTAGGCCAAATGCATGTCTTCTGAATACATGTATTTTGAATACATGTATTTTGAATACATGTATTTTGAATACATGTATTTTGAATACATGTATTTTGAATACATGTATTTTGAATACATGTATTTTGAATACATGTATTTTGAATACATGTATTTTGAATACATGTATTTTGAATACATGTATTTTGAATACATGTATTTTGAATACATGCTTTGAATACATGTCTTTGAATACATGTATTTTGAATACATGTATTTTGAATACATGTATTTTGATAATGTATTTTGAATACATGTCTTTTGATCATGATTTGAATACATGTATTTTGAATACATGTATTTTGAATACATGTCTTCTGAATACATGTCTTCTGAATACATGTCTTCTGAATACATGTCTTCTGAATACATGTCTTCTGAATACATGTCTTCTGAATACATGTATTCTGAATACATATCTTCTGAATACATGTATTCTGAATACATATCTTCTGAATACATATCTTCTGAATACATATCTTCTGAATACATATCTTCTGAATACATATCTTCTGAATACATATCTTCTGAATACATATCTTCTGAATACTTATCTTCTTCTGAATACTTATCTTCTTCTGAATACTTATCTTCTTCTGAATACTTATCTTCTTCTGAATACTTATCTTCTTCTGAATGCATGTCTTCTGAATACATGTCTTCTAAGTTGCTTCGTGGAGAGAGACTGAAGTTGTGTGTTTGCATGTCCGAAAGTTAGGTTCATATCTCTCCTATTTCCATCCATTGTTATTATATTAACTAACCGATCAAGCGCGGTGTTTAAATGGGTAGAGCACAGGCTTCCCATGCGGAAGGTAGCGAGTTCGATTCCAGGTCGAGTCAAACCAATGACTTACAAAATGGGTACTTCTCACTTCCTAGTCTGGTGCTCAGCAGTATTAGGATAGGGCAAGGACTGGTTGGCTCAGTGTTAGGATAATGTGACCGAGTGGTATATCAGGTCATGGTGCTGGTGACCTGGTCTCCCAGTGGGGAAGCACTACAAAGTCGCCATTGGTGTGCACTGTCACAAGTCAGTTCCCATCCTGTTATGACCTTAGATGTTGCCATGGCGTATAACTCCACCAACCAACTATTAACTAACCAACGAAGAAAGTTGACAAGATTTGCCCATTAAGCTGGGGTCCATATAATAAATCATGCATAATAATACTATGAATGTTTATATGGTGTATAAGAACTGTTGCAAGTATTATTGTAAATAGAATACCTACTGTTATGCATCGGCAACCTAACTCACTTTATGATCTGGGTCTGAGGCAGTGCAGGTAGAGCAACATGGATGGCAATTGGTCTGCCGTGAACAACCTAACAATTTCACCGTCCAGCCTCAGCCTTGCTCGTAGTTCTGTCTTGACTCCTACTTCTATGGAATAATTTAATAATATGTTCATTGCAGGATAGAAAATATCGATAAGTGGTGCCGTGATCTCAAGATTCTGTATTTACAAAGCAACTTGATTCCAAAAATTGGTAAGTTAAAAAAGAAAAATTTAAATAATAAACGGTAATAGTGGGATAATTCAAGTATGACTATTTTCGATAAAATAGAGAAATGTACAGAAGTCCATAGTTTTTTCAAGTTGATTTTTAAACAATGTACTATTGGCGTTGTATGTATGCCAATATATGAACACCAGACGGGATGGCCGAATGAGTTAGAGCGTCCGTTTCCCGTGTTGGTAGGTCGTGGGTTTGAACCCGGGTCGAGTCAAACCAATGACTTAAAAATTTATACTTGTTGCTTCCTAGCCTGGCGCTCAGCATTATTAGGATAGGACAAGGACTGGTTGGCTCAGTGTCAGGATAATGTGACTGAGTGGGATATCAGGGCATGGTGCTGGTGGCCTGGTCTTCCAGTGGGGCAGCACTATAAAGTTTCCATGAGTGCACACTGTCACAAGTCGGTACCCGTCCATGATATGACCTTAGATGTTGCTAGGACATAAAACAACAAACAAACAAACCAATATATGATAATGCGCATTAATTTGTCAATTTATCCATTTCAGAGAATGTAGGTCGCCTGAAGAAATTGGAATATTTAAATTTGGCTCTAAACAATATTGAGAAGATTGAAAATTTAGAAGGTATGTGAGTCTCCTAACCATTAGACTATCTAGGCACGTTGATGCAATCACCCTACCAATGCCTACCTGTGTATGTAGAATTTCACTTGGGAAAGTGAGTGCAGCTCATTGCACTCGTCCCGCTGAAACCATAAGGCCCTTACTTACAATTACAAACAGTTCCAAGTAATGCACTTCCATTGCATACACAGGTCCAAGTAAACCCCATATGTATCGTTTAGCATGTATGGCATCGTGGTCACGGCTCCAGTGTCATAGATGTGTTGCAAAAAAATACTCTATAGAATGGGACTCGAAGACACAGTCCTGCCATTCCCTGGTGAGCATCTTAACCATTACATTAGCTGAGCTCCCTGATGCAATTACTATACTCGTGCCTACCTGTGCATGTGGATAGTTCTCTGAAACTGAGTACCACATTTGTGACATGGACACCAAAAGTAAAACTAATAGCAGAATACATCCCAATAATAGCAGAATCCATGTTCGTATTAAGGTTTACGTGTTGTGCATATGTCAGAGTTACAATAATATATTTCCTCTTTTCTTTTGTTTATTATTCGTCAACCGATCACATTATCCTTGCTTTATTTTTTAGGCTGTGAATCATTGAATAAGCTGGACTTGACAGTAAATTTTGTTGGCGAACTTACCAGTATCGAAACGCTGAAAGGACTCTATGCCATGAGGGAGATGTAAGTACATCATTGCAACTCAGTATGAACATCTAATTCTAAAGCAAATCACAAATTTAATACGTAGGTAATGTTATCTTGGCGATTTGTCATACACTTATGGACTTTCATCATATGTAATATCTGGACTGGCTTATATGATATCTAGATAATCATAGGTGATATCCAGACAAGCATGAGCGATATCTTGACAAGTAAAAGTGACATCTAGATAATCATGCGTAATATCTAGACAAGTGTATATAATATCTAGATAAGCATACATGATATTTACAAGCATATGTGATACCTAGAAAAACCATTATGATGTCTAGATAGAATATTTAGACGACATCTAGACAACCATGGGTGATCTTAGATAAAAGATTCACCCTATACTTGTGGTACACGGGTGAACGACAACGTAGTCTAAATACGGGCGAAAATAGCTTTAGTATGGAACAGGAAGTAGAATGCCTGCCTCCAGTATCAAATGGTTACTTATATCGACACAGAGTTGGTGAAATGGGAGAGAATGCAAAAAGACAAGATGGCGGCCATCGAACGCCGTCGATTTCACCTTTAAATTCTATTAAACTATATGTTTTATTATATTTTTCAACTCAAAGGTAGAGGGGAAATATTAAGACATGTAAAAAGAATAATTGTTGCTTCTTAGATTGTGAAATTAGGCTCTCATTTCATTTCCCCCGCATTTTCGACAGCTTTTATATAGGGCTGATATTCACTTGTGTACTGCGAGTACAGGGTGAATCCTTTATCTAGGGTGATCTAGACAAGCCAGTGCGATATCTAGACAAGAAAATGTGATATCTAGACAAACATATATCATATTTTGAGAAGCGTATGTCACATCCAGACAAGCTTAGGTAATATATAGGCAAATATATCCATTTAAACAAATATGTGCATCTAGATATGGATAAATTGCAGAAGGATGTTTTAACTGCGCCATATCAAATTGTTTCAGATCAATGTAGCCACACCGGATAATGAATGTATTTGTCTACAGTGAATGCATGAGCTGCATGAAATATGCTCTTGTGAAGTTTTATAGCATTTAAAGATGGAGTTGTAGCTTTCTATGTAAGCAGACAACATTTGTTGTTTTAAATAATTTATTTATTCATTCACTGTGTTCTCTTGTAGATATTTGACCGGAAACCCATGCACTGATTTTGAAGATTACCGCCAATATGTTATAGCAACCCTACCTCAACTCCAAGTGCGTACTTTCTAACACATAATTTAGATGTTTGTTTGATCATGTATTTATTGCCTTGGTTTATATGAGTACAACGGATGTCACAGATGCACTAGTTCTTGGTGAAAATATTTCTGAACAGTTTATAGAAACACGAGGTTGCTTGGCCGCTGTGAGCACCCCATGATACTACAAACTCTCCCCTTCATATCACCTGTGATGCGACTATCCTAATCAAACCAACTCATGAATCAGTACTGAAAAGAGGAAGGAAAACCAGTCACACAAATGAACAGTGAATAAGTTGTGCTTTATTGGCAGCAACTCCTGTCCATTCCCCTACATATGACCTAGCACCCTCACTCCTCACCTTCTGTCCACACTAGTTCTCATTATCATGTTAGCCTGTATACTGAAAGCAGTGCCTACAGCCCATGGGACAGGAGTCCTATGGCTGTGTATACACTCAATTTGAATAGGTGAATTTAGGTAGCATCAGACAGAGTGTCTGGGGTTCCTGCTCAAAAGTTGGTGTGTCTCACTCAAGAGCCAGGAGTAGAGTGCCGGTGTCCAGTGTGACTGGAGCATCGGTCCTTCATTTACATAATCTTGTGCATCTCGTGCATCTAGTGTGGTCAGATAGCCAAGGCAGTGCAGGTGACTGAGTAGTCCCACAGTCAGCCAATCAGGTGGCCCCACAGCTGGGGTGGGAGCCAACCCCCAGTGGAGGTGGCTGCCACCCAACTCAGCTGCAGGTGCCGCTCCGACTGTATATGCAAATGAGGCTGAAGGTGGCCCTCCCCATGGTCACAGGGGTGAACCAGAAGTAGTATACAGTTACACACATATATATATCCAATGGCACACGTTAGAACTACACAGAGGACATTTCCATCACCTTGAACTGTTTCTTATATAACACAGCTCCTCCTTCCTCTGCAATGGCACAGGTTAGGACTATCCAGAGGACACTTCCATCACCTTGAACTGTTTCTTATATAACACAGCTCCTCCTTAATCCTAGGCAGCATGCATGAACATATATTTCACATAGTCTATATCATATCATACTGGGAGGAGGGCATCACTTATTTTTGGTTTAGATAACCTTTTCCCCACTCTGTCATCCAAGAATAAGGTTGCTCCCTGCCAATATGTAATTCTAACCGAAAATCCGTATATTTTTACAACGTCCCTCTTCCATTTCTACTTGTGCAAAACGGACAAGCAAAAATGGAAGCCCTTAAACATTACGTCTTTTTCGGTTTAGCCAGAGCGAGTGCCATACCATGGAGCAGTATGCGTGTTACTAGCCTTTATAAGTTTCGATACCCTTCCCTTCACTCCTCATGCAGTGTATTTTAACTTAAGTATACTCTCCCCTGCATTGGCCACTCCTCCCTTATTCACTGTTAAAATCTTTCTTTCAAGTTTTCTGTCTTTCTCCAGTTCTCCACCACCTTGAGGACCATTCCTATCTCCTTGTTTACAGTAATTGTTTTTAGATAAGAACAGCCCCAAAATCTACCTTTAGAATGGCGCTCCCAATGTAGACGGTGGCTTTGAACCGGCTATGTTGCTACTTATCTATAGTAGTTCTCAATCAATCAATAGTTCCATCCTCTAGTCGAGGGTTGGATGCAATGGTTCTCCACTTGTCCCGATGTTGTGCTGTTCTGATAGACTGTGAATAATTCAAGCCTGTCCACTGTGAAATATTTGTAAACCATGATGTTCTTGGTCTCCCTCTCCCTCTGCTGCCATTCACCTTCCCTTCCAACAATGTACGGTATATTGAACTCTGACGAATGATGTGGCCAAAATAAATAAGTTTCTTTGTCTGTATAGTGGCAAACAAGCTTTTCTTATTTTAAATTTTTCTGAGAACTTCTTTGTTGGTGATCTTCTTTGTCCATGATATTTTCATCATCCTTCGATAAGTCCACATCTCAAATGCTGCTAAACGTTTGTACATTTTCTTAGAGATTGTCCATGTCTCTGCCCCATACATTAGAGTAGACCACACATAACACTGAAGAATACGCTTCCTTGTTTGTATTAATATCTTACTTGATGTTAACACTCTATACATTTTGGAGAATGTTGTTCGGGCTATTGTTATCCTTCTTTTAATTTCTTCCTCACATCTCCCATCATTTGTAATCTTTTGTCCGAGATATATGAATTCGGATACTTGTTCTATGTTTGTGCCATCTATGGTTATATTGACATTTGGTTTATCTGTCTTTTTACTTATAACCATTGTTTTGGTCTTCCTGGCATTCATCTTCATGTTGAATAGTATTCCAGCTTTATTAGTTCTACTCCCCCCTTAATTAATATTACATTGATATTTTAAAAAGGTGTCTTTTATCCTCCTGTCACTGTCCAGGTTGTGTCTGCTAATTCTCTTGCACGCCCAGGCCCCCTTTAAAACTTATGATAAACATTTTTTTTAAATAAAGTATTTAAATTCTTTAGGTCTTGGTCTGACAATAAACACTTAAATGTCAGAGATCTAGGGTTTAAGGGGCTCTGCTGACCCTCTTAATTATGGGTCATAGAGGCCAAACTGTATTAGCTTTGAGATTTTATAGACTGGAGTTGTCAAGAGAAGGGACCTCAAAACTTTTAAAATCAAACAGGACAGGAGACCCATTGTCCTCAGTAACATTGACTGCTTTTTCTGAAGATAGGAAGCTGTGTGTAGTTAGAACTATTAAATATTACATTGTTCGTACTGAAGAAATTAGGAAAGGCAATTGTTGCTTAGCTTTATTAGGCCTCATGGACCTATTTCTGGAGACACCTGAGAGGGACGCTCAGAGTGTTAACATTAGCAGGAATAGACACTTCCCGGTTTGGGGCCCACCCCACGAGAGGGGCATTTGCTTCCAACGCAAGGAGCCTAGGTGTTCTGATTAACACTATTCTTAAGAATGCAGGTTGAAAGTCTTCCATTGCTTTTGCGAGACATTATGACAAAAGAGTGGAGAATACCAATACGGCTACAACCTTGCTTAGTCAAGTTAGTAATCGAATTTATGTCTACGTAAACCTCTCACTGTGCTATAATTAGCCAGGAGAACGAGGTGAAATAGATTAATTATGCGAGTACTTACGTAGTGCAGTTGACGCATAATTGGTGTTTCACCGAATTCGAGGAGTCGGCTATTTGTAGGACAGTCCCACCCAACCCAACCCAGGGTGGACAGAGAGTGCTCTTACTGGACTGGAAGATTACTATTGTGCTACATATTAATCTTTCGCCAATTATTGGATTAGGCATAAATTCGGGTACGGTTAGGTAAAGGGGTGCTGGATTCGGGGTATGCCTACCTCTCACTGTCCTACAAATAGCTGAGTCCTCGAACTCGGTGAAACACCAATTATGCATCAACTGTACTACGTAAGTACTCACATAATTAATCCATCCATACTGCTGTGTTATTTAGATATGAATTGCAGTCTGTACACTCGCAATATGTAGATAATGCAGAAGTCACTACTGAGCCCCACTACCACTTGGTGGCAGTCTCGACTACTAACCTTTACTGGTCAGAAGGATTGGCAGGTGGTAGCACGCTAGCAGGGGTGGTCCCTATGGTGGACTGTTCCACCCATGGCTAGTGGCCACCCCCTGCTGGAGGCTATGCGTTACCTGGTTGCTCAGTGACAGGTCACTTCTATTCAGACCTAGGTGCAATAAACCGTGAACTGACCCCGAGCATTGAAGCATCTATGGTGTCATTCATTATTCCCAGTCACAGTAGAATCTGGTTCATCATAGTGTAAATAACAACTTGTACATGCTAAAACATTACTCAAAGGTTCTTTCCAGAAGTTACCTTGTTGCAGTTTACTTTCATCATTTCTAGCTTTTGGATGGGACCCAAATAGAACGATCTGAAAGAATCAAAGCAATTCAGGTAAGTGACCACTACTGCACAGAGGCGAAAACAAGAGCATTCACTTAACCGTTATAAGCAGAATAAACAAACGATCACTGAACAAAACACACAGAAGAAGTAGCTTTTTATAACCATTTTTTCCAATCAGAATAAATCCTTTGTCAGTTCTCTCGTTATATTTGATCATGGGTTTTACTCAATTTTGTAGATACTAATAATATGATAGAGCCATATCAGTTACAGAGAACAGTGAAATTAAGTGAATATAGCAGGCTTTGTGTAGAAGTTTGATCTTTTTTTAATAGTAAATTGTGTTATTTTATTATTGAGATGATTGCGATGGATCAGCACACCTTCCTTTTTGTAATCTCCTGCTGGTCTTCAGTAGGATGTAAGGAAGTTAATGTCACTTTTTGTTCTCCTTGCTTTTTTTCTTTTCCCTCTCGTTTGTTTGTTTCTTCCTTTGTTTCTTCCTTTCTTGTGTGATCTGATGAGTGCGACTATTCTGATTTGCATCTATTCCAGCCCGACTCCGCTCTGATCCCAGTTATAATTTACCTAAAGCCGCCACATTTCTATTTGCGCAGATTTTGCCGGAAATTCGAGATGGCATTTTAGAGCAACAAAAACTGTATATGCGGAAAAGGGTGAGTATATATAATATTTAGCATTGTTGCTAGTAACGCACCAAAGAAAATGGATTTTGTCACGATGGGGAAGGGAGTCTACCATTAAAAACCCTCCACTACAAGCCACAGATTGTATGAGAAATTAGTCTGAAAACAGCTGTTAGGAAAATCTAAAGGTTCAGTGCATCTGATAAAAAGTGATGGTTTTTGCTATAGATATTGCGACATTCATGCTTTTTTCCTGACTATTACTGTCTGGTTGCTGTCTTTCTTCCTTACCGGTAGGCCTACATTCTGTTTGCAGGAAAAGGAAAGGCGGGAAGGACAGGCTAAACTGGCCGGTAAAGACGTCCATGCACACACTAAGAAGAGCGGCTCGGACTGGTACACAGACACGTCTACAACGCAGTAAGACTCGTAAAGCATTCTTTTAAGACTGTACCGGGCGTGTAATCCATAATGTGACTGAGTGGGATATCGAGTCATGGTGCCAGCACCTTGTTTTCCCAGTGGGGCAGCGCTATAAAGTCGCCATGAAAGTGTGCTGTCATAAGTCAGTACCTGTCCTGATACGGCCTTATATAAGACCTAAAACTCCAACAACTAACCTACATAAAGACTGTATCCAGACTATAAAGTATATGTAGTAGTCCGTACATGAGCCTCACCACCACGCGGAGGCGGCAGGAACTACGCTGACCACTGTTGTCCGTGCTTGGTGACAGGTAGCAGCAGGCTAGCCAGAGGTGCCACCCCCCCCCCCCCCCCCACCACCACCTCTGCGACTGGCTAGTGGCTCCCCCCACCATGAGAGATCACTTGCAACCTGGCTGGTCAGGGGGCGGGTTACTTGGATGGGTGACGACGCAGTGGGCCTAGTCAGGATTCAAACTGTGAAGCATACATTTCTCTTCTTGTCTTCTCGTCATGCTGTGTCAGTCGTAGTCCAAGCGGGAACCAGCCGTACCATTACAACACGGCCTGTCACAGATCGTGCATAATTATCAACTTTATCATGAGTGCAGAAACCTGATGTTGGCGACAAGTGGCTAACAGCCGCTGTACGCTCTTAGTAATAGAAATAAATGGTGATTTACAACGTCTGAACAGTGTTTAGACTTTGATTAGCTCCAAAACCTCGTCAATGTCTAAGCATTTGTTTACATGCCAAACAACTCAGAAATAACGTTATTTCAAAACTATTCTAGAATGTTTTTAACCATTGCTAAATTCCATAAATTAATTAATTATATTCAATGATGGAAAAAGTAGATATTGATAGCTATATCATATTCTGACTCGGTGCGCAGAATGACCTTGATCGGATGAAAGCAGAAAATCAACCTTTCAAGTTGTACACATGCGTGGATAGGCTGTAATGGTTAGCATACTAGCCCAAAATGTCAAGAGGTGTGAGTTGGAGTCCTGCCGTAGACGCAATATTTCCCATTTGCACCTCCCCTCCCAAATGCGCCCACAAGACAGTATCAACACAAAATAAAATAGTGTGACCGTTTGTTCGTCATGAAAGTGGCCTGTGTTGCTCGTATTGTGTTAATTAGCACACATTTCCAGGTTCAGAGTATGCAATTAGTGCTCTTGATTAATCAGTGATGAGCACGTCATTTACAAATGTGATGTTTAAGATAAAGTTTTGCTTCACTGTAACTTTCAGAAAGGAGGAAAGTACTGAGGAAGTGAAAGAGCAAACAGAAGAGGAGAAACAGAAGGCGTAAGACATGACATAGTACTACTACTAGTGATACTGATGATAATAATAGAAATAATAATAGGAATAATAATAGTAATGATGATGCCTTTAAGAAATAACGATGTTAACTCACATACACACAAGCTAAAGTAGAATTATTTTACTACCAGCTTTAACTCCGATTGTTAAAATACATTAACAAATTAAAAAGCTACTTTTACATATGTGCTATATACTGTTACATATCAATATAAACAAAGACGTTATTCTATTCTATGTCTATACTATACTATGTCTATACCATATCTATTCTATTTGAATTTGTGCTTGCGGTGACGTGTGTTATGATGACATGGTTTTGACACCATCCTAGTTGTGGTTTGTCAGTTTTGGGACTTTTTTTTTAAGCTTCTGGGATGAGAAGACTGCATTTACACCTGAATCCAGGCTCGAGGTTCACAAACACATAGAAGAGCAAAAGAAAAGGGAAGAGAAAACGTACGTGTACCAACCAGCTACTTGCCTTTTACTTTGCTACTGACCTACTC
This sequence comes from Branchipolynoe longqiensis, assembly GCA_030323885.1. Taxonomy (NCBI): domain Eukaryota; kingdom Metazoa; phylum Annelida; class Polychaeta; order Phyllodocida; family Polynoidae; genus Branchipolynoe; species Branchipolynoe longqiensis. Next base: position 5,021,442 of record CM059187.1, on the reverse strand, counting down.
TCTGCTCTGTCCAATGGCACCAGTGCCATATCAGATATCAGGTAATGAATATGGTTCAGTACATGAGCAAACAAATAAATAAAGCCTTGGTTTAATGAGTTTGCATATGTAATAAGCCTCATTGGTGGTGGCGTAATTTTTAATTAACTGCAGTGCCTCCAAAGACCCTATAACACTAAGACAGCTCACTCCCTATCTCTCCCATGGTAATGTAAATTTCGCAGCGCCACCTTGTGGTGGGTTTGATCAGCCCGGCTGCTGGTTGGTGTTTCACATGTAAACACATACAATTATATTATACATGATATAGGTAAGTATGAATACACATCAATATGAAATTGTTATGAACAAATACGCATCATCATCAGCCACGCCATCATCACACATCTTTCACATTCATATATACATTTATACATATAATATAGCAACACTGTAATCAAGAGAACAGCCAGCGCACCAGGTGGTGGGTTTGATCATTTTGATTACACAGTACAGGCTGAGTGAGCCGTCTTAGTGTTACAGGGTCTTTGGTGCCTCTTAGGCGTATGTAATAATTTGTACGTGTATAATAACAAAATATTATCGAATTAGAATGTGCATGCAGTTTACTATTACAATTGATGGCTTCATTTATATATCAAGCAGTTTTACTATATGTCAGTCAGTGTTCTGGCGCTGGCAAAAGATATTACTCAATGAATAAAGTACAGTTAGTTTTAAACAGTTAAAATATATTTTTTAAATCATTTTTTAGACCCACTGTTGACTGGATAATGATTTTACCGTATTGTAAAGAAACCGAACCAACAACCTAACAAATGTTGTTATGGGCGGGCAAACGACATTGCCGTAACTGTGCACGTGACACTCCTCAGGTACAACTCGCCCGACCCGCCCGTCAGGGAACGCCGCCTGGTGAGTGACGACGGACGCCGGTACAACGTGAACGAGGCCAAGTAAGAAAACGTGTTGTTTCCACTAGTGTTAAGTCGGTGGTTAAAGCAGGTAGACATTTTGACTACACACCAAAATTAATTTGGAATGTTTGCACTTGAAATAGCTCCATAATAATCCTTTTTTTAAATCCTAAGTTACTTCAAACTAAATTAAGATAGATTATAATTTAACGCTCAACCTCATATATTTATCTTTAATAAAATGATAGAAACCCCAAACCATCTAAACAACTACGTTGGCCTCTACGACAGATGGGATGGCCGAATCGGCTTCCCATATGGGGGAGGTCGTGGGTTCAAACCCCAAATGATCCAAATCGCGTCAAACCAATGATTTAGAAAATTGATACTTGTCACTATCCAGCCTGGCGCTCGTCATCACTAGAATAAGGCAAGGATTGGTTTGAGGAGTATCAGGATGATTCAGACAGGAAGCTCGAGACCGGAGTGGGAGAAAGAGGGTTTATTGGATCATTATTAGGGTGTACATATGGTTAAATCCTGAGGGTTAAATCAATGTCATTTATAGTTCAGTCCACTTGGTCTATGTCGGCCGATGGTTTAGGGAGGACCTGGGAGCTCGAAGAGGTAGGCCAGGGAACCGACCCCCACGCAGTGGGAGTAAAATAGAGGGTGGGTGGGTGTGGTAAAAACCATATACGTTTGAACCTGGAGCCCGAATGCGAATCAAGTGTGGGGGGGTGGAAGAGGAGGGCAGTGCATGCGCTGCTTAGTGATCTGAGCATCTCGGGCTTCCTCCGCCGGATCAACCACAATTCCAAATTATGAACCAATGAGGCTGAGCGGGATATTGGGTCATGTTGCTGCTAGTCTGGTCTCCTAATAAGGCGGCACTATAAAATCGCCATGACCACGCACTGCCAGAAGTTACTAATATGTTGCTAGGATGTAAAGCACCACCAAACAAGAGCTCCTGGACAAATATTTATCATGATAGTGCTGAAGGACTGCTTTGCTGTGCTTTTATTGGATAGCACCTTTTTGGGTGGAGATGAGTTGAAAAACCTTCAACGAGTACAAGTTCGACAACAATCAGTGATTTATGGTGCCCTTGCTAGGCGTTGTGTCGGTTTGTGACAGTGGCAACACTTCTTTTCAACCTGCAGGATTGGCTTCAACTTGCTGGATGATGTCGACATGGACTACTTGGAGCTGGACGTGGCCATCTACAAGTACTTGGACACCTCCTTATGTGACGTCGACGTACAGACCGATTACGTATTAGTTACAATCAAGGGAAAGGTAAGCATAGTTTGGTGTACACTGTTAGCAACTGAACTTTTGTTTAATTTTATTTGGTTCTATTAAGGATGTCAGTCAGGGGTTTTGGGGATTTCACAAAATTTCAAGTCTAAATGTAATTTTAGGTTGAACCATATATAGTTAGGAAATACCATAATTTCTTATAATCCTCTTTTAAATACACTCCCACCCCAAACCAACATACCTCCAAGTGTCTCTCTTACTTCTCAAGCCCATGGATTTGCACATCCATTCAGTGTGACAATACACTCTTTCGCGTTTTTTTAATACTGCATTCATTAGCAAATATTTATGTAAATAAATGTCAATGTTCACGGCTGGGAGACTACTGCCCCACCGCTGATAAATGATGTAGTTCGATGAATAAAATATTTACTACAACAAATAGTGGATTTTTAGTGTTGCTCCTCTGAGAGGCACCATTACCCAATCTATTCAATTTCAGATTCAGCATTGTGGCAGTTACATAAAGTGGTCCGTAGTAGGTACATATAAGAATAAATGTAAATAACATACAAGTAATAATATGAACACTACGATACTATCAAATTGTTGGCCTACAAACAGTAGTTTGTACCAATGCCCCCATATGGCAGAGGTAAATCTGAGATCACGCTCTCCTATTCTCACAAGTCCCTGTATTATAGCATTCTATGGCCTTTCAGGTCTAGTAATAAATTTGAATATTAGATTAGTTATAACCTACTTTGTTCTTGATACCATATCAAAGCTTGTCGTCCAGTGGCCCCGTCATGTGGTGGTACACGAGCATGTGGTGCATGGTCATTCTTGGAACCATTTACACATAATTCTCTTGATAAATCACTGTTTGTCCTTGAACTCTTGCTCGCTGCAGGTTTTACAACTCGTCCTTCCCGAAGAGGTGCAACCCGATAAAAGTACGGCAAAGCGGTCCCTCACCACTGGCCACTTAGTCATCATCATGCCAAAGGTACTGTACATTATAGACTCCATAGCCATCTTTAAAGTCTTTGTTACGGCCAATATCACGTTGGAAACAAGCACCAGTTCTTGTCTGATCATTTCTGTTAAGCAACATTGAGTTGTTTGTTTATTAGGGTTTTACATCCTAGGAACATTTGTGATCATATCAGGACGGGCACCGACTTGTGACAATATGCACTCATAGTGACTTTATAGTGCTGCCCCACTGGGAGACTAGGCCGCTGGCACCATGACCTCATATCCCACTCAGTTACATCCTGATACTGAGCAAACCAGTCCTTGCCCTATCCTAGTAATGCCGAGCGGTAACAATAAGGATTAATTTTGTAAGTCATTGGTTAGACTCGGCTGGGATTCGAACTCCCGACATACCGTCCGGTGGTTGTGATGATGATGTCGATGATGATCACGATACATTGTTAGTGGAAACTTTTAGAGTACCTTTCTTAATCCATTAGATCACTGTGCTAGCTGGTGGGCTCAGTATCAGGATAATGTGACTGAGTGGGATATCGTGCCCAGCTGCCGACGTCACGATATCAGTACTATAAAGCTGTCATGAGTGCACTGTTCTCGTGACCTAAAATGTTGCTGGAACGTAAAACTCTACCCACCCAATTGAAGACAACTTAGGATTTGCTGGAGGTTCAACCAATCAATGGGTGCCGTCTTCTCGAAGAAGGTTGGCTGCAATGGACCTCCATCTCTTCCTGTCATTCGTTCCTCTCACGCATTCCGCATAGCTCATTGCTGTCCACTCAGTGATGTTGTCCATCCATGTTTTTCTCCTTCTCCCTCTTGGTCTTTTCCCTTCTATCTTCCCTTCCAGTATTCTTCTCTGTGATTCCTGGTGTCGTATCATGTGGCCAAAGTATTTAATTTTTCTGTTTTTGATCGTTTGTATTATCTGTCTCTTTATTTGCATTCTTGTTAGGACCTCCACGTTGCTTATCATTGCTGTCCATGGAATTTTTAACATTCTTCTGTATTGCCACATTTCAAATGCCTCGAGCTTTGTTGTTATTGCTTTCTTCAAAGTCCATGTCTCACAGCAATATAAAAGTGTAGACCACACATAGCATTTTAGCAGTCAGAGTCTTCTTTTTATATTTATGTCTCTAGATGTTAGTACTTTCTGCATCTTTTGAAATGTTGTTTTGGCAATGTTTATTCTCCGTTTAATCTCTCTCTCACATCCGCCATCACTAGTTATTAAATGGCCCAGATACACAAATGACTCTACCTAGATTACACCATTAACTTTTATCTCTGCTCTTGGTTTGTATTCCTTTCTGCTGACAACCATGGATTTTGTCTTCTTTACATTCATTTTGAGGCCACATCTCTCACTTTTTTCTTTTACTTCATCCACTATATCTTGTAGTCGATTTGACGTTAAGGCTAGCAGTGCTGTATCGTCGGCGTATCTTGTGTTATTGATATTTCCACCTCCAACATTTATTCCTATGATGTCATCTATTTCTCTGAAAATCATTTCCGTATAAATGTTGAAAAGACTAGGTGATAGAACACATCCTTGTCGCACTCCACATGGAGGTTCATGTTTGTGTTATTTGGGGTCATTTTTTTAATATATATTTTTCAAGTGATCATTTGTTTATTCTGCTCATAACGGTTAAATGTATGCACTTGTTTTCGCCACTGTGCAGGAGTGATCATCATTCATACGGATTGATTTCCTTTATCAATAATTTCTGTAAACTTGTTTGTGGTGTAAAATTGGGCAGTTTCCATTTTTTTTGGCTTCCGTTTATATTTTTGTACATAGTTAACATTTGCAATACTTTGTACCCATGCAATTAGTATTTTGTGTAATTTCAGGCTAAGCAAATTATCACGGCACAAATGAAAAAACAACAAGCAAGTCGGGAGGAAGCGAAGGAGAACAAGGTCAAAGGAAGGTCAGTTTATATTTGAATGAATATTTAATTAAGCCTGGAAGTATGAGAATCATGTACAACAAAGAATGGGTATGTATGGGTTAAATGAACAAATGGTACGATGTGACATCATTATCTACTAAGCATACAACTCAAAAACATGTGAATAAGCTAAGTATTTCAAAGGTCATCTTTCTCATATCCGCTTGGATCATTTCATGTGGTTACCATTTGAATTGCCATGAAATGTTGCCATTGGTATGAAAAAAAACCCAACTATTTCTAACAATTACAAGATCTTATAGATGGTTCCCACCACCAACCCGCCCTCTGATGGCAGTGGCAGAAAGGTCTTATGGATGATTCGCACCACCAACCCGCTGTTTGACAGCAGCGACAGAACTAATGTATTAGCAGCTCACTGTCGAGCATCTGCCATGAAAAGGTCTTATGGATGATTCGCACCACCAACCCGCTATTTGAAAGCAGCGACAGAACTAATGTATTAGCAGCTCACTGTGGAGCATCTGCCATGAAAAGGTCTTATAGATGATTCCCACCACCAACCCGCCCTCTGATGGCAGTGACAGAACTAATGTATTAACATATCACTGTGCAGCATGCGCAGCAAAAAGGTCTTATAGATGATTCCTACCACCAAACGTCTCTTGGACAGCAGCAACATAACTAATGTATTAGCAGCTCATCGTGCAGAATCTGCCATGAAAAGGTCTTATAACTGGCTTCCACCAACAACCCGCCCTCTGATAGCCATGGGAGGAACTAAATGTATTGGGGTTGCCACTCATTGTCTATGCCTTGTGGAAAAGGTCTATTTTCTTAAATATGTATGCATGTCAAATTACCAGGTCATAAAAAACCTAACAGTACCAACTCTTGAAAATGCAAAAATTCCTACAATTATACAAAAATTATTAAGTCATTAACAAATTATGGATGTCAATATATAGGAAAAAATGTTTTCAAAATGATTGTCTTGTCTCTAAAAATGTATTCTTATTTTGTAAAAGAATAATAGGAAATAAAATAATTCAAAATATGTATATCCCAACATTTCATATGTTCTTTGAAAGGTGACATTTGATGTCATTTTAAAACAATTTCTCACGGTTACTGCAGACAGACAATAATTTTGGGCCAACTTTGGCTGTCCTCCAAAGATTACATTAGAATTTTTCCCCATATCATGGGCAATAGAACTATTGAAGCATGCTCGTAACCTGGAGTTATTGCATGCTGAAAAAGCGCTGGAATTTCTTCATTTTGGTCCTTAAAAAAAACAGTTTAAAAGAAGCCTGAAAAAGAGTGGGAACCTTGATTACGTGTGTGCAATTCTTGATTTGCAGGGTGACGCATGAGCAGCTGGAGGTTGACCCGACTGCAGCAAAGACGGTCCGGCTGGACGAGATCGTCAAGTCCAAGACGCGCAACACAAAAGCACCACTCGGAACCGCACAGCCGAAACCAGCAGTGGAGAGGCCGAACAGTGACAACTTTGTCGATGACCCCAGTGTCCCCCCGCTCTTGTAATAGACACACTTGTGATGTCTCACTACTCCCGTCCTGATATGATCTTAGATGTTGCTAGGACGTAAAACAACAAACAAACTGTCTTACTGCAATCTGTACCCAAAACGCAATAACTGAGTGGGTAAGGCGCCTGCCTCGTGGGTTCGATACGCGGCCGAGTTAGAGCAAAGTGACAACACTTGTGTGACACCCTTTTATTCTGATTCAGTGAGATTTTCACCAAAAGGGGATGGCTGAGTGGGTTCGATCCCCGGCCGAGTTAAACTAAAGTAGCATACTTGTGTGACACACTTGTGTTCTGACTCACTACGATCTGCACCAAACAGGATGGAGGAGTGGGGAGAACACCGGCCTAGTGGGGGTCGATCCCCGGCCGAGTTAAACCAAAGTGACACACTTGTGTGACACACTTATGTTGACTCACTGCGATCTTCACCAAACAGGGTAGAGGGATGGAGTAGGGGGCCCAATTTAGTGGGATCATGGGTTCGATCTCTGACTGGGTCAAACTAAAGCATTACAAAATTAATACTTATCGCTGCCTTAGCTGGTGCTCAGTATTACTAGGTTATAAATACAAGACAGTGGCTCATAGAATGAAAGTTCATGGCTGGGTATTAAAAAAGGTTTATTGAAGTCACATAATCCAATGAAAGAAAATTTTCAAAACCAAAATACTAGATTTAATCATACATATCCAACCTAGATACTTTGTTTTATGGGGTTTTTACATCCTAGCAACATCTAAGGTCTTATCATGATGGGTACCGACTTGTGACAGTGGGCACTCTTGGCAACTTTATAGTGCTGCCCACTGGGAGACCAGGCCACTGGCGGCTGGCACCATGACCCAATTTCCCACTCAGTCACATTATCCTAATACTGAGCTAACCAGGCCCTACCGACAAGTATCAATTTAGTAAGTTATTGGTTTGATTCAGCCAGGTTTCCAGACCTTCCGCACAGGAAGCTTACGCG
>CM059187.1:4181420-4413308 GCA_030323885.1 Branchipolynoe longqiensis | reverse complement strand
TATCATTGAACTATTGTAACCAAGTTGTAAATGTCATAATAATAAATAATAATAAAACATTTATATAGCACCCGATCCAGCAAGCCGTTCTCAGGCGCTTTACATAACAAACATATATAGGCGGAACAGCAGCTGGCATAGTAATTCCAGCAGAAACAGCAGCTGGTGCAAGCTGTGTTACTTTGGCGGCAATTGCTGCTTGCAATAGACCTTATGCAGCAGATGTCTTTGGCATCTTAACATTAACAATAACCGCTGATGGCTCAGTTCTCAGTACCTCAGTTCCCTTCCTCGTGGTATCTAGTAGAGGTTTAGGAAATTGTTCTCCAGTCCCACTGCATGGTATTCTATCACCAGAGAGAGGATTCCTCTTTGGATAAAAAAATGGACGTATTCGACTGGGACCTTTCCTTGCGCAAAATTTAGGCTCCGCCCACCTGCTCAGTAAACTTGGGCCGTAATCCAATCATGGTTTTGCAATACAACGCCTTAGAGTGGCTTCTATTCGGGGGTTTGCTGTATTAAATTTACATTATTATTGTCGTTAATATGACCAGACGGGATGGCCGAATGAGTTAGAGCGTCCATCTCCCGTGGGGTCGTGGGGTCGAACCCTGGTCACGTCAAAGCAATGACTTAAAAATTGATACTTGTTGCTTCCTAGCCTGGCGCTCGGCATTATTAGTATAGGGCAAGGACTGGTTTGCTCAGTGTCAGGATAATGTGACTGAGTGGGATATCAAGTCATGGTGCTGGCGGCCTGGTCTTCCAGTGGGGCAGCACTATAAAGTCGCCATGAGTGCGTACTGTCACAAGTCGGTACCCGTCCTAATATGACCTTAGATGTTGCTAGGACGTAAAACAACAAACAAACATATACATATATACCTACTTAGATATGATATATGTATATGTTTACATAGTCCTTTCATACGTATACTTACATACATAAAACCCAACTATATATAGGCCTACATTTATAATGACTGTCATGTGAGTAATGAAAATGGGAAATATTGCTCCTAGAACAGGATTCAAACCCACACTTCTTTCCATTCTGGGACTCACATGCTAACCATTACACCATCTAGGCTCCCTGATGTCATCACCCTGTCCATACCGACCTGTCTATGTGGCTCTTTGCCCGAGAGGTCAGTGCAGACTGCTGCACTTGTGCCCCTGGAATTTAAAGTTTTTAAAATGGCTTTCATCCATAAATTGTTTAATGCTTACAATTACATACATGAAATGCACTTACATAATACAGACCCAGGGTAGGCTCGACAACCACACACAATGTAGCTTGCACAGGATCAGGTCATGGCAACCAGTGTCATGAGGGTAATGAAAATGCGAAATATTGCACCTAAAGCAGGTCTCGAGTCCATACAACCATTCCAGGACTAGCGTGCTAACCATGACACCACCCAGGCTCCCTGATGTAATCGCCCTATCCATGCCTACCTGTCTATGTAGCACTTTGCTTCAGAGGTCAGTACAGACGACTACAATACATATATACTTATCTATATATGTTTAACCGTCGGGCTATTCCACCCCCGCTTAAGGCGAGCCTACGTGTTAATATAAATAATTGTTCCATGTGAATGTCTTATGCCTCCCGCCGCCGGTTGTCCGCCTCCCTGCAAGCTTTGCCCTTGGCTAGCAACATTCTAGGTGGAGAGTTTGACTCCTTACAGACCGTGGGGTGGAAGACCCTTAATTAAATAAGATTATAAAGCAATCAAAATAGCAATATGAAGTTGACCGTAGCGGTTGATAAAATAAGTCTGGAGAATAGTAAAGAATGCAAGGAACATTCATGTCACTTCTTAGGAGCTCACCATTTTATTCTTACCTCTTACTAACAGGATGAATTTAGCAATATAACGTATGTTATTAGTTAAATATGGTTCAGCAATATAATGTATGTTATTGCTTAAATCCTCTCCCATATAATTAAGTTAAATAAGTTTGGAAGTTCGACAATAAAAGCCTAAATATTCGGCTGAAACATCGGAGCGTGCAAAAACACGTCCGATGGGTCTGGGTCCGAATGCCCGACCTCCTCTCATTGCTAGGATAGTCACAATCGACGTATCCGAGCAACGCTTTACAGCAGGGAATCCGGCCTCGCAAATGTGGCAGTTGCGAGCTCACGCATAATGGAAAAATGCGAGCCCGCAAATAATCGGTTGAGTAGTCTCGCCCACTTCATATGCTACAATGTCCTAAATAGATAGGCTCATAAAGATCTGCATAAAACCTGCAAATATGGGGCTGCACTTATACACACATGTACTTTTTAAAATCTGGTATAATTCTATATATATATGTATATATATGTATATATATGTATATATATGTATACATAAAACCTACACATGTAGGCCTACATTAAAAAATTCGGATAGTTATTTAGATATGTTAGTTAGTCCTTCAAATTTAAATATGTAGTCCTACATTTAGAAATACATATATCTACTTACATGTACATAGTCCTGCAGAAATAGGCTAAAAATATCAGAGTTAATAATGTAGGCTTACAGGAATACAATTAGGTTTGCTACAGAATCTTACATACATAGGTGCATACATATAACGCACATTTATAGGCCTACACACATAGGCCGACACATAAGCCTACTTGCACATATATCTGCCTATCTATGCTACATGCATACGCCTAAAAGTGCCTATGTATATAGGTCTGCTGACCTATATACATAGGCCTACATAATAAGCCTACATTTATATGTACATGTGCCCTGTAACATGCATACATTGACACATACACACAACCAGCCCCTGACCCCGAATGGAAACTCACCACCAGGTAAAACTCGCCGAACACAAACAGCCTTGGCATTCACTCCCTCCTCTATTTACTTACGCTTCATGCAGAGTTTCGAAAAGCCACACCGCATTCAGCAGTAAATACCATCAACACGGCTACGCAAACAAAAAAGTTCACCGGGAGGCGAACAAATGCGGGGATTACTACGCCATGTTGTTCACATTGCAAACACCGGCCCGCCATTGGTTGTGTGCCCGGGGTCACGTGCACACACAGACCTGCGCGCAGAGACGAGTGCATGTGGCGCCATTAATGCGCCGCCTTGTCGCCTCCTGGCGGCGGCGGCGAGTATCGACATGTGTCGGCGGGTTGCTACGTTACCGCTACCCGGCGTCTCGCTGTGCGCAGACGCGCAAATAGGAAAGGGGACCCGTCGGCTTGTCTTACCAGGCCTCGCGTTTCCGGCCTGGTTACCTGTCTGTCGACCGGCCACCGGCCGCCGGCCACCGGCTTCCGGCCACCGGCCACCGGCCACCGGCCACCGGCCACCGGCCACAGGCCACCAGCCACAGGCCACCGGCCACAGGCCACTGGCCACAGGCCACATGCCACAGGCCACAGGCCACAGGCCACAGGTCACAGGTCACAGGCCACAGGCCACACTGGCCACACCGGCCACAACAGCCACACCGGCCACACTGGCCACTGGCCACCGGTCACTGGCCACCGGTCATTGGCCACCAGTCACCAGCAATCAGTCACTGGCACCGGCCACCAGCTAATGGCCACCAGTCAACGGCCATCAGCCTCCGGCCACCTGCCACCTGTCACCGGCCACCTGCCACCGGCCAGCTGTCACCAGCCACCTGTCACCAGGCACCAGTCACCAGCCACCAGCCACCAGCCACTAGCCACCAGCCACCAGCCACCGGCCACCGGTCAACGGCCATCAGCCACTGGTCACCGCCCACCACCCACCGCCCACCGCCCACCGCCCACCTGCCACCGCCCACTTGGCACCAGCCATCAGTCACCGCCCACCGCCCACCACCCACCCCCCACCGCCCACCGCCCACCGCCCACCGCCCACCGCCCACCGCCCACCGCCCACCGCCCACCGCCCACCAGTCAGCGGCCACCGGCCACCGACAATTAACTCAGCAATTCCTTCTATGGAGCAACAGAAAGTTTGTTTTATTTAACGACGCCTCTAGAGCGCATTGATTTGTATCATCAGCTATTGGACGTCAAAACTATGGAGCAACAGATGCTAAAAGCTGCATAGTCTGATGAAAACATAAAATTGTCAAAACTAAAACAATTATCTAGATTTGATTCTAGATATCTAACTTAGATACTAATGCACTTATTAATCATTTGTCGCCACTGCGCGATCGCTTTGCTTCTGCTTGCGAACACTTGCGACCTCTTTGAGACCTGCCCTTTTTTGTGGTCGCCAGGTCGTCACAAGCTGTTGCAAGCATAGTGTGTGACTGGGCTATAAGTGAGAGATAGAGAGATATACTATACTAGTAGTAGTATGACGAGTACTGTAGTAGTATTAGTAGACTGTAGCTCCTAGTCACGACTACTTGCACTACTTGTATCGAGCCACTGAAACAACCTGTGTTTGAACCCTGCTAAATCTGACAGTATGCAGATGCATGCTAAATATGACAGCCTGCAGAACCCTGCTAAATATGATAGTCTGTAGAACCCTGCTAAATATGACAGTCTGTAGAACCCTTATAAATATGACAGTATGCAGATGCATGCTAAATATGACAGCTTGCAGAACCCTTCTAAATATGAGAGTCTGCAGAATCCTGCTAAATATGACAGTCTGTGGAACCCTTATAAATATGACAGCCTGCAGAACCCTGCTAAATATGACAGTCTGTAGAACCCTTATAAATATGACAGTCTGTAGAACCCTTATAAATATGACAGTCTGTAGAACCCTTATAAATATGACAGTCTGTAGAACCCTGCTAAATATGACAGTCTGTGGAACCCTGCTAAATATGACAGTATGTACTGCATTCAGTGTTTGCTTCGCTGGTTCATTGCTGCCTGCACTCCCAGTTTTTATTGCACACCTGATACTTTGATATTAAGGTACCTTCTGCTCAGCCAAATATCACTATACTAGTACCATCTGATGTCACAAGCACATCGCTTCATGGCAAATAGCAAAACAGCGATATAAGCTTGCAATAATAGAGAAGGATCACACAATAATATAGACATGTAGGCGTCGTAATAACGCTCTATGGTGGATGGAGTGTTTTCAAGTGGGCTTCAGCCTTCAGCTTTGACCCAGATGAAATCCCTCCCCTCACCGACTCGCGCCTTTCGGTTGTTGTGTAGCTGGGCATTAGCATGGTGTGGCTCACCGTGGTTCGGTGTGTGTTACAATGAGGTGCTTGTTTTTATTATTGACCTTTGTCTCACTCTCCAGGCCAGGTGCTCATCTACGCAGGTGGCTCCTCCTGGTGGTTAGTTAAGGGGCCATCCAAAGTAGTCGCCATTTTCACAGTTGTGCAAAATGCATGACCAGTGAAGGGAAGGTGTTAGTCATGCATGACATTCACAGTTTAATCAAATGTCGAAACAATGCAAACTGCCATGTTCTCTGATGAAATATTAATGTGCAATACTTTTTGGGCGACAGATGCAGGGGTCTGAAAAAGTAGTATTCTTTGTACTACTGCGATAATGTTGACAACTTTGGATGACCCTGATGGCTAAACTGTGAGCGTCCACTTAGAAGGGGTGTCCCTGATGGGAGCACGGCTCGACGTGTCACCTACACTGTGTATATGCAGTGTCTTTGTCCCACGTCTGTCTGCGCCTGCGCTTCAGTGTCAGTGTCTATTATTTATGGTGTGAAGCTGCTAGTTTCTGGCAGCACCTTCTGCTTCGGCCATTTGGGATCTCTGTTGCTGATTTATGCGCTTTGTTTTGATGTTTCACTCCCTCATTAGTGAACATGCAGCTCTTTCCATGTTTAATAGTTGCTTTTTTAATTATTTATTTTAAGTTGTATTTTTTTAAATGGGAAATGAAGTTTCTATATCCTTCAACTATTGTACCCAAATTGTAAATATGTCATATTCTAATGTTATCGTACAGCGCCTTACTATCGTTCCTACCAGCCAGAGTACTCTCTTAAATTATTATTATCAATTTTATTATCATTATTATCACTATCATTATTATCACTATTATCATTATTATCAGTTTTATCATTTTTATCATCATTACTATCATTACTGTCATTATTATTATCATTATTATCATTATTATATAATCATTGTTGTCATTGTCATCATTATTATCATTATCATCATTATTATCATTTCATTGTTATTATCATTATTATCATTATCATCACCATTATTATCATTATTTCCACTATTGTTATTATTATCATCATCATTATCGTTATTGTTGTTACTATCATTAATATTATCATTATTACTTTATTATTATTATCATCATCATTTTTATAATCATTATTATTATCATTATTGTTATTATTTAGCAGGCTGTAGGTGAATCCCACAGCTGTAGGTGAGTACCTTTTGTGTGTCCCGTTAAACACTGCATTTTCTCACGTTTTCTTCCTCATTTCATTAATTTGGCAATTACAATTCAGTTCAAACTTACTCAAAATGTCAAGTTAAAACTGTTTCTCATAACTCTAATTAATCATATGACCTACGTATCCCAGCCTTTGGAGTTGTTGTGTAATAGCTAATCATGTCTCAACACCCTCAATTGGTAAATAAATTGCCCTTAGTTTATGGGAGGTTTATTGAGAGCGATGATTCAATGTTGACATATGACGCAGCACATTAGTAGATCGTATGCTTACCTCAACATTAAAGTATAGATCAAACTAATTTCCGCTTCATCAAAGTTTATCGTCACGTCGCCAAAACTAAGATTCATTTATCACGTCTTTGTTTTTATTATTTTAAAATTAAACGAACCGAGTGAAAATAATAATTAAATTGTCTTAAAATTAGCCGTGAAGGCTGTTTCATGGCATCGGGGTAATATAATTATTATATTGCTATTTACAGAATCTGCCCCCAAGAGTAGTTTTCTCACTGTCATCTCTGAACGCACATAAATATGGTTGCTTGCTCGTTGGAGTTTTATGTCCTGGCAACATCTAAGGTCATATCAGGTCGGACACCGACTTGTGACAGTGCACACTGATGGAAATGTTATAGTGTTGCCCCACTGGGAGACCAGGCCACCAGCACCATGACCTGATATGCCACTCAGTCACATTATCCAGCCACTGAGCCAACCAGTCCTTGCCCTATCCTAATAATACCGAGTGTCTGGTTAGGAAGTGACAAGTATCAATATTTAAATCATTGTTTTGACTCGACCAGGATTCGAACAAGTGAGTTCAAATCCCATGATCTATCAAAAGGGGAGATGGAACCTGTGTGAATATCCAACATGGTGCATGTGAGAATATCCAACATGGTGCGTGTGAGAATATCCTACATGGTGGGTATCACACTGAATACCCAAATGGTGAACCCTGTGTGAATAGCCAACATGGTGCGTGTGAGAATATCCTACATGGTGGGTATCACACTGAATACCCAAATGGTGAACCCTGTGTGAATATCCAACATGGTGCGTGTGAGAATATCCTACATGGTGGGTATCACACTGAATACCCAAATGGTAAAACCCGTGTGCCGTCCTGTACCGTCCATGTCATCTAAGCCGACCTGTGGGGGTGATACCCGCATGGCTCGTATCACGTCAATATCTAATGTGCAGGGCGTCCTTTTAGATGAAAGAAAGGTCAAGTTACTGTCGAATTTGGAAAGGAGAACACAAGTATCACAAGTAACACAGGTAATGCAAGTGATGTAAGGAATATGAGTAACATGAGTGACATGAGTAACATGAGTAACATGAGTAACATGAGTAACATGAGTAACATGGGTGACATGAGTGACATGAGTGACATGAGTGACAGGAGTAGCATGAATAGCACGATGAACATGAGTCACATGAGTCACATGAGTAACACACGAAACACAAGTACCATTAGTAACATGAGTAACATGGGTATCCCAAGTAACATGAGTAACCCAAGAAACATGAGTAACACAAGAAACATGAGTAACACAAGAAACATGAGTAACATGAGTAACATGAGTAACATGAGCAACACAAGAAACACGAGTAAGACAAGTAACACAGGTAATGCAAGTAATGTAAGTAACATGAGTAACATGAGTAGCCCAAGTAACATGAGTAACACAAGAAGCATGAGTAAATAATATAACATGAGTAACACGGGGACCACTGATAACACAAGTACCATGAGTAACACGAGTAACACAGGTGACATGAGTAATGCAAGTAACACAGGTGACATGGGTACTATGAGCAATGCGAGTAATGTGGGTAACACAGGTCGCACTGGTAAACATGAGTAACATAGGTAACATGAGTAACATGAGTAACATGAGTAACATGACTAACATGAGTAACACAACTAGCACGGGGTAACACAAGTAACACAAGTAACATAAACAACACAAATAATACAAGCAGTACAATATGATCCTGCGTATTTACCCTCGTCACATTAGTCATAACCTCATCTACAATGGCGGGAAGGATCACCCACGAGCTCCTCACGTGAGTTGATGACAGCTTGTAAAAAGGTGTCCATGTTTAGCTGAATTCGGCATCACCCCCACACGCACGCGCAAACCGCGCCGTCAAGCCTGTCTAGGCATGCGCGGGTCAGCAGGCTACTTGTCCCAACATAGAATGCAGGCATGTATCTCGGAGTTGTGCGTTACGTCACAGTTAAATGAGGGCTTGTTAGTGTTGCTGATTTCAGGACGCACCCCATCTGCAAACCGCCAGGTGGGTATACTACTTCCCGTGGGAGCCGCCTCACCCGCACAGCTGTCAGCCGGCAACCTCCGTCAGGGGTTTAGGTACACATTACCTGTACTAGTGTGTGTGCATAGTGAACACATTACCTGTACAAGTGTGTGTGTTTAGTGAACACATTACCTGTACTAGTGTGTGTGTGTATAGTGAACACATTACCTGTACAAGTGTGTGTGTTTAGTGAACACATTACCTGTACTAGTGTGTGTGTATAGTGAACACATTACCTGTACAAGTGTGTGTGTTTAGTGAACACATTACCTGTACTAGTGTGTGTGTATAGTGAACGCATTACCTGTACAAGTGTGTGTGTTTAGTGAACACATTGCCTATACTAGTGTGTGTGTTTAGTGAACACATTACCTGTACTAGTGTGTGTGTATAGTGAACACATTACCTGTACAAGTGTGTGTGTTTAGTGAACACATTGCCTATACTAGTGTGTGTGTTTTAGTGAACACATTACATGTACTAGTGTGTGTGTTTAGTGAGCACACTACCTATACTAGTGTGTGTGTTTTAGTGAACACATTGCCTATACTAGTGTGTGTGTTTTAATGAACACATTACCTGTACTAGTGTGTGTGTTTAGTGAGCAAACTACCTGTACTAGTGTGTGTGTTTTACTGAACACATTACTTGTACTAGTGTGTGTGTTTTAGTGAACACATTGCCTATACTAGTGTGTGTGTTTTAGTGAACACATTACCTGTACTAGTGTGTGTGTTTAGTGAGCACACTACCTGTACTCGTGTGTGTGTTTTAGTGGACAGATTATCTGTACTAGTGTGTATCTTTTAGTGAACACAACTCGTCTTCTAGTGTGTATTTTGTGTACACATTACTGCGCCTATAGTGTGTTTTAGTGTACACATTTCCACTAGTAGTCTGTCTTAGCATAGACTTAGATCTAGTAATGTCTTTACTTCTTTTAATGGGTGCTTTAGCATATACATCACCTCTTGTAATGTGTATGTTTATTTTTTTCTAGTGTGTGATTTAGCTTACATATTACCTCTTGTAATCTGTATGTTTATTTCTGTCTGATTTAGCACACATATTACCACTTGTAATCTGTATGTTTACTTCTAGTGTGTGATTTAGCATACATATTACCACTTGTCTAATTTGTATGTTTAGTTCTAGTATGTGATTTAGCACACATATTAACACTTGTAATTTGTATGTTTACTTCTAGTGTGTGATTTAGCACACATATTAACACTTGTAATTTGTATGTTTACTTCTAGTATGTGATTTAGCACACATATTACAACTTGTAATTTGTATGTTTACTCCTAGTGTGTGACTTAGCATACATATTACCACTTGTATAATTTGTATGTTTACTTCTAGTGTGTGACTTAGCATACATATTACCACTTGTAAGCTGTATGTTTACTTCTAGTGTATGACTTAGCATACATATTACCACTTGTAATCTGTATGTTTACTTCTAGTGTGTGATTTACCATACATATTACCTTGTGTAAGCTGTATGCTTACTTCGTATAGTGTGGGTTTTAACACGCATATTACTTCTTCAAGTTCTTGTAATGTGCATGTTTAGCATACACAGTAACTCATCTAATGAGTGTGTTTTGACATACACACTACGGGTGTATGGGTTAGTGCTAGTGCAGCATTGACTCTTCTAGTGCATGTGCAGCTTTGTCTTGTCTAATGTTCACTCTTGTAGTGTGTTCACTCTTGTTACTTGTGTTCACTCTTGTAGTGTGTGTTCACTCCTGTAGTGTGTGTTCAATCTTGTATTGTGTGTTCACTCTTGTAGTGTGTTCACTCGTGTTACTTGTGATCACTCTTGTTACTTGTGTTCACTCTTGTTACTTGTGTTCACTCTTGTAGTATGTGTTCACTCTTGTAGTGTGTGTTCACTCCTGTAGTGTGTGTTCAATCTTGTAGTGTGTATTCGCTCTTGTAGTGTGTTCACTCTTGTTACTTGTGATCACTCTTGTTACTTGTGTTCACTCTTGTTACTTGTGTTCACTCTTGTAGTATGTGTTCACTCTTGTAGTGTGTGTTCACTCCTGTAGTGTGTGTTCACTCTTGTTTTGTGTATTCACTCTTCTAGTGTGTGTTCACTCTTACAGTGTGCATTCACTCTTGTAGTGTGTTTTCACTCTTCTAGTGTGTGTCACTCTTATAGTGTGTTCACTCTTGTAGTGTGTGTTCACTCTTACAGTGTGTTCACTCTTACAGTGTTTGTTCACCTTACTCTGTGTTTACCCTTACTGTCTGTTCACCCTTGCAGTGTGTTTTCACTATTCCCATGCATGTGAAGCTCTGTTCCTGCGTGCCCGATCCATTCCTAATGTGTGTGTTCACTCCTCTAGAAGCTACATTACCTCTTCTACTGTAGATAACAAATATGTAAATTTCAACCAATCAGGCTTCAGCTAACATTCATCCCATGTGGTCACTTAAGTTCTGCGTGAGTTCTGCTCTTTTAGGTCTTGTCTTGTGTGAGACTGAGCATTCTGCGAAGTTGATCTAGATCTAAAAGTAAGACATTGCGTGTTGAATAGATAAAGGTGCAGGTGTGGTGTATGAAACACCCCCCCCCAGCACACACAGGCACACACACGCACGCGCGCACACGCACGCGCACACACGCACACACGCACTCACACACGCACACACACACACGCGCACACATACCTCCACTCCCTTAAGCAGCACTCAATAAATGCTTAGTCAGCACCCAGGAACCATCATCACTACCACCGCCGCCTCTCTCCACATCCCTCCCCTCTCTCCCCTTTCTCGCTACCTGTCCCCCATTCTTGTCCCTCATTCCTGTCCCACATTCCCTCCTCCCCCCTCCTATCCGCCCCTCTCCTCCCGGTCCCGCCTTCTCTGCTCCATCCCTGTTCCCCGCCCTTGCCAGGAACCCCCACCCCCACTCAGTCTTCCCTCCCTATCTCCATAACCCCATCCCCTCGCCTCTCCTCGCCTCCCATCGCCTCCCATCGCCTCCCATCGCCTCCCTCGCCTCCCTGCGCTTCCCCTCGCCTCCCCTCGCAACACCTCACCTCCGCGCACCTCTCCTCGCCTCCCCCCGCCTCCGCTCAATTCCTCTCGCCTCCCCTCGCATTCTATCGCCTCCCCTCATCTCCCCTCAGCTTCCGCTCGTCTCCCCTCAGCCTCCTCTGACGCTTCCTTCTCCTTCTGTTACCCTTCTCCATTGGACCCTCTCCAGTTTCTCTCCGTTTTACTCCTCCCTCCCTTCTCTCATCTCATCTTCATTTCACCTGTCAGATCTCCGACGTCTCCCCCCCCACCAGCTCCCTCTCCCCTCCCAATCCTCTCTCCACTCTCATTCCCCCTCCCACTCCTGCCTCCTCCTCATCTCCCCGTTCAGACCTCTAATCTCCCCTTCTTCTCTCCTCGCCCTTCCTTGCTTCCTTGCTCCGTTTGCTTCCCCTCACTCCCTCCCCTCCTCTCACTCTCCTTCTCCAGCCTCTACTGCCCATTCTCTCCACTCACTCCACTCTCACCTCCTCCCATCCACGTTCAAACCCCAATCCCCTCCCCTTCTCCCCTCCCCTCCCTTGCTCAGTATGCCTCCCGCAATCCTGCCTCTCCTCTCCCTTCTCTCACCCCCTACACCTCACCTCCTCCCCCTCTACTGCCCCTCCTCTCCACTCTTCCTCCCTCCCCCTCCCCCCCCACCCCCCATCTCCTCATCTCCTCCGTCAGACCCTGACTTCTCCCTTCTCTCCCCCCCCCACCCCGCCCATCTTTCTCCCTACTCCCGCTCTCCTCCCATTCCTTCCTTCCTCAGGTATACCCGCCTCCCGCCCCCACCCCCATCCCACCCCTCCATACATATATCCTCTCTCTTATGAGCACTCACTTGCCCATGAACCTGATAGATGATATATATTATCTGACACCGCTCCACCCCTCCTCCCTCCTGTCTCCCCCTCCCTCCCGCTTCCTCCTC
Organism: Branchipolynoe longqiensis; assembly: GCA_030323885.1. Classification (NCBI taxonomy): domain Eukaryota; kingdom Metazoa; phylum Annelida; class Polychaeta; order Phyllodocida; family Polynoidae; genus Branchipolynoe; species Branchipolynoe longqiensis. The sequence goes on along the minus strand of CM059187.1, from coordinate 4,400,592 downwards.
CCCTCCCTTTACCCCCTCTCCCCCTCCCCCTTAATCCCCTCTAACCTCCCCCATCATCCCCTCCTCCCCTCCCACCCCCCTCACCCCCTCCACCCCTCCTCCCCCTGTCCCCCCCCAGCCCCCATTCCCCCCATCCCCGTACCCCCTCCATCCCCCTCCCCACTCCCCCCCCTTCCCTCCCCATTCCACCCCCCCTCACCCCCCCACATCCCCCCTAATCCCCCAATCCTCCTTTTCCACCCACTCCTTCTCCTCCCATCTTCCACTCCCACCCCGTCACATCAGCACCCTCCATACCCCTACCCCTACCCCCCATCCCCCTCCCCCCTCCCTACCCCTCCACCCCCACCCCTGTCCCCATCCTACCCCTCCACCCCTCCACACCTCCACCCCCTCTCCACCCCTCCCCCCCCACCCCGTCCCTCCCACTCCCCACCCCCCTCTCCCCTCCATCCCCATCCCCATCCTCCCCCTCCCACTCCCATCACTCCCACTCCCCCCCTCCATTCCCCTCCATCCCCCCCCTCTCCCCCTCCCCTATCCTTCCATCCCCTCCGCTCCCCTTCCCTACCCCTAAACCCCCTACACCCCTTCTCTTCGCCCTCTCCCCCTCACCGCCCCCCCGTCTCCCGCCCCCTCCCCTGCCTCCTACTCCCCGCCTCCTACACCCGTCCCATCATGCATTAGTGCAGGTGTGCTACACTTTAGTGACAGCTGGGTGCTAAAACCATGTACATTGTCTGTACACTCACTACGCGCCTACCTCCACAATGTAGATCCGCCACACTGTAGATCCTCCACACTGTAGATCCTCCACACTGTAGATCCTCCACACTGTAGATCCTCCACACTGTAGATCCCCCACACTGTAGATCCGCCACACTGTAACCGCCCAGTGATCCTCCACACTGTAGATCGCACACTGTAGTCCGCACACTGTAGATCCTCCACACTGTAGATCCACCTGTAGATCCTCCACACTGTAGATCCTCCACACTGTAGATCCCCACACTGTAATCCGTAGATCCCCACACTGTAGATCCTCCACACTGTAGATCCGCCACACGTAGATCCTCCACACTGTAGATCCTCCACACTGTAGATCCCCCACACTGTAGATCCGCCACACTGTAGATCCTCCACACTGTAGATCCCCCACACTGTAGATCCCCCACACTGTAGATCCTCCACACTGTAGATCCTCCACACTGTAGATCCGCCACACTGTAGATCCGCCACACTGTAGATCCTCCACACTGTAGATCCCCCACACTGTAGATCCGCCACACTGTAGATCCTCCACACTGTAGATCCTCCACACTGTAGATCCCCCACACTGTAGATCCCCCACACTGTAGATCCGTCGCCGAGTATCCGGGAGTCAATGGGTGGGTCTAATGGATAATCACTAACAATTGTCTACAGTCGTGCAAACACGACGAAGAAACAATAATGTAAAACTGCAATAACAATAGCAACAGTAGCCATGATAATAATAATAAAATAATAGGCAATGCATAAAGATGCATCGCAAGCAGAATAATGTAGGCCTACTCATTAAAAAAACGGTGTCGCTTAATTCGAGTCAATCTCATATCGCTAGAGTATTTGTGCACAGAGAAGTGATTTTAACACGTCAGTATGTTCACGGCATTCGTTAAACATTCTCCTGACTAAATTACTGTTTGCTTAAAGAATAAATAGGAATTTCATGGCCTAGTTTAAAGCTGCATAGTCCAATGAAAACATCAAATTTTCAAAACCAAAACAATTATCTAGATTTGATTCTACATGTCTAACTTAGATACTGTTGCACTTATTAAACATTTGTCATCACAAAGAAGGGAATACTGAGTAAATTTAATATAATCTGTTACTGCAGAAGCCTATGGTGTTAGAGTTTTGGCAAGCTTGCACTTCAAATATCTCAAAAGTTAAAGTTGCATAGTCCGATGGTTTTGAGTTTCAGAAATTTAATGAGATAAATACATTAGGTTGATCGTTATAATGTACCTTACTTTAGCTTGAAGTAACCTTTATTTTAAGTGGCTAACTTTTGAGATATTTGAAGTGCAACCATGCAAAATTTATTTTTGGCATCCTTGCCAAAACTCTGACACGATAGCAGTTAGATAAAAGATTCACCCGGTACTTGTAGTACACGGGTGAAGACCAGCCTTATATAAATACAGGGGAAAATAGCATTAATATGGAAGTGAGGCTACAGTATGTGGCTCCAGTATCAAATGGCTACCCATGTTATGCATATAGGCACAGAGTTGGTGAAATGGGAGAGACTGCAAAAAAGACAAGATGGCGGCCGCAGAACGCCGTCGATTTCACTTTTAAATCTTATTAAACTAGATATTATATTATATTTTTCAACTCAAAAGTAGCGGGTAAATAATAAGATATAGGTAAAGAATAAATGTTGCTTCTTAGTTTGTGAAATTAGGCTCTCAATTCTTTGACCCGTTTTTTCGCCAGCTTTTACATAAGGCTGGTTTGCACCCCTACTGCAGCAGTACGGGGTGAATCTTGTATCTAGATAGCAGTCTGCAGTAACATGACCTATTCAATTGCCTCACTATTCCCTTCTGTGTGCAAATCTTAATAAGTATGTACATAAGTATCTAAGCCAGAATCAAATTTAGGTCATTGTTTTGATTTTGAAAATTTGATGATTTCATCGGACTATGCAGCTTTAACCATTTAAAGTAAAAGTTACTTCAACCTAAAGTAAGGTAGATTATAACCACCAACCTAACATATTTATCTCAGAAAATTACAGAAACTGAAAACCATCGAACTATGCAACTTTAATTAACAACTTGTACTTTAGCTTTGCTAGATAAATTTGTCTACTATCTTCCTGATCACCAATCAACAGGGTGCAAGTGAGATTTGTCATGTAATTCTGTTGAGCATGAAAATTACATATCTTAGAAAATTGACTTTGAAATCAAGGTATTGGTGTGAACAATACAATGCACGTTACAAAATGCGTTAATAAAGGTACTTGTTGGTGTTATAAACGTAGTTTTACCTTGTGGATCTGAAAATATAGTCAGTAAAGGCAAGTTTATGGGATAACACCAAATCAATAATTTCACCGACATAAACTTTGGAGGCCTATTACTCAAAATGCATAGGTGCGCAACCCGACTAAATTCATGGTGTCAGGTCACATATGTATGTGAATTCTAACGAAACTCATATCCACACACACATTACATTTACACATTATGTTGACTCTTGGCTTAAAGCTGCGCTGTCCAATGAAAGCATAAAACCTAGATGTCATCCTACATACCCAGCTTAGACACTAGATAGTAGTGCGTCCATAAAGTGCCTGTCACACCTTAAGGCTGCATTCCATATACGCGTAATGCGTAATGCGTTATGCGTATTGCGTTATGCGTTATGCGAATGCCAGCATTCCATATACACGTAATGCGTATTGCGTTATGCGTTTTGCTGTAGAAACATGGCAGATCAGTCGCCTCCTCCAGCCTTATATCAATGGACAAATGCAACTTATTTTTATTTTTTAAATATAGCCAGGCTTGTGACCAAAAAGGACGGTCCTAACATGGCGCACTTTAGGATGTTAGGACCGTCCCAATCGGGAGACAGACGGTTACGGGAAAGCTAAAAATGCTACCATATGCACAGAAATATGAATACTTATCTATAATTTGGTTATAATAAAGGTAGGAACCCCCATGTGACGTAGGAAAAGGTACATAGATATAAATGCAATATTTGGTCATATAAAGTGCACTCAGCAGCCTTGGAGACTGCTTCCTAACAGGTCCGCGCTCCACCTTGTCCCGGCTGTCCGTAATTATCAGTCGCCCCCTCCAGCCTTATATCAATGGACAAATGCGACTGATGCATTTCTATTCGCACCACCTTTACGCATTACGCATTACGCATTACGCACCGATCGCTACATGGAGCGATTGGGATAATGGATTTTATTCGCATTCGCATTCGCATTACGCATTACGCGTATATGGAATGTAGCTCATAGGTTTCAAGGCATTTCGATTTTTTGTCGCATTCGCATTCGCATTCGCATTACGCATTACGCGTATATGGAATGCGCCCTTTACCGGATTGAGCAACGGACATAAACCGGACAAACAATTGTCTAGGTGTTTGGTATCAAAATGTACCGAAGTGTGTCAAACTGTTGCAACTGCCCCCAGACGAAACGGATGCTAAACGGACAAGGCAGTACATTAACGAATATCCACAGGACGATAACCGGACGATAACCGGACGACAACCGAATGTCAAACGGACGGACCGAACACCAAATGGACACGTACCGGACTGTTCATGGACGCGCCAAAAACATATACTGACCGAATTCCCGGAACACCGTCAACGGACACTGCAGGAAGCAAACAGAAGACATAACGGATGGGTAATGGACATGAACCGAGCAAAACGGACTAAACAGACTTAAAATGGACACCAACCATACACATCAGTCCGGCGATGTCCAGTACAAGTTTTGTCCATGTTCAAAACTTGCCACCATACACACCGGACACCAGTGGACACAGAACGGACACGCCGGATGTGTACCGTATATAAACCGTACATTGCCATATTTCACTGGACAGTGTCTGTTTTATATCCATTTCCCCAGTGCGGTAAGGTGTGACTGAGCCTTAAAGCATTTATTGTCACGTAGGAGGAGGAATGTTAAGTAAGTTAATAAAACCTGTGTTTGCCGAAGCCTGTCAGGTCCAGCACGCCAGCATTTCTTTTATTTATTTATTTTTTCACTTCAACTATCTCTCAAGTTAACCGTATAAAGTCACTGCGGCAGAAAGGTAGACAAATCAGAGTTGGGCTGAGTTCTTATTTTATTAGTTCTCTGGCAGGGACTATAAATATGCCCGCCTACAAAAAGAAAATTGTAACAGGAGTGAGACCAATTCAGGCGCTGTACAGGAGGCGCCCCATTTGCGCGCCCCGACTGGGGTAGGTGCGCGACTCGTAACACATATAATACAGTCGAACAGTAATAATAAATAATAATTAAACCTTGGTATATGCTTCGTTATTTATATTATTATAATCAATTATAATACACATAAAATAAATGTTACTTTAAACCAAATGATCAAGCCAATACAGGTCACTAATCCTTTTTCCTAAATCCTTGGGGCCAGTTGTATTTTGGAATTCAGAAATTTTCTGATTTCCGAATAAAGGTAGTAATCAAACATCAATACTGCAGTTAAAAGATATGAACACTGACAATAAGTTGGATAAATAAAGACTACAGATACTATTAGTTTGTTTATAGCGTGATATCCTGATGAATGAAATGATGGGATAATTATAGACCACAAATACTCTAGTACTAGTAGTACATTTTATTTCCAACAGAAACATTTGGTCAAACTTAAACATTTACAGCTTCAAACAAACCATAATAAAACACATTAATATTTCTTAAGAGAAATGTATAAACATTCAGACGATGTGAGATAAATAAAGCCGGTAAATAGTATTACAGTTTATGTATATACTATATGAAAAGTCTTTTACTTTCGGAGCTTTTCGGATCTCAGAATTTCGGATCTGGGGATTGTGGGCCTGTGTTTTATTTTGAAAATACAAAGCAGAAGCTAAAAGTGCTCCAAATTTGCGACTTTAAACTTGCGTAGTCCGATGCTTTTAAGTTTATCATATTATTGATCTGACTGTATTAGATTGATTGTCATAGCATACCTTACTTTAGCTTGAAGTTAAAGTACATTTGATTTTAAATTGCTAAGTTTTGAGATATTTAAAGTGCAGACATGTAAAATTAGTTTTGGCAAGCACGTCAAAACTCTGACACCACAGGCGTCAACAGTAATAAGTTCTATTAAATTGACCCAGTAACCCCTTCTATATGGCAACAAATACTTAATAAGTGCACCAGAATCTAAGTTAGATATGTAGAATCAATTATAGATGATAGTTTTTTTATTTGAAAATGTGATGCTTCATCGGTCTATGCGGCTCTAACTTGTAACTTTCGACACAAAAGTGCGCAAGGAGGGCTAACCTTCCACCTCAGTTTAGTGTCTGCGCATGCGCGGGGCCGGCGGCCGGGACGCTGAGTGAGTGAGTACCCGGCAGGTTATCCACGTTTATCACCTGATTAAGGGGGGGGGGGTGAAGGTTGGGAGGGAGGTGAAGGTGGTGGGGGTGGGGGTGGGGCTTCCCGGGCTCTGTTGTTCGAGCCATTACCGGACAGCGGGTCGGGGGACGACGTGTTGACACGATCCAAACATATCGATATTGCGAGTAGCAACGGGACGCTGTCCGCGCTGTGTGTGTGTGGGGGGGGGGGGGGGGGGGGGGGTTGCCAAGGCGACCCGCGAACGCGCCGGTTGGGTGGCGGTGGTTGGGAGTTGTGGAATAGAGAGTTGGGGTGAGGTAAGGGCGGGGGTGGGGTGGGCGGAGATACGTTTACTGGGTAGGGAGGTGGGGGGTGATGAAAGGTGGTGGAAGGTGGGTGGTTGTAGGGAGGTGGGGGGAGGGGTGGTGGTCGGGGTGGGGGTGTAGGGAGGTGGGGGTATGGAGGTGGGGGTATGGAGGTGGGGGTATGGAGGTGGGGGTTGAGAGGTGGTGGGAGGAGTGGGTGGTTGTAGGGAAGTGGGGGTATGGAGGTGGGGTAGGGAGGTGGGGGCGGGGATGGTGGGGTGGGGAGGTGGGGTATGGTGGTGGGTGTGGGTAGGGCGTTGCGATGAGAGGGAGTGGGGAGGGGGAGGGAGGTCTGCTGTCCACCTGGAAACTGGAGGCCTGATTTATTAGCATCATGAGATGTTAATTCTATCGCCCCGCCCTAGACACACAGCCACCTCCCACTGGATAGAGCCTCTGTCCATCCTCTGCCTTCCCTCCCTCCACTCCCTCCTCTCTCTCCCCTCCCTCCCCGCCCTCCCCTCGCACCACCCCCTCCACTCCCGTTTTCTCTGCCTTCCCTTCCTCTGCCTTACCTCTCCCCCCTTCCCCCTCCCCTCACCACCGCCTCCCCACTTCTCCCCCATTCCCCTTCCCCTCCCCATCCCCGTGTCCTCCTCCCCTTCCCCTTCCCCCTGTCTGCCCTTTCTCCCTCACCCACATACTCCCCGCGCACCTGCCTCGACATACGAAGCTTCCCCGCTGGCATCCTTATAGTGCAGCATAGCTCTATTAGGTGGCAGCACCAGAGCATACGGAAACAATGTTTCCAGAATCTCTCCGCCGTCCCCCACTCTCCACCCTACAAGCATTACTCCTGCTGGCGCACTGCCGCCGGCAGTCCCTCGCCTCCCCTCCGCACCTCCCCCCTCCATCCTCACCTCCTCTCCCCCACTCCTTCCCTTCTCCCCTCCTTTCTCCCCTCTCCGCTCCTCCCCTCTCCCCTCTCCGCTCCTCTCCTCCCCTCCACCCGTCCTGATATGAGCTTAGAATTAGATGTTGCTAGGACGTAAAACAACAGCAACAAAATAAACCCCTCCTCCCCTCCTCGTCTCTCCTCCCCTCCCCTTCCCCCCTCCTCCCCTCGCCCTGCTCTCCTCCCCCATCCCCTTCTCCTCCCACCCTTCCACCTCCTCTCCCCTCTCCTCCCCGCTATCCCCCCGCTCGCGTTCACACACTGCTGTACAGTAATTGACTACAACAATATAGCGACCTGTACTCGCCATGTATCAACACGGAGACTGGGGCGGGTGGCGGGGTGAGAGTGGGCGATGTTGACTTTGTCGTAATGACAGTATTTACTTAGTGACGCCATCTATACAGCCCACTGCATTCGTTGTAGGTGTGAAAACGAGCCTGGCATTTGGCGGCTCAGGTTTAGGGCAACACTCGGTTGGAGGAAGTAGATGATAGGTCAGCGTTTGAAAACAATGTAAAGTCGACGTTCTGTCGTGCATTAGTTTGGTATTATTGAGTACTAACCTGGCTCCCTAGTTGCAGTGACAAAAACTAATATCCTGGGTAGCAACTGTGCTGCACCGCGCTGCACTGTGTTGCACTGTGCTGCATTGCGGTGCATTGCGATGCATTGTGTTGTACTGTGCTGCACGGTGTTGCACTGTGCTACACTGTGCTGCATTGTGCTGTGTTGTGCTGCGTTTTGCTGAGTTTTGCGGCATTGTGTTACATTGTGTTGCATTGTGCTGCATTGTGCTATGTTGTGTTCCATTGTGCTGCCTTTTGCTGCGTTTTGCTACATCGTGTAGCATTGTATTACGTTGTGCTGCGTCGTGCTGCATTGTAATACATTGTACAGCATCGTGCTACATTGTGCTGCATTGTGCCACATTGTGCTGTTTTGTGCTGCATTGTACTGCGTCCTACTGCATTCTACTGAGTCGTGCTACATCGTGCTGTTTTGTGCTGCATCATGCTGCATTGTACTGCGTTGTACTACGTTGTGCAGCATCTTGCTGCATTGTGTTGCATTGTTCCACATTGTGCTGCATTATACTGTATCCTGTTGCATTCTACTGAGTTGTGCTGCATCGTGTTGGGTTGTGCTGCATCATGCTGCATTGTACTGCATGGTACTACCTTGTGCAGCAGCGTGCTGCATTGTTCCACATTGTGCTGCATTGTACTGCATCCTGTTGCATTCTACTGAGTTGTGCTGCATCGTGCTGGGTTGTGCTGCATCATGCTGCATTGTACTGCCTTGACTACGTTGTGCAGCATCGTGCTGCACCGTGCTGCATCGTGCTGCATTATACTGAGTTGTGCTGCATCGCGCTGTTTTGTGCTGCATCATGCTGCGTTGTACTGCGTTGTACTATGTTATGTAGCATCGTGCTGCATTGTGCCGCATTGTACTGCATTATACTGAGTTGTGCTGCATCGTGATGTGTTGTGCTGCATCATGCTGCATTGTACTGCATTGTACTACGATGTGCAGCACCGTGCTGCATTGTGCAACATTGCACTACGTCCGGCTGCGTTGTGATGTGCGATCCTCCACTCTGCTTGAACCATTGTAAACAAAAGTTAAGATGTTCATGTTGTATTGCAATCGAAAGACATGATCTTAGCTAAGTGTAAGCATGTGTGACTGATAGCCCGAGTAGGCAGGTGGAGAGAGTTCAATTGAGGGTCATTCGAAAACACTGTGCTTACTCACAATGACTATTATAGTATTAACTAAGGTGGTTTAAAACAAAAATTACATATCGCCTATAGTTATTTTGATATTCGCGTGGTCTTCTCTGTGGAGGTGTGGTTAGAGTGTATGACTCTTTTCTAGGTCGGACTCCTAATCTGAAGGTTGGTGGTTCGATTCCCCGTGCCCCCACCTGTGCCAATTTGGATTTCCACCGCTGTGTATAACTTACAGCGTCATCAAAGGCCAGCTGCTCTCATACCATGTCTATGTGGTGTGTGAGGTTAAAAATCCCTTGGGTCGGTAAAAGTGTAGTCTCTGGCTTTCTATCCACAAACTGTCTAATGGTGAAAACAAGTCTATTCAGACTTATCCATAATAGGCAGTATAAATCTTCAAGAAAAAAAAAATGAAACTATATTTGAGTGACTTCATACGGCATTAGTTCCATTCAGCTGAGTAGAAAGTGCCCTGGTGTCAAAGTCATACATGCGCAATAGTCCTCTGAGTCAGATATTTTCTGCCCCGATGCATAGAGTTAGCAGGCCTTACTGGCAACTGTAGTCATATACCAAAGAAGAGTTGGAATATGAAATAAGGGAGAAGGTCCGAAAAGAATTACCAAAAACAAATCAGAGTGAGAATGAGAATGAGAGGATGACGGAAGTCAGGTAAGTCATGTACACTACGCAAATCCCCGTAAACGCCAATCCAAAAATATAGTTTGAATAAAAGACGTTTGCCTGAAAATAATGTTGGTTCTCACTAATTCCATTTTCCTCATGGTGACCCGATTATGGAGCAATGAACAAAAAAGTAGAAATGTAAAAAAATATACTTTTGGAAGGTTTGGTTCCCATTATCTCTATTTCTGGTTTCGCGTTTGTGGGGTTTTGCACCTGAACTCTTCAAATACAAAGGTATGACTTGACACATTATTATTAATTATAAATACTAATTAATCTTCCTTATTAAGTGTGACGGCTGCACGCAATCAGGACTCAGTAGCATTGGACAGAGAACAGGACGGGATGGCCAAGTCGACAGGGCCTGCAGTACCTCTACGAGAGACTGCGGGTTCGATCCCCGGCGGTGTAAGCTTAACACCTGAGCAACATTTGCACTTGGTGCGAATTCGCTTGGCACTTAGCATTACTAGGATAAGACAGGTTGACTAAGTGTGTCAGGATACTGTGACTGAGTTGGATATCGTGTCCTCATTCCAGCGTTGCAGCTTTCCAATGGGAGCATCACTATGAAACCGCCATGCGTGCGCGCAGTCGCAAATATGTACCCCTATTAATGGGACCTCAGATGCTGTTAGGACGTAAACCCCAGGGACCCACTTTGCAGACGAAGAGGCGAAATGACAGTGTCCGAATTACCCACGATGCGCACTACAAGTCGGTGCCCATCCTGAGAGGATCCTATATGTTCCTAGGAGGTAAAACTCCCTACAAAAATCACTTCCTCGTTGACGGCCTATAATATATTAGTCTGCAATATGAAAGAGAGAGAGGGAGAGAGGGAGAGAGGGAAGAGAGGGGGAAGGGGAAGGGAGAGAGGGAGAGAGGGAGAGAGGAGGGAGAGAGGGGTAGATGGAGTGGGAAAGAGGGAAAGGGAGGGAAGAGAGTAAGGAGGGAGAGGGTGGGAGAGTGAGAGATAGGGGAAGAAAGAAGGGGGATGGAGGCAGAGATGGAGAGAGATGGAGAGGGAGAGAGGAGGGAGAGAGAGACGGAAAGAGGGGAGAGAGGAGGGGAGAGAGAGGGAGGCAGAGAGGGGAGAAAGAGGGAGGCAGAGAGGGTGGAGAGGTTAGAGAGGGAGGGAGAGATGGAGAGAAAGGGAGAGAGAGGAAGAAAGATGGAGGGGGAGAGAGAGGGGAGGGAGAGAAGGGGAGAGGGGAGAGGGAGAGAGAGCGGCGAGAGAGGGAGGGAGAGGCAGAGCCAGAGAGGGGTAGAGAAAGAGTGACGGTGAGAGAGAGGAGAGAGAGAGAGAGAGAGAGAGAGAGAGAGAGAGAGAGGGAGAGATGGAGAGAAGGAACGCTGCAAGAAGCCGTCCGAGTTGGCCATGAAAACCCGCCGTGCAAACAACTTAAATAAAGTTGACATTCAATGGGAGTTTTCAGGAGGAAGGCGGGATCTGAGGTTCGGTGTGTGTGTGGGGGGGGGGGGGGCATAGGGTAGAGTGGGGAGTGAAGGGGGGGGGGGGGTCAACGTCAACATCTGAGTGGAAGCTGCCTTAAATCGGTCGACATTTGCTTGCCGGACAACAAGCTAACCGCCGCCCTTTCTTACAGTCGTGCGCTATATATAGTAACACGACCAAAGCGAGGCGAACACATTATTAAAAAGGGGAAAAAATGGAGCCTCGTCTTCGGCTGCTGCGGACGTGATTGCGTCGCGACATTTGTAAAGGTCACCTTGAGAGGACAGGAATGTACGCATGCGCAATGGCGGCGTGAGGCGGGCGTCTCGGCGTCTTGTCTCTTCCTGTCTTCCTCTCTGGCTCTCTATCTTTCTGTATCTCTCTATTTCTCACAACCGGTGCTTTTTGTGTGTGAGTATGACAACGCGGCCAGATCTGCGCCGCATTTTACACCGGAAGTGGAGATCACGGTCGGTGACTAAATGTCGTCTGCGCGCGCAGACGGCGGTGGTGAAAGCCCGCCAATCACACGCGCTTTGCCGATTTGTGATTGTGAATAAAGTGGGCGAAAGGAAGAAAGGGCGGGAAGGGAAAACAACCCCCCCCCTAGCGGTGAAGAGAGGAAGGTGGCGGAGAGCGTGGAGGATGACGGGAAGGTCGCCATTTAAAGCTGCAGACTCCGATGAAAGCATCGCATTTTCCAAACCAAAACACTTGGCGCGAGTTGATGCTATTTGTGCAGCTCAGACATTGGTGCGCTTATTAAACAGTTGCTGCTGCACAGAAGGGACATTAAGTCAGTTTAATAGAACACATCCCTAGTAAAAGCCTAAGTAAAGCCTCAGTAAAGTCAACGTAATTGTTCATGTTTTCTTAATGTGAAGTATATTATAATTATCGAACAAATATAATACCGACCCACCCACGGGGAGGCTTAAGACTAACGCATGTAGATATATATACAAATACATAAACAATACTCCTACTGAACATGACTTCGCCAAAATCCAGCAAACGGAAACGGAAATAGCACTGTATGGGCGCTGCCATTTGTAAACTCGTACCGAGAAACCGAGAAAAATCCAGCAAACGGAAACGGAAATCGCTAGTCGAGCTTCGCTCCGCAGCAAAGAGCTGCCATAGAATTTGCCGATACGCACAGTTCAAAACTTAGATTTTATTCAAAAATAAAAGAAATAAAGAACAATTTGGCATCAACATGGGTGCACAAATGAAATATTAATAGTTTATTCCGCGGAAATGACGGCCGTATTTGATTATCACGACCGCGAATCGGGTCACCCCAGTTGTTGTTGTTTTGGGGAGTTTTCAGTCGCATTGGTGCGCTGAATGCTGCAAACACCCGAGTTGCTAGAATTTCAAATCGAACACCTCGAGTGGAGTAAAAAAATACACGCGCCATCATAAAATACTTTGCTGTAGTTATATCGGGGGGGGTCGGCCCTAAGCATCGCTTATACATATTAATCGAAATAATATGTAAAACTGAAAACAGTCAGACTAGGAAACTGTAATCGAAGGTTACAATTTAATCGAATATTGAGCATACCCTTGCAGGAATAGTTTCCCATTCTTTAAGTCCTGATATTGTGTGATTTAAACAGAAGTCGATGTAGATAAATTTAAAATATACTTCCAGCACTTTAATCTGTGCAAAAGATACATATATGTGTAACTATGTCTGAACAAGAAACTACTAAAATAAATAATGGACATATTGGATGGGACCTTTCCATAATTGCAAATGGCGGCCCCCATGGAGGTGGCCATTTGCAATAAAAAAGAACAGCTCTGATTGGCTGATACTGACTTCTCACGAAAACAAGAAGCGGAAAATCCATTTCCGGCAAGTTCAAGAATTACACAACACAATTGAAATAAATACCATTTTATAGTTATAAAAAAGTTAATGTTTATTGTCAAGTATTTCTGTTCTATAATCTATCAATAACGCGGATAACTAATCTACCTCACTGAGTTCTCGTGAACACGAGAAGAGGAAAGTCTATTTCCAGCAAGTTCAAACGGGCTCAAACGAGTTCAAACATGGCTGGTTGTCCCGCTCCGTACAGCGCTGAATATGCTTTTGAATAATCCCCATAGCCCCAAAGCCATTTAAAGTTTGTTTGTGGATATTGTAAAAAGGTGCTTTGTGAATGAACGAAATCGTACTTATGGAATGTAAGCTTAAGCTGCATAGTCCGATGAACGCATCAACTTGTCGAAACCAAAGCATTTACCTAGATTTGATGTTGCATATCCAACTTAGATACTGGTGCACCCATTAAACATTTACTGCTACATGGACGGGAACACTAAGTCAATTTATTAGATCCTGTTAATGCGGAATCCTATGGCGTCAACATTTTGATGTATATATGCCTAAATTCATTTTGCATGTTTGCACTCCAAATATCTCCAAAATTACATTTACTTCACAATAAAGTAAGGTAGATTATATAACAATCAACCGAATATATTGCTCTAAACCAGCAACAGAAACTAAAAAACCATCAGACTATGTAACTTCAAACATGTAATACACTTTGGTGCTCTTAATCATATGCTATGCTGCTACGCTGGAAAATGTGTAAGCAAATGCTGAGCCGAGTTGATAGAACTTATTCGGTGTGTGTGTGTGTGGGTGTGTCTGTAGACCGATACTTGTCAGAAAAGACAAGTGCCGGCTCGAAAATGTCTAAATGCACACACTCACACACACACACATACTCACACACATACACTCACGCACTCTCACGCACTCTCACACACAGACACACACTCACACACACATCATCATCATCATCATCATGCTGTCGGTCGCGATGCGACAAAGACTGCTTTCATTACTTGACTGCCGCTCTCCATTTAGCTCTCTGCTGTGAGAGTTGCGTCCATGAGTCGGTCTTAATGTCTCTCAGCTTCAGGTTTCTCTTGATGGTATCTTTGAACCGGAGACGGGGGCGCCCTCTCTTTCTGTAGCCAGAAGACAGTTGAGAATAGAGGATCTGCTTTGGTAGCCTGTCTGATGACATCCTCATGAGGTGTCCAGTCCACCGGAGATTCTTTTTGATCAGAAGATCTTCCATAGAGGGCAGCCCCATCCGTTCGAGTATTTCCTTATTCGTCACTTTGTCACTTTGTCACACACACACTCACACTCAAACACACACTCACACACACACACTCACACACACTCACACATACTCACACATACTCACACACACATATACTCACACACACTCACGCACACTCACACACACACTCAAACAGACACTCACACACACACTCACACACACTCACACACATTCACACACACTCACTCACACACACATTCAGACACACTGATCCTCACACACACATTCAGACAAACTCACACACATTCAGACACACTGATGCTCACACACACACACATGGGTATGAGTGATTGTCGAGCAGTGACTGGGCGCCTGTGTGCTGAGATGCTAGTTTTGCTTCCCGCATACAAATTGGTTTCGGGGAGATAAGCCGGCGGCCCTATCTATATTCGGTCATTTGAGGCGCACACAAGATGGCCGCCACTCGGCAGCCTGCCATCAAGACGCATATATATGTCACGTGTAGTTCACGGAACAGCCACCGCCCGCAGCGCCATCTGGCCCGTCTAGTTAGTTATATAGTTAATTATTTGTAAAGCCTACATCAATAACAAGCAGTTAGTTATATTAGATTGACTAAATCCGGTCTCATATCAGACCGGATGGAACAAGTCCTAGATCACTTTATGTGAATGGGAAGGTTGGCAAATAAAGCATTGTTTGAAATAGATACAATATTCACCCGCTCAGTGTAGGGGTGAATAAAGACTATGTCTAAATTTGAACAAGCACGGCTTTGATAGGAAGCAACTGTAAACATGCTGGTTCCCGTGTGCAATGTTGATCTGTATTGGCATAGAGTTGCTGAACTGCGAGAGAATGCACACACAAAACAACCCAAGATGGTGGCCACTGGATGCTGTCGATTCAACTTTTAAAGTCTAATCTGCATGATTTAATTAATTCTTCACGCCAAAAGTTGAGGACTGTGATAGATAAGCATTCAAACAATGTATTTAGCATATTCGATTACAAATTCGTGTGGTTATCAGGTTACGTCCACAACCCAGCCTTCTGACACTTCTTCTGTACGGTTGTTTAGCAGCTCTGTCGCAGGGCTGAGGGAGTAACTATATTTGAATATGTTATGGGTAACAGAAGGACTAAATGCATTGAGGATCCTCCTCCCGTTTTGGCAGGTTGTTAGATTCGAACCCTGCTTTCAAACCCCTGCTGAGCAAAACGAAATGTAAACTTGCTCCTACCTAGAGTAGCGTTCAGCATTACTGGGACAGGGCAAAGGGCAGAGGAGTGAAAAACACGTGGTATCCGCCATTGAAATTTCACTGCTTTGATCACAATGTAAAAATACAAATATTTAATACATTATTTGCTTTACTTTTAACAAATAAAAAAATGATCAGATGGCTCTGGAATAGCTTTCTGTTGTAATTACTGTGTAACCTTGAATAGTGTTAATATTACCTTAATATCGGTGTTTTCTTCCCAAATAAATGTTAATGTAGAATTTGCCATTATTAGAAAAACGTTTCCTAGACTATGTTATTTAAATGGTACAGTTAAAGTAGCATAGTCCGATGGTTGGAGTTTCTGCCATTATTTTAGAAAGTAGGTCATTCCTTATAAACTCCCTTACTTTAACTTTAAGTAACTTAATTTTATTTGCTAACTTTGGAGATATTTGGAGTTGAAACATGCAAAATTAATGTTGGTGTATAAATCCATATGTTAACACCATAGGATTCAACAGTAACAGGTTCTATTATTACAGTATTAAAGTGGCTTTGTATTCCCTTCTATGCTTCATAAGTGCACCATTATCCAACTTGGACACGTAGGACCAAATCTAGATGACCAGTCCTATCCTATTAATGCCGAGCTCCAGGCTAGGTAGCGACAAGCATATGGTGATGTCACACTACGACGTATCTTGCCGGTGCGTCGCCAACACGCAAAATCACTTTTTTACGTCGAGACATGTCAAACTTTTCGGCACGGTGGGAAAAGTTTTACGTCAGCGCAACGTAGTGGTAGCATGCGCCCGACATTGTGGTAATGTATATCGACGCGTGAGAAAAAAAATAAAAGTGGGCGCAACGTGTGGGAACGAGCCTCACGCGCGCGTGGTGTGTGCCTAGCGTTCGCATAATGTTATTCCAGCGCTCCGCTAGTGACCGGCTGACGCGTTGCATGACGTATGAGAGCTTTGTGCCAGCGCATGATCGACGCATGACCAACGACACTCCAGCACGTTTCGGCGCATGTCGGCGTGGCGCCAGCGTGCAATCAGCCCGCCAACGTTAAGCGAGCGGCAGACGCGCAGCCAACACATCCAAAACGTCGAGACACGGTGGAGAAAGACCAACAGCGTGTCGGCCATACGTTATGCATATGTCGATGGTACGTTACCGATGCGCTGACGGAACGCTCGCCGTCAGAGGGAAAAAAAGTCACCGAATGACAATGTCACACAACGTCAGAACAACGTTCCTCCAACACGCATCTAACGTATCTCGACATCCCCCTAACGTCGCCATAACGTTGGCACCCGCGCATTGTCGTACGTCGAAAGTTTTGTGCAAGCACAAAACTTCACCGACCCGCCGAACGTCGATGTAGATCAATGTATACCAACATGCACCTAACTCGCGCATGACGCAAACTGACGTATCCCGATATAGCGCAAAAAAATCACATACGTCGACACACGTTGGCGAGAAACGTCGTAATGTGACGGCACCAATAGATTTTAAGGTCATTGGTTTGACTCGACCCGAGTCCCATTGTAGAATGGCTAATGTTTGAATCTGTGGTAGTGTAGGCAGGCTATAGTGAAATCAATACAGATGAAGAGAAAGGAAGAGTATAAAGTGTAAAGGAAGAGAGAGAGTCAAGCCCTCTGGTTTATTATTTATATGGTTACATGGAGTCAGTGTAGAGTATCACCCCACTCTTTTCCCCTAATGGGAAACAAGCATTCTTGGCCCTACCAATAGGGATCCAGCATTCCTACCAGTGGTCTGCCCACCACCACCAAGCTGTGTTGCCCCTCTGGCGACCACCAGACTTGAACCTTGACCCTGAGTGTGGTGATCCTACCCAGCAGAGGGGGAGGGGGTAGGCCCTGAATGCCCCTTACACGCAGCCCTGCCAGCAGCACTATGTCTATTTACATCCCACTCAGGCACCACCAGCACTTACATATATATATATACATACATGCGCTTGGCCACGTACACCTGATTAGTAATAGAACATTTGCATTCCCCCCGATGCCGTAAATCAGAATATTTTACACCACGATCTACCAAACGGGGAGACAGACCCTCAACTCATCCGGCCATCCCATCTGGTCAGTCAGTCCATATGAATACGCGGTGTCACTTCAAAGACACCAAAGTGTGAACATTCTTCACCAGATCCACTCCGAATAATACACAAGCCTAGCAATTTGCAAAACTTGTAGTTTTTTCAAACTAATATTATGAACATTACATATCAAAAAGGAGAAAACGCTTAGACACAAAACAGCATTGCAAGATTTTAAACTTCATTTCTATTATTATAATTGCGCTGTTATTATATTTGACCAAAGTTGCAAAGTCTGATGGTTTTTCTGCTATTTTCTGAGATACCTACATTACACTGATCGTTGTAGTCTACTTTACTTTAGTTTGAAGTACCTTTTAATTTAAATGGCTAACTTTGGAGATATTTGACGTGAAATACCAAATGAATGTCAGCAAGGATGTTAAAATTCTGACACCACAGGCTTCGGCATTAAAGTTGCAATAGTTTTGAGTTTCTGAAATTTTCTGAGATAAATACATTAGGTTGATCGTTATAATGTACCTTACTTTAGCTTGAAGTAACTTTTATTTTAAGTGGCTAACCTTTGAGATATTTGAAGTGGAACCATGCAAATTTAATGTTGGCTAGCTTGTCAAAACTCTGACCCCATAGGCTTCTGCAGTAACAGGTTCTATTCAATTGCTTCAGTATTCCCTTGTATGTGGTGACAAGTGTTCAATAAGTGCACCAGTATCTAAGTTAGATATGTAGAATCAAATTTAGGTAATTGTCTTGGTTTTGAAAATTTGATATTTTCATCGGACGATGCAGCATTAACAGGTTCTATTATATTTATTACTTCCTTCTGCGCAGTGATGCACGTTTACCGAGCACATCACCCCAATATGTAAGTTGGATATGTAGGATCAAACCTAGCAACTCTTTTGGTTTTGACAATTTTATGTTGCCATCGGACTATACAGTTTTGCACATTCTATACCAATGCAAACTGATGGCATGCGAACAAGTTAGTTCCGAGGGTTCACATGGGTGTGTGTCCATGAATGCGCTGTGATATTCATCATGGACGATATGTTTGTCAGGCTGGCAGTGTTATGCGCCAGCCCTAATGCAAACACGACATACATTTGACGTACTGGCACTGGAAGTTGTAACAATAAAGGCCATGTACTAATGTGCCTGTGTTGCCTGTGTCCAGCCTCGTTTTAGATAAAGGCTTGCCAGAGCTGCTCTAGATTGTGGACATGGGCACATTGACGGGGTTTATTACACTGTATTGTGCTATTATGCACTGTAAAGTGCTATTTTGTCACAACCATTCTCAGTCAGTGGATGTCCTTTCTGTAGCCTCCTAAACCCGCCTGCAATGGAAGTCATGGTGTCCGTGAATGTAGTATTAGTAGCCCGTCTGTGTTACAACCATTCTGTGTCCTTTTTGTAGCCTCCTAATCCGTCCTGCACTGGAAGTCATGGTGTTCGTGAATGTAGTAGCGCGTCTGTGTTACAACCATTCTGTGTCCTTTCTGTAGCCTCCTAAACCCACCTGCAATGGAAGTCATGGTGTCTGTGAATGTAGTACTAGTAGCCCGTCTGTGTTACAACCATTCTGTGTCCTTTTTGTAGCCTCCTAAACCCGCCTGCAATGGAAGTCATGGTGTCCGTGAATGTAGTACTAGTAGCCCGTCTGTGTTACAACCATTCTGTGTCCTTTTTGTAGCCTCCTAAACCCGCCTGCAATGGAAGTCATGGTGTCCGTGAATGTAGTACTAGTAGCCCATCTGTGTTACAACCATTCGGTGTCCTTTTTGTAACCTCCTAAACCCGCCTGCAATGGAAGTCATGGTGTCCGTGAATGCAGTAGCCCGTCTGTGTTACAACCATTCTGTATCCTTTTTGTAGCCTCCTAAACCCGCCTGCAATGGAAGTCATGGTGCCCGTGAATGTAGTAGCCCATATGTGTTACAACCATTCTGTGTCCTTTTTGTAGCCTCCTAAACCCGCCTGCAATGGAAGTCATGGTGTCCGTGAGTGCAGTAGCCCGTCTGTGTTACAACCATTCTGTGTCCTTTTTGTAGCCTCCTAAACCCGCCTGCAATGAAAGTCATGGTGTCCATGAATGTAGTAGCCCATCTGTGTTACAACCATTCTGTGTCCTTTTTGTAGCCTCCTAAACCCGCCTACAATGGAAGTCATGGTGTCCATGAATGCAGTAGCCCGTCTGTGTTACAACCATTCTATGCCTTTTCTGTAGTCTCCTAAACCCGCCTGCAATGGAAGTCATGGTGTCCGTGAATGTAGTAGCCCATCTGTGTTACAACCATTCTGTGTCCTTTTTGTAGCCTCCTAAACCCGCCTGCACACATACAGACGGGTTACTACATTCACGGACAGCATGACTTCCATTGCACGTTTCCATCTGGGAGACTATGGCCAGTGCAGACCGGCAATTAGCAAAACTGAGTTCACTTTTTTTCTCCCATGTTTACTTCTCCCCCTGATCAAAGGAGTTGTTTGCTTGGGTGGGGCGCTTTACCTTTTCGTTGATCTCGCTTTGTTCTTGTAGCTGGAACCGCTGGACCCATCTTTACCCGTCCCTTCCTCGGAAACCCTTGCTGCTGTCTGCTGGACACAAGTGATGTGATACCGCCAGACCAAAGTGATTCGGGGCCCCCCTAATGACTGGTCATTTAATCGTTGTAAATACATCGCCCAGATTCTACAACCGTCCCACCAGAAGATTAATTTTCAACCAAAGATTGGGCCGATTTATCGGTGCCTCTCTATAATGCTGCAATTCTACAGCCGGTAACCATCGTAAGTTTACAAACACCCCAGAAGTCAAGTCAAGTCACGCCGCCCACATTAGGCCGCCATTGTCCACATCCTGAGCCAGTTGGTAGTTGTTCAACAATCAGACCTCGGTTTGGCTTTTATTGCATACGGCTTTAACCGCGCATGCGCAGACTGGTGCCACCTGTAGCTACCAGCGACTCGCAGGCTTCCCTTGCGGAAGGTCGGGAGTCGAATTCTGGTCGAGTCAAAGCAATGACTTACTCAATTGATACTTGTCGCTACCTAACCTGGCGCCCAGCATTACTAGGATAGGGCAAGGACTGGTTAGCTCAGTATCACGATAATATGACTGAGTGGGAAATCGGGGCATGGTGCCAACAACCTGCTGTCGCAGTGGGGCATGAGTGTGTTCTGTCACGAGTCGGTAACCGTCCTGATATGACCTTAGATGTTCCAAGGATGTCAAACTCCAACAAACAACAAACAAACCAGTGGCCCGAAGTTCAACCCAGGCACGCAGTAGTTTAGTCGGCACAGTTCATCTCCGCAAAGTTGTGGTCAGTGGTTTAAAGCCGCAGTGTCTGACGAAAGCATCAACATTTTCAAAACCAGAATACTTACAATTTATACTTGATCCTAGATATCCAACTTGAACACCGGTGCACCTATAAAACCTTTTGCGGCATCAAAAGTCAATTTAATAGATGGAGCCTGTGACTGTTGAAGTCGATGATACCCAGCATTTCAATGTGAACAACAACATTAATTTGGAACACTTTCACTTCAAATGTCACCAAAACTGACACCATAGGCTTCTGCGGTAGCATGTTCTATTAAATTAACTCGGTGTTACCTTCTATGTGCCGGTAAATGCTTAATAAGTGCAGCAGTAGCTAAACTAGATATATAGAATTAAATCTAGATAATTGTTTTGGTTTTCAAAAGTTTATGTTTTCATCGGACTATGTAGATTTAAATGACTCGTCCTTGTTACTTATTATAATTACTCAGAACGACAAATTAATCCGAGAAATAAAGTAAAGATATAGTATTTATTTCTAAACCTAAATGTGTGCTTTGTCAGTGGTGTAGTTTCTATTTAAAAGTAGAAAGTTATGGCCCTGTTATACTACGACATAACGACGTCAATGTAGGGAGAACGTGAAAAACGTTTAACTTCTCGGCGTAGTATGCAAATTTTGGCACAAGTTGAACGTGGATGCAGCATAGTGGATGAGAGAGTAATGGTGGTAAAGCGTAGTGATAGCGTCATTCAACGAGAGAGGACAACGTAATTATGCTCAGGGAACATTATGTACGTTATTTCATCGCCAGAACTACGTTGCTTTACGTTACCTTACATTACTTACGTCATGACACGGTGGCTAAACATTGAACGTACGTTCTCCTGACGTTATCCTGATGTTCCCATTATGCCGCGTGGACGTTTCCACTGGGTTTAATGTGGGTCAACGTAGTGGAACGTAGTTGAACGTAGTGAGCAGCGTTTGACTAACATCCATTTAACGTCATTGACGTTCACCGAACGTGTACAGAACGTATGGCGAACGTAAACCCTTACGTTCGAGTTACGTCGAAAGTTTTGAACAGGTTCAAAACTTTGATGCGCGCCGACATCACACGACTTAACGTGACATAGCTCGACGTCAGTCTAGCGTCATTCTGATGTCATCATAACGTAACCCAATGTACGTCAACGTAATGACGAAACGTGATCACGTCAGCCTTACGTTTGCTTGTTACAGCATAGTGTGACAGGGGTATAACGTTGGATATATGTATTGTTATTGTTTCTTGCCCAAACTCTATAGCCAGTTGAGACATTGTGTCAGAATCGGTAAGAGCACTGGCTGGCTTCCCGTGTGGGAGGTTGTGGGTTCGAACCCCGACCGAGTAAAATCAATGATTATCGAATTGATACTTGTCGCTAGCCGGGCACTCGGCATTAATATGATAGGACAAGGACTGGTCTGCATAATATGAAGATAATGTGACTCAGTGGGAGATTGTGTCGTGGTGCCGGCGACCTGATCTCACAGTTGGACAGCACTATAAAGTCAGCATGAGTGTGCATTGTCACAAGTCAGTGACCATCCTGATATGACATCAGATGTTGCTAGGATACAAAGCCCCAAAATACAAATAAATAATAGCCAGATAGTGTCGAGTATTAGACTCGTCCGGCTGGTTTTAATTGAAAGTAGTACTGGTTTAACGACACTAGTGCCGTTAGATTGAATACCTTGTACGGTACCCAGGATGGCGGCCCTGTTCGGCGTGTAAGGTGCAGTAAAGCACACAATGTCGTGAGGTCTGCAGATATATAAGGACATGTCCAGAACAAGGCGCATACATAAATTACTACTTGCGTCATGCATGACTTGCGATCCTAACTACCAGACGGGATGGCCGAATGAGTTGAGCGTCCGTCTCCCGTTTTGGCAGATCGTGGGGTTCGAACCCACCGGTTCGAACCCTTGTCCAGTCAAACCAATGACTTAAAACTTGATACTTGTCGCATCCTAGCCAGGCTTGCGGCATTATAAGGATAGGGCAAGGACTGGTTGGGTCAGTGTCAGGATAATGTGACTGACTGGGATATCAGGTCATGGTGCTGGTGGCCTGGTCTCCCAGTGGGGCAGCACTATAAAGTCACCATGAGCGTGCACTGTCACAAGTCGGTACCCGTCCTGATATGACCTCAGATGTTGCAAGGACGTAAAACTCCGACAACCGATCATAGCTACAGTCAATAAGAAGACATCTCAGCACACGACACTATCTAGAACTTAGAACTCAAGACATCTGGTTTCCTTCTAAAACGAACAGATAAAACACGGATAAAATCGAATGAATCTCTATCGCGGGGGAAAGCGTGCAAATACTGAGTAAGACAAAAATAGTAATAAATAAAAACAATAAAAACCATGTGGGGTAAAATCACCAAATATTAGGACAATGCAATGACAATTAGATGCAAGTGCCTTGCATATATGTATGATGGGGCAGCTCAGCCTGGCTATGAGCAGTAATTGCGCGCAAATATGATTAATGGTGACACAAAGTGGATTGGTTTAAATTCAAACAGAGTCTGTTGCCCCGTGGCTGAATAATTAATGAGGCATCGGCGCCGGAACAAATATATATGAAAGCACTTAGCACAGCATTAGTTCGCTGTGTTTAGTTATTGTTAAATAACCGGACTTTCCCCCAGATGAAGCAACTGCAACGAGTTTAGGATGAATAGCATAATACATAGAGGTTCCACAGTGTGCAGAGCATATTGACTCCCCCCTCCCTCCCTCTGCTCCCTCCCCTTCCTCCCTCCCCCTCCCCTCACCCATCCCTCCCCCCCCCCCACCCACTCTCACGGAGTCACGGAGAGTGTTGTCAGTCCCGTGGGAAGAGGAGGCAGAGAAGAGAAGAGAAGAGGCCGGATTTATTTTGTGAATCTTGAGGATAGGTTTTAATTTGTTCCGAGGTTCTGGTTTTCTTACATCCTCTGCCAGTTTATTCCGTGAAGTGCGAACTGTCACACAGAAGGCCCAAAACCAAATGATTTAGGACCAGATTCAGGGACATGTAATACTATTTTACTCGATGATCTGAGAGTTAAGAATGATTGTTTGAGGAACAGATTGTGTGCTTACGAAAGTAGAAGTGCCACTAACCTGATGCATTTATACGTTTTTTAAATACATTAAAAAAAATTGAAATCAGGCAATTGTGCAGACACGGGTGTGACGATCACCATTTAAACAACATGTTTTGGCCTAACCATGTACTGTTCATGTTGACAACACGGTGTAAAGTCGACAGTTCGAATCTGTGGTTGTGTAGGCAGGCTATAGTGAAATCAATACAGGCAAAGAGAAAGGAAGAGTATAAAGAGTGAAAGAAGAGAGAGATTCAAGCCCTCTGGTTTATTATTTATATGGTACATGGATCCAATATAGTGTATCACCCCACCCCATTCTCCCAATGAGAAACAAGCATTTCTAGCTCCACCAATGAGAAACAAGCATTCCCGGTCCCCATGGTTACAGTGACCTGCCCAACACCACCAAGCTGTGTGGCTCCCCTGGCCACCACCTGCCTGGAGCATGCATGTGGTGATCCTGACTAGCAGAGGGGGGAGGGGGTAGTGGGTAGGCCTCTGAGTGCCCCTTACACACTATCTTACTAGCGCCACAATGTCTATTTACCAATCAATCAAGCACCACCAGCAACTACATAAACACATCTATGCACCTTGCCATGTATACCTGTTTTACAGATAGAACATTTGCATTCCCCCACCAATGCATCATTATCGGAATATTTTACAATGGAGTATAACGCCATCTATACAGAGAGAGAGTCGCATAACACATTACAGTGAAGCGCTGATGCAGTAAACTTGCAGAGTTGGATGGCTTTGAGTATCTGTCATTTTGTGAGATATTACATTACATGCTGCACACGCACATGTACACACACCTGCATGCACACATGTGAACCCACGCTGTGACAACCTGATGTGTACATACACCATGAGCACCTAATGCCTGCACACCACACCCTCACATACCTGCATACACACATGTGTGTACACACCGCATACACCACCTGATGTGCACATCTTGTATACACTCACACACCCACATACATGCGTACATACATCATGACTACCTGATGGACACCACACATTCTCACTCACCCACACACACGCATGTGTACACATATCATATCTACCTAATGTACACACACCACACACCCTCACACCCACCCTCACACACGCATGTGTACACATATCATATCTACTTAATGCACATACCACACACCCTGACACCCACCCACACACACGCATGTGTATACATATCATATCTACCTAATGTACACACCACACACCCTCACACCCACCCTCACACACACATGTGTATACATATCATATCTACCTAATGTACACACACCCTCACACCCACCCTCACACACATGTGTACAAATATCATATCTACTTAATGCACATACCACACACCCTCACACCCACCCACACACACGCATGTGTATACATATCATATCTACCTAATGTACACACCACACACCCTCACACCCACCCTCACACACATGTGTACACATATCATATCTACATAATGCACACACCACACACCCTCACACTCACCCACTCACACACATGTGTACACATATCATATCTACCTAATGTACACACCACACACCCTCACACTCACCCTCACACATGGATGTGTACACATATCATATCTACCTAATGCACACACCTCACACCCACGGTCACACACGCATGTGTACACATATCATATCTACCTAATGCACACACACCACACACCCTCACACCCACCCACACACACGCATGTGTACACATATCATATCTACCTAATGCACACACCACACACCCTCAGACCCACCCTCACACACGCATGTGTACACATATCATATCTACCTAATGCACACACCACACACCCTCACACTCACCCACACACACACATGTGTACATGCATCATATCTACCTAATGCACACACCACACACCCTCACACCCACCCACACACACGCATGTGTACACATATCATATCTACCTAATGTACACACCACACACCCTCACACCCACCCACACACACGCATGTGTACACATATCATATCTACCTAATGCACACACCACACACCCTCACACCCACCCTCATACACGCATGTGTACACATATCATATCTACCTAATGCACACACCACACACCCTCACACTCACCCACACACACGCATGTGTACACGTATCATATCTACCTAATGTACACACCACAGACACTCACACTCACCCTCACACATGGATGTGTACACATATCCTATCTACCTAATGCACACACCACACACCCTCACACCCACGCTCACAGATGCATGTGTACACATATCATATCTACCTAATGCACACACACCACACATCCTCACACCTACCCACACACACGCATGTGTACATATATCATATCTACCTAATGTACACACCACACACCCTCACACCCAACCACACACACGCATGTGTACACATATCATATCTACCTAATGCACACACACCACACCCTCACACTCACCCTCACACACGCATGTGTACACATATCATATCTACTTAATGCACACACCACACACCCTCACACACCCACCCACAACACGCATGTGTACACATATCATATCTACCTAATGCACACACCACACACCCTCACACCCACCCTCACACACGCATGTGTACACATATCATATCTACCTAATGTACACACACCACACACCCTCACACCCACCCTCACACACGCATGTGTTACACATATCATATCTACTTAATGCACATACCACACACCCTCACACCCACCCACACACACGCATGTGTATACATATCATATCTACCTAATGTACACACCACACACCCTCACACCCACCCTCACACACATGTGTATACATATCATATCTACCTAATGTACACACCACACACCCTCACACCCACCCTCACACACATGTGTACACATATCATATCTACTTAATGCACATACCACACACCCTCACACCCACCCACACACACGCATGTGTATACATATCATATCTACCTAATGTACACACCACACACCCTCACACCCACCCTCACACACATGTGTACACATATCATATCTACTAATGCACACACCACACACCCTCACACTCACCCACCACACACATGTGTACACATATCATATCTACCTAATGTACACACCACACACCCTCACACTCACCCTCACACATGGATGTGTACACATATCATATCTACCTAATGCACACACCTCACACCCACGGTCACACACGCATGTGTACACATATCATATCTACCTAATGCACACACACCACACACCCTCACACCCACCCACACACACGCATGTGTACACATATCATATCTACCTAATGCACACACCACACACCCTCAGACCCACCCTCACACACGCATGTGTACACATATCATATCTACCTAATGCACACACCACACACCCTCACACTCACCCACACACACGCATGTGTACATGCATCATATCTACCTAATGCACACACCACACACCCTCACACCCACCCACACACACGCATGTGTACACATATCATATCTACCTAATGTACACACCACACACCCTCACACCCACCCACACACACGCATGTGTACACATATCATATCTACCTAATGCACACACCACACACCCTCACACCCACCCTCATACACGCATGTGTACACATATCATATCTACCTAATGCACACACCACACACCCTCACACTCACCCACACACACGCATGTGTACACGTATCATATCTACCTAATGTACACACCACAGACACTCACACTCACCCTCACACATGGATGTGTACACATATCCTATCTACCTAATGCACACACACCACACACCCTCACACCCACGCTCACAGACGCATGTGTACACATATCATATCTACCTAATGCACACACACCACACATCCTCACACCTACCCACACACACGCATGTGTACATATATCATATCTACCTAATGTACACACCACACACCCTCACACCCAACCACACACACGCATGTGTACACATATCATATCTACCTAATGCACACACACCACACCCTCACACTCACCCTCACACACGCATGTGTACACATATCATATCTACTTAATGCACACACCACACACCCTCACACCCACCCACACAAGCATGTGTACACATATCATATCTACCTATAATGCACACACCACACACCCTCACACCCACCCTCACACACGCATGTGTACACATATCATATCTACCTAATGTACACACACCACACACCCTCACACCCACCCTCACACACGCATGTGTACACATATCATATCTACTTAATGCACATACCACACACCCTCACACCCACCCACACACACGCATGTGTATACATATCATATCTACCTAATGTACACACCACACACCCTCACACACACCCTCACACACATGTGTATACATATCATATCTACCTAATGTACACACACCACACACCCTCACACCCACCCTCACACACACATGTGTACACATATCATATCTACTTAATGCACATACCACACACCCTCACACCCGCCCACACACACGCATGTGTATACATATCATATCTACCTAATGTACACACCACACACCCTCACACCCACCCTCACACACACATGTGTACACATATCATATCTACCTAATGCACACACCACACACCCTCACACTCACCCACTCACACAATGTGTACACATATCATGTCTACCTAATGTACACAGCACACACCCTCACACTCACCCTCACACATGGATGTGTACACATATCATATCTACCTAATGCACACACACCACACACCCTCACACACACCCACACACATGCATGTGTACATGTATCATATCTAGCTAGTGCACACACCACACACCCTCACACCCACCCACACATGCATGTGTACACATATCATATCTACTTAATCCACACACCACACACCCTCACACCCACCCTCACACACGCATGTGTACATATATCATATCTACCTAATGCACACACACCACACACCCTCACACCCACCCACACACACGCATGTGTACATGTATCATATCTACCTAATGCACACACACCACACACCCTCACACCCACCCTCGCACATGCATGTGTACACATATCATATCTACTTAATGCACACACCACACACCCTCACACACACCCTCACACATGCATGTGTACACATATCATATCTACCTAATGTACACACCACACACCCTCACACCCACCCTCACACGCATGTGTACACATATCATATCTACCTATAATGCACACACCACACACCCTCACACCCACCCTCACACACGCATGTGTACACATATCATATCTACCTAATGCACACACCACACACCCTCACACCCACCCTCACACACGCATGTGTACACATATCATATCTACTTAATGCACATACCACACACCCTCACACCCACCCACACACGCATGTGTATACATATCATACTACTAATGTACACACCACACACCCTCACACCCACCCAAACACATGTGTATACATATCATATCTTAATGTACACACACCACACACCCTCACACCCACCCTCACACACATGTGTACACATATCATATCTACTTAATGCACATACCTCACACCCACCCACACACACGCATGTGTATACATATCATATCTACCTAATGTACACACCACACACCCTCACACCCACCCTCACACACACATGTGTACACATATCATATCTACCTAATGCATGCACCACACATCCTCACACTCACCCACTCACATGCATGTGTACACATATCATATCTACCTAATGTACACACCACACACCCTCACACTCACCCTCACACATGGATGTGTACACATATCATATCTACCTAATGCACACACACCACACACCCTCACACGCATGTGTACACGTCTCATATCTACCTAATGCACACACACCACACACCCTCACACCTACCCGCACACACGCATGTGTACACATATCATATCTACCTAATGCACACACCACACACCCTCACACTCACCCACACACACACATGTGTACATGTATCATATCTACCTAATGCACACACCACACACCCTCACACCCACCCTCACACACGCATGTGTACACATATCATATCTCTAATGCACACACCACACACCCACACACACGCATGTGTACATGTATCATATCTACCTAATGTACACACCACAGACCCTCACACCCACCCTCACACATGGATGTGTACACATATGATATTTACCTAATGCACACACACCACACACCCTCACACCCACACACACACGCATGTGTACACATATCATATCTACCTAATGCACACACCACACACCCTCACACCTACCCACACACACGCATGTGTACACATATCATATCTACCTAATGTACACACCACACACCCTCACACTCACCCTCACACATGGATGTGTACACATATGATATTTACCTAATGCACACACCACACACCCTCACACCCACACACACACGCATGTGTACACATATCATATCTACCTAATGCACACACACCACACACCCTCACACCTACCCACACACACGCATGTGTACACATATCATATCTACCTAATGTACACACCAACCACCCTCACACCCACCCTCACACATGGATGTGTACACATATCATATCTACATAATGCACACAAACACCCTCACACCCACCCAGACACACACATGTGTGCACACACGATGACTAACTGATGCACACACTCCTACCCCTGCATGTATATACCACCATGGCTATCTGATAAAGGCGCACACGTGCATACATTCACATGCACACATGCATGCGCGCACACATGCGCACGCACACACGTGCATGCACACACACATGCGCACACACACAAACGCGAGCACACATGCACACACACACATGCACGCGTGCACACACACATACACGCATGTGTGCACACATGCACACATGCACACGCGCGCATGCACATGTGCACACACACGGATGCGCACACGCATGCACGTGCACACAGATGCGGTCGGACGCAGGTCGGACGCAGGTCGGACGCGCGCGCACCCACACGCGCACACGCTCACACGTGCACATGCGCTCATGCGCACACGCGCGCACGCGCACACGCGCACACACAGAGTACACGGGGCGGCGCGCTGTGTACGTTGTTAATCTGATGACTGATAAGAAGTGGGCAATGGCGGTAATGCGGCCCTTTGTATAGACGGGGTCACGGTTCTGACTGCGCATGCGCTGAAAACGCCGTTGGCTGCAAAGCAAATGCGAATGGCCATTGAGTTTATCGATATGCATAGAGAAAAACTTCGATTTTATTCAAAATGAATAGAAATACATAACAATTTGGCATAAACATGTATGCACACATGCAATATCTGATCTGATGTATATAGCTGAGACAAAACTAGCCATAGTTAAGCATTAGTAAGAAGCAATTCCACACAAAACAATCAGTGATATCCACATCACCATTATTAATTCTTTTTCTAAATATTAAAATGCCAAATGTGTCATCATACACTTGTTTCAGAGAAATATATAACCAATATCTGATTAACCCTACTAATTTTCTAGTTCTACATATGTCATTAACCATAGGATATAAATAAAAACATTGGTCGTAATGCGAAGCATTACGTTTGATGCGAGGAGAGGAAGAGACCCTCCCCCGCCCCGGGCTGTCGCGCTGCGCTCTCACCTCACCCGACGCCGCCGCGCGCCACTCCCTCCCCCGCCCCCGTGTCGTGCAGCATTCGCGCCTCACCCGACGCCCGCTGCTCACCTGCTCTCGCCCTCCCCCGGGCCGGCAGCATTCACACCTCACCTGCTGTCGCCCGCCCCCTCTCCCTTATAAGGCCGCCCGCCGGCCTCCCTCAGGCACTCGCCTCCCTGCCGCCTTCCAGCTCTCTTCCCTTTTTCCTGTTTGGCATTTCTTCACCTCGGACCGCTGCATCCCCTCGGACCGCTCCAGGATGCCCAGACACGAGCCCAGCCAGAGCTCCCGAGTGACCGCCCTGGCCACGCCGGGACCCTCCTCGGGCGTGCCGGGAGGCGCTTCACCCTCCTCGGCCCTGGCGTCTCCGTCGGCACCCTCGGACCCCGCCTCGGGCACCAAGACAAGTGCCATTCTCAAGGCTCTCCTCGACCTTAAGGCCCTCCAGCGCGTCACCACCGTGCGCCTCTACGCCCGCCTGGACGCCCTCGAATCCGGGAGACCCCGAGGGCAAGCCGCCTGCACCACGGCGACCACCTACACCTCGCCGACCGCCCCAGCACCTCGGGCGCGCGCCGCAGGCGGGGCCTGCCCCCCCCCCCCCCCCCCCCCCCCCCCCCCCCCCCCCCCCCCCCCGCGACTCTGCCGGGGGCGGTGAACCCCCAGCAAGACACGGCAGCCGTCTCACCGCCGCCCCGAGGGGACGCCACCGCCCACCCCGAGGCGGCGGACGGCGTACGGCACACCGCCCATCCCAGCACCTCGGGCACACGTCCCCGGGGGGGCGCGCCCTCCCCCGCCGCCTCAAGCACCGCTGAAGGGAGCTCGGACCACCGCCGCGGCCACGCCGGCCCCCTCCTCGGGCACGCCGGGATGCGCCTCGCCGAGCTTTGCCCCGCGTCCCCCCCCGGCGCCTCAGGACCAGCCCTCGGGCGCCGAGGCCCCTATCCTACAGATCACGGCCCCTCGGCGTCGGACGGCGCACAGCACACCGCCCATCCCATCACCTCGGGCACGCCTCGCCGGGGGAGCGCACCCCCCGCCGCCACCTCAAGCACCGCCCCGGGGAGCACAGACCCCGGCCGCCTCGGCGGATTTTTGATCCGCCGGCCGGCCATCTCCGGCACCTCACCTCCATGCCGACAACCCCTTGACCACCACCGACAACCTCCCAGCGACCACCGATCGAAACGCCGCCCAGACAGAGTCGGGGATCACCACCTCGCACCTCACGCCTCAGGCATAAACCAGCCTCACGAGGAACCCTCCCCAGACGCCGCCCATCCTCAGGACGGACCCTCCCCAGACAACACCGCCGCCGACCGTCACGACCACCGACCCGCTCCCTGTCGACCTAGGCCCCGGACACTGGCCGCCCACACAGGGAACCTCAGGGCACCCGGACCTCCGAGGCGGCCCACGCTTACGCGCCCCGCCTCGCCCCCTCGGGTGTGCCCCGCCTCGCCCCCTCGGGTGCGCCGCGAGCCCTCTCCGCCGTTTTGGTGGAGGGCTCCTCGGCACCCCCTCACTGAACATTCTACAGATCCTATACAACATTAACTCTGCCTGAACATTCCTTTTTTCCCCTGTACATTCCTATTGTTGCTCCTCATGAGCCCTATCACTGCATTGCTCCTCATGAGCCCGTTATTCTTGCTCCTCCTGAGCCCTATCATTCCATTGTTCCTCATGAGCCTTTTATTTTCTCTTCCTCTGTATACTCTGTTGCTGAGGCGTCAATAAAACGCATTTCTTTCCACCCCCGCCTTGCTTTCTTCCTTTTCGCGCATCGGTCATAATGCGAAGCATTACGTTTGATGCGAGGAGAGGAAGAGACCCTCCCCCGCCCCGGGCTGTCGCGCTGCGCTCTCACCTCACCCGACGCCGCCGCGCGCCGCTCCCTCCCCCGCCCCCGTGTCGCGCAGCATTCGCGCCTCACCCGACGCCCGCTGCTCACCTCCTCTCGCCCTCCCCCGGGCCGGCAGCATTCACACCTCACCTGCTGTCGCCCGCCCCCTCTCCCTTATAAGGCCGCCCGCCGGCCTCCCTCAGGCACTCGCCTCCCTGCCGCCTTCCAGCTCTCTTCCCTTTTTCCTCCACCCACCCACCCATCTCTTTCCTCCCAGACCTTTCTCTTTCAGTGGTGGAGGGCTCCTCGGCACCCCCTCACTGAACATTCTACAGATCCTATACAACATTAACTCTGCCTGAACATTCCTATTTTTCCCCTGTACATTCCTATTGTTGCTCCTCATGAGCCCTATCACTGCATTGCTCCTCATGAGCCCGTTATTCTTGCTCCTCCTGAGCCCTATCATTCCATTGTTCCTCATGAGCCTTTTATTTTCTCTTCCTCTGTATACTCTGTTGCTGAGGCGTCAATAAAACGCCTTTCTTTCCACCCCCGCCTTGCTTTCTTCCTTTTCGCGCATCAATAAAATAAGTAAAACTGACTCTGGCTATGGCTCTAACACTCGTCTGAGTACCCAGATTTGTCTAAATCTAAATGCACATGGCATTAGATGTGCATATTATATTGATGTAAATGCAATGCTGGATAAAAGATTAATATCTTAATTTATTATATATAATTTTTTAGTTAGTATTCTATGTTTCAACCAAGAGCTGAGATGAGCTGAAACTAGCACATTTTATAGCTGTACCCAGTGTGCCATGTGCTTCTTGTGGGTTTGTTTTGCTTTGACGCATCCCACAATGCACCGTACGCTGGAACAGCGATGTAGTCTATTCTGAGCGGCGGGAGGAGGTGGGGAGGGGTCCCTGAGACAACCATGGGAAGGCAGGGGGAGGTGGCGGCCCGGAGACAACCAGGGGAAGACGGGGGGGGGGGGGCCCGGAGACAACCAGGGCAAGGCGGGGGGAGGGGGGGCCCGGAGACAACCAGGGGAAGGCGGGGGGGGGGGGGGGCGGCCCAGAGACAACCCTGGATGGGGGGGGAGGGGGGGCAGAGACAACCAGGGTACAGCGGGGGGAGGGGGGCGGCCCGGAGACAACCCGGGATGGCAGGGGGAGGGGGGGGGGCGGAGACAACCAGGGGAAGGCGGGGGGAGGGGGGCCCGGAGACAACCAGGGCAAGGCGGGGGGGGGGGGGGGGCCCGGAACAACCATGGGGAAGGCGGGGGGTAGGGGGGGGGGGGGGCGGCCCAGAAACATGGATGCGGGGGGAGGGGGGGCGACAACCAGGTACAGCGGGGGGAGGGGGGCGGCCCGGAGACAACCCGGGATGGCAGGGGAGGGGGGGGGGCGGAGACACTGCCAGGAAGGCGGGGGGAGGGGGGGGCGGCCCAGAGACAACCCTGGATGGCGGGGGGAGGGGGGCAGAGACAACCAGGGTACAGCGGGGGGAGGGGGGTGGCCCGGAGACAACCCGGGATGGCAGGGGGAGGGGGGGGGGGGCGGAGACAACCAGGGGAAGGGCGCGGGGGGGGGGGGGTAGCCCGGAGACAACCCGGGATGGCGGGGGGAGGGGGGCGGAGACAACCAGGGGAGGGGGGGGGGGGGGGGGGGGGGGGGTGGACCGGGAAGGGCCGACAGCAGGGAGGGGCTGCAAGAAACGCCGCCCGCAGTCAGACAATGGAGGCCGCCGGGTACCGGGGGGTGGGGGGGGGGGGCGGCAGAGGCAGTCACGTGGTTAGCTCATGTAACTTCAGCCGCCAACCGCGCTTTGCTACACACACTCAGCAAAGGTTGCTGCAATCACTGAGTGGGGTTTACCTTCCCATTAATAGCGAAGGTCATATCAGGACGGGTACACGCATAGTGCTCGTTCGTGATCAGCATCAAGGAGCGGGACCTAGCTCAGGTGGTAGAGTGTCCACCTGTGAAGGTGTCGGTCATCCCGTCGATCATGCTCAGTGGACCCATTTTCAGTTTGAGCTATTTTCCATTCCACCCAGTGTCCACAACTGGTTCATCAAAGGCTGTGGTACATGCTGTCCTATCTTTGGGAAAGTGCATGTAAAAGACCCCTTGCTGCTTATCGGAAAGAGTAGCCTATATGGCTTCAGCAGGTTTCCTCCCGAGAATATGTCAGAATGACCATGTGTTAGACGTCCAATAGCCAATGATAAAAATTAATGTGCTCTAGGGGCATCGTTAAATGTAACAAGCTTTACTTTATTTTTATGATCGACATCAAATTTACTAAACCAAACCGATTATCTAGATTTCAGCATACGTATCTAACTTAAGTTAGACACTGGTGCACTTATTAAGCATTTGTTGCTGCATAGAAGGGTTTACTGGGTCAATTTAATAGAATCTACTACTGCTGAGGCCTATGGTGTCAAAGTGTTGGCATGCCTGCCAAAATAAATTTTGAATGTTGCACTTTAAATATTTCAAAAGTTGGTCATTTCAAATAAAAGTTACTTCAAGCTAAAGTAAGGTAGATTATAACAATCAACCTAATATATTTACCGTTTAATAAAATTACAGACACTCAAAACCATCTGACTATGCTACTTGAATGCCAAATAAATGTCTTTTGGACCCCCGTCCTGATATGACTTTAGATGTTGCTAGCACGTAAAACAACAACAAACAAACAACTGTGCTGCCACATAGGAGGATTTGGCTGTCTGAGCTTCACGTTGCGCTCCCCAAGGTCAATGCTGCACACGCGCACAGAGTTGTAAAATATTCCGATAATCAGCAGAGGAGGGAAATGGAAATCCTCTATTATTATTCTGTGTGGCAGGCCAAGAGTATGTGTATATGTATGCTGTGTATATATATATGGCTTGGCCCATGCTTGAGGGCAGGTAATTATAGACAGAGGGATGATTGGCAGGTCTGGGTGTGAGTGCACTCAGGGCCTGGCTTTCTGCTGAGGTAGGGGTCATGCACACAGGGGTCAAGGTTGGTGCTGGCCACAGGTCAACCAGCTCTGGTGGTGGGCAGACCACTCATGGTCATGGTAACCAGAAATGCTGAGTCCCTATTGGAGGAACTGGGGATGAGTCATTCCTATTGGTTGAAGTGAATGGCATGATCCTATACCAAGAATCCATGTACTATATATAATAAACCAGAGGGCTGGACTCTGTCTTACACTTTACTCTCTTCCTTTCTCTTTGTCTGTATTGTTTTCCTCATAGCCCACGTACACAGCCACAGATCCGACCATAGGATTCTACAGAGTGTTGACCTTGATCTTGACCTCAATCCATATGACCACGTAAGGTACAGTGATGTGTATGTACACATACTCACATACATCATGTTCACATGTCCACATATCTAAATACACAAACTTCACATCCATGTCCTCATGCACACAGGCCTACATGCATACGGTTCACATGCACACATGTCCACATATACACATGCCTAGATGAACAAGGTTCACATGCACACATGTTCACATGCATACATATCTACATGCACACATGTCCACATGCACACATGTCCACATACACACATGCACACATGCATACGGTTCACATACACGCATGCACACATGTTCACATACACACATGTTAACATACACACATGTCCACATACACACATGTTCACACACATGTCCACATACACACATGTTCACATACACACATGCATACATGCACACATGCACACATGTTCACATGCACACACATAGGATTGACCAGTCGGTGCTAATCCACACCACCAAGTGTGACTGTGCTCTGATAAACTACACATCACTAGTTGTACTATTACTAGTATTAGTACTAATGTAATAATATACACATGATACGGGCGCGCCACCTAGTGGACATATTAGGAACCACAAGGACACATGTATGACACTATTTTCTCTCAGTTCTCAAGCACACGAGATCCAGCGAGTTGCTTATTGCAGGCATCTGATACGTATGTTTTTATAGCAAATTTTCTACCGGTTAAATGCAAGCCAATGCAAGCCAATGCAAGCCAATGCAAGCCAATGCAAGCCAATGCAAGCCAATGCAAGCCAATGCAAGCCAATGCAAGCCAATTGGTTCAGTGTCAGGATAATGTGACTGAGTGGGATGTCAGGTCATGCCACTGGTGGCTTGATCTCCCAGTGGGACAGCACTATAAAGTTGCCATGAGTGTGCACTGTGACAAGTCGGTACCCATCCTGATATGACCTTAGATGTTGCCAGGACATAAAACTCCAACAACCAACCATCAGTGATCCTGACTCGAAGCCAAGCAGCCAATTCCCTGTCTTAGCATAGTACTACTGTAGTAATAATGTTAAGCGGCAGGCAAGGTAGTCACTAGTGTCAATTCTGTAAGTCTCTTGTTTGACTCAGCTGGGGATCGACCTAACGAAGCAGGCAATCTCACCACCAAGACATCTCATCTCACGCCTTCTTCATTGACACGTCCCCTGCTATGTAATTAGTCGCTAATTTCCATTGAAGATACTTCATGGCAAAGCCCCAGAGCCCTTTTGCTCAGCGGCTAATTCGCATACTTCAGGTCACGAGGTCACACTCAGAGGGCTGACCCGGAAGTTGCCTGGTGACCTGAGCAGCTGAAAGCAGGGCCAGTCTGCAGTTACAACGGGCAGGTGCCTCTCGACTTGATGCCGCTTCTAGGATAAGGACGCACAGTCTCCAATCTATGAGCACTGCTCCAACGAAAGGTCTCCGGCAAAGGTCACGGACCAAAGGTCACAGACCAACGGTCACAGGTCACATATCGACCACAGTCCACAGCCAGCTCTAGCCAACAGATTCTTGCTTCAGGCCAGGGGACAGACACACTGCATAGTGCTAGTACTAGTAGTAGTAAGTAGGTGTGGGACGAGACAGAAGGGTGGGTGATGGGGAGGTGACAGAAGTGTGGGTGATGGGGACGAGACAGAAGTGTGGGTGATGGGAAGGTGACAGAAGTGTGGGTGATGGGGAGGTGACAGAAGTGTGGGAGATGAGGAGGTGACAGAAGTGTGGGAGATGGGGAGGTAACAGAAGTGTGGGAGATGGGGAGGTGACAGAAGTGTGGGAGATGGGGAGGTGACAGAAGTGTGGGTGATGGGGAGGTGACAGAAGTGAGGGAGATGGGGAGGTAACAGAAGTGTGGGTGATGGGGAGGTGACAGAAGTGTAGGAGATGGGGAGGTGACAGAAGTGTGGGAGATGGGGAGGTGACAGAAGTGTGGGTGATGGGGAGGTGACAGAAGTGAGGGAGATGAGGAGGTGACAGAAGTGTGGGTGATGGGAAGTGACAGAAGTGTGGGTGATGGGGAGGTGACAGAAGTGTGGGTGATGGGGAGGTGACAGAAGTGTGGGTGATGGGGAAGTGACAGATGTGAGGGTGATGGGGAGGTGACAGAAGTGTAGGAGATGGGGAGGTGACAGAAGTGTAGGTGATGGGGAGGTGACAGAAGTGTAGGAGATGGGGAGGTGAAGAAGTAGAGAGAAGGGGGAGGTGACAGAAGTGTGTGATAGTGGAGGTGACAGAAGTGTGGGAGATGGGGAGGTGACAGAAGTGTGGGAGGTGGGGAGGTGACAGAAGTGTGGGAGATGGGGAGGTGATGGTAGTGTGGGAGATGGGGGAGGTGACAGAAGTGTGGGAGATGGGGCGGTGACAGAAGTGTGGGAGATGGGGCGGTGACAGAAGTGTGGGAGATGGGGAGGTGACGGTAGTGTGGGAGATGGGGAGGTGACAGAAATGTGGGAGATGGGGGACGTGACAGAAGTGTTCTCTAGTACTAGAAGACTGAGGAAACTCGTGGCGATATTAATGCAATGGTGAATTGGTAGGTGGCAGTGTGAAAGGGTTAAGGCTTAATGCAATATTGCATTGAGCTGTGTGTCGGAGTAGGCTGTATACATATACTTATTTTTGTAATATTAATATTCACATAGTGCATTAAATAGCACATATACATGTGCATATACATGGACGGTAGTGTCGGGAAATAAAGCATACTGCTTATAGTTTTGGGCTTTTATAAGTCCTGTATAAATATTATCTCCACAACTCGTCATTTACCCCACAAAAGGTTTTTTCTGAATATAAATTAATACTTTATTTATATATATAAATATATGAATATATATATAAGACAAAGGCACTTTTATTACGCATGCACAGACCTACTTACTATTCAGCTCCTGGCACCAATCCGCAAAGCTCATTAGATCCGCGCCATTTTTTAAAAGCCACTTACTCATAAAACTTACAAAGGAATTTTCATCTTATGCTTTTAAAACAAAGATTCCATGAATGAGTGATGATTTTTAATATTATTCAACACCTCGCAAAATAAAATGAGACAACACTTGAGGTAGTATTGGTGGTTTCTAATGTTCAGGCTGGCTGATTTATAAATAGATCTAGCATTGAAATCGAATGAAAACCTTAATTTGGCATTTAAATGATCGATAGGCAAGGTTCCGGTGGCAGGCTGAGGAGGGGTATTGACCCGGTGTCCTACTTATTTATGTGTTGTCTCGCTATCCAGGTTGCTCGAGAGGTGACATATTAGTACAGTAGTAGAAATATAGCAACTAAGAACCAGAGCGCCATGAGGTCATATGAGGATGGTTAGGGGGCCATCCAAAGTTTAAACATTTTCGCAATCATACAAAGTGTGGGACAGGGGGGAGGGAGGATGTGGGCTAACAAGCGAAAGCAAAGTTAGACTTAATCTTTTAAAAATATCAATATTTTTCAGGGACTTTTTAGCCGTTGTATATATCTCGGACAAAAGATTACAAATGATGGGAGATGTGAGGAAGAAATTAAAAGAAGGATAACAATAGCCCGAACAACATTCTCCAAAATGAATAGAGTGTTAACATCAAGTAAGATATTAATACAAACAAGGAAGCGTATTCTTCAGTGTTATGTGTGGTCTACTCTAATGTATGGGGCAGAGACATGGACAATCTCTAAGAAAATGTACAAACGTTTAGCAGCATTTGAGATGTGGACTTATCGAAGGATGATGAAAATATCATGGACAAAGAAGATCACCAACAAAGAAGTTCTCAGAAAAATTAAAAATAAGAAAAGCTTGTTTGCCACTATACAGACAAAGAAACTTATTTATTTTGGCCACATCATTCGTCAGAGTTCAATATACCGTACATTGTTGGAAGGGAAGGTGAATGGCAGCAGAGGGAGAGGGAGACCAAGAACATCATGGTTTACAAATATTTCACAGTGGACAGGCTTGAATTATTCACAGTCTATCAGAACAGCACAACATCGGGACAAGTGGAGAACCATTGCATCCAACCCTCGACTAGAGGATGGAACTATTGATTGATTGATTGATATTTAGCTACCACATCCGGTCATTGTACATTAGTTGATTAAGCTGCAGAATTTTCAATCGCGGACAATTGATCTTCTTCATTCCACTGCTCCTTACCCTGTACTGGTAATGCAGGCTGCCAGGCAAGGTAACAATAAGTATACATTTTTAAGTTATTGGTTTGACTCGACCAGGCTTCAAACCCAGGAGTTTGAATTCCATGACCTACCAAAACGGGAGGTGAGCACTCAACTCATATGCCCACCCCATCTGGGTCTGTCGTATAATGTTGATGTGTACTACGTTAGGGATAAGTTGAGGGGTTCTGGAAAAATAGTACTCTTTGTACTATCTTGAAAATGTTGAGACTTTCAACGGCCCACAGTGGCGTTCTCTGTGGCGGAGTAGTTAGAGTGTCTGACTTTTTTCTAGGTCAGACTCCTAATCTGAGGGTCGGCGGTTCGATTCCCCGTGCCCCCAGCTCTGCCAATTTGGATTTCCACCGCTGTGTATAACTTACAGCGTCATCACAGGTCGGTTGCTCTCATACCATGTTTATGTGGTGTGGGAGGTTAAAAATCCCTTGGGTCAGTAAAAGTGTAGGCTCGGGCTTTCTATCGACCAGCAGTGGAATGAGGAAGACCAGTCGTTTATGACTGAAATTTCCCATGCTTAAACGACCAATAAAAAAATAAAAAATATTGCACAGATTTGGTTTATTTAGGATTTTATGTCCTGGACACCGACTTGTGACAGGGCACACTCATGGAGACTTTATAATGCTGTCCCTGGAAAACCTAGCCGTCAACACCATGACCCGATATCACACTCAGTCACATTATCCTGACACTGAGCCAACCAATCCTTGCCCATTCCTACTATATTATCAATGCTGAGTGCCAGCCTAGTTGGTCATAAATATCAGTTTTGTAAGTCGTTGTTTTGACTCGGTCGGGATTCGAACCCCCAACCTTCCACATGAGAAGCCAGCGAGCGTTCTTAGTCTTACCCAATTGGCAACCGCGTTCGACATTTATTAGTACGCAGATGCATGGAGTATATAATGGAGTGTGAGTGCAGTACATTCACATCTCCTATTTGTTAGGGGAAAGTGAGGTAAGTGTTGACTGTCTGAAGACAATCTGTATAGCTCTATGTTACACGTGGCCTCCCTCACCACTCCCCCCGCCCCCGCCCCCCCCCCGCCTCCCGCCGCCCCGCCCCCCGCCGCACACACGGGGTGTTCAAAATTAAACCGCCTCTGGATGTATTCTGCAGCATGCCGTTTCCATAGCAACGCATGCAATTGGAACTAATATTAATAGTAGTGAGCAGCGGTGACAGGGGGGGGGGGGGCAGGGGGAGCCAGCGGGAGGAGGTGTGTGTGTGTGCAGGGGGGGGGGGAGTTCAGAAGGGGCAGTGGGACTGTGTGGATAGGGGTATATGGGGTGTACAACAGGGTGTGAGGGTGGTGGGGGGTATTCAGCAAGTTCAGAAGGGGCAGTGGGACTGTGTGGATAGGGGTATATGGGGTGTACAACAGGGTGTGTGGGTGGTGGTGGGTATTCAGCAAGTTCAGAAGGGACAGTGGGACTGTGTGGATTGGGGTATATGGGGTGTACAACAGGGTGTGTGGGTGGTGGCGGTGTTCAGGGGGTTATAGAGCCGAGAGTGTGGGAGGGGGGAGGGATTGAGCATAGATTGGGGGAGGGGGGGGAGGTATTGAGCAAGAGTGTGGGGGGAGGTATTGAGCAGAGAGTGTGGAGAGGTATTGAGTAAGAGTTGATTGGGGGGAGGTATGAGCAGAGAGTGTGAGGGGGGAGGATTGAGAAGATAGTGTCTGTGGGGGGTATTGAAGTAGAGCGTGTTTGGGGGGATGTATTGACAAGTATTGAGCAGAGAGTGTGGGGGAGTATTTGAGTAGAGAGTTGTGGGGGGAGGTATTGAGGAGAGAGTGTTTTGGAGAGGTATTGATTAGAGAGTGTTGGTTCGGGAGGTATTGAGCAGAGAGATGGGGAGGTATTGGAGCAGTGAGTGTGTGTGTGGGGGGAGGTATTGAGTAGATAGAGTGTTTTGGGGGGAGGTAGTGAGTAGAGAGTGTGTGGGGGAGGTATTGATTTATGAGAGTGTGTTCGGGGAGTATTAGCAGAGAGAGTGGGGGGAGGTATTGAGCATGAGTGTGTAGTGGGGGGGGAGGTACTTGAGTAGCGAGTGTATGGGGGAGGATGAGTAGAGAGTGGTGTGGGGGGAGGTATTGATTAGAAGAGTGTGTTCGGGGAGGTATGAGCAGAGCGAGTGGGGGGAGGTATTGAGCAGTGATGTGTGTGGTGTGTGTGAGGTAATTGAGTAGAGAGTGTTTTTGGGGAGGTAATTATAGAGAGTGTGTGGGGGAGGTATTGACTAGAGAGTGTGTTCGGAGGTATGAGCAGAGAAGTGGGGGAGTGTATTGAGCAGTGAGTGTGTGTGTGTGGGGGAGGTATTGAGTAGAGAGTGTGTGTGGGGGGGGGGGCGGGTATTGAGGAAGGAGGTGTGAGGGGAGAGGTGTTCCGAATAGAGTATGTGTGGGTATTTAACTGGATGTGTGTGGGGGTATTCAACAAGGAATATGTGTGGAGGAGGGGGTATTCAACAAGGACTGTCTTTGTATTTGGGGGGCGGGGTATTCAATAGGGGATGTGTGGGGGAGGGGGAGGGGGTATTCAACAAGGACTGTCTTTGTGTGGGGGGCGGGGTATTCAATAGGAACTGTGTGGGGGAGTGGTAGGGGGGTATTCAACAAGGACTGTCTTTGTGTGGGGCCGGGGTATTCAATAGGGACTGTGTGGGGGAGGGGGGGGGGTATCCCACAGGGAGTGTGAGTAATATGCGTGACAACGTATTGATGCGCCTGGACAGCTTCATGTCCAGTTTGAATGGTTGACGCCACACTGTATCTATCTGTCTGTTTATCTATCTATCTATCTATCTGTATATCGATCTGCCTATCTATCTATACATACATTCATGTGTGTACACATAGACGCTGATTGGGACGACATTACCTTGTGACCGTGGCCGTGAGCGTGCTCGTGTGTGCCCCTTTGTGAGACTACTATCATATCAAATATGCATGCATGCATGTATTACTATAACTTAGTATAAGTATAAGCCGAAAGTGTACGTTCTGCTGGCAACGCAGTACGGTTTGCTGCTGCAGCTCAACACATCACAGATGTAAGTGTGCGTATGTGCATAGATGATGCATGTATATTATAAAATACATGTACATATAAAATAGAAATATTATATATATTTCAGATATGTTATGCTTGATATATTTTATGTTTGATATATTTAATGTTTTTTATCCCTAAAGCCCCATTCACACCTACCCGGACGAGCCCCGGATTTTGACCCGGACCACCCCCGGACCAGTCGCCTGGACTGTCCCGGACTGCCCCAGATAAAATGGCTGTTTTCGTTGTTTTTTTCCCTCGCAGTCACACCTACCCGGTCGGTGCGATCCGGGGGTGGTCCGGGGGTGGTTCGGGTAGTCCGGGGTGAACCG
Organism: Branchipolynoe longqiensis; assembly: GCA_030323885.1. Lineage (NCBI taxonomy): Eukaryota > Metazoa > Annelida > Polychaeta > Phyllodocida > Polynoidae > Branchipolynoe > Branchipolynoe longqiensis. The sequence continues at coordinate 4,356,046 of CM059187.1, read as the reverse complement.
GGGCCTGTCCGGGGTTGGTCCGGGGCCTGTCCGGGCTTTCCAGGGGTGGTCCGGGGCAGTTTCACTACTACTACTACTACTAGTACTACTACTACTACCATGCCAGATCGAACCCGGATGGCCCGGACCTCCCCGGATGTTTTAAACATTTAAAAACATCCGGGGCAGACACCGGACCTGCCATGGATCACCCCGGATGACGCTGGATCACCACGGACGACCCACGGACGAGCCACGGATCAACCCGGACCACCCCAGATGACAGTCCACGGCTCGTCCGGCCTCTGATCCGGGTAGGTGTGACTGGGGCTTTCCATATTTTATATATTTCATACATTTGAAATATTTGAAATATATTTAAAAAAACATGTTATGCATTTGATAAATTTATACCTTTTATACCATTTAATACCCTCCAGGCTCCCACGAACTAGTACCGATGTTGTCGATGTGCGGCGCTAATGGCATTCTGTGCTGCGGAACTTCAGTGGAATTGAACCGGTCGATGAATCAGACACGCTCAGTGGTCACGTGACCACTGTGGGCATAATAGACTACATCACAGTTCCGACTACACATGCGCTGAAATTAATATCTTAATTTATTAGATATATTTATTTAGTTGGTATTCTACGTTTCAAACAAGAGCTGAGATGAGCTGAAACTAGCACATTTCATAGCTGCACCCAGTGCATTAGCATGTGCCATGTGCTTCTGGGGGGGCGGGGGGGGGGGTTTGCTCTGACGCATCCCACAATGCATCGCGCCGCTGGAACCGTGATGTAGTCTATCCACGTCGATGTGCGCGGGAGGAGGTGGGGGGAGGGGGGGGGGGGGTAGTCGCGCGGCCTCCAAGTTGTGCGGGACGACCGCCAGTAGCGCCACCATCTGTCACGCGGCGAAAGTTTGAATTAATGCCGGCAGTGCGTATTTTCGCTGCTGCCTGTCCCAGCGCGTCCCAGCGCGTCCCAGTCATACCCCCCACCCCCCACCAAAACCCCCTCCCACAACTCAACGTCACCCGCCATTTCTCTACTCATCTCCCCTCCCTTCCTCTCCTACTAGCTCTTCCCCCACCCCCTTAACGCTCCTCTCGCCTCTCCCCTCTCGCCTCTCCCCTCTCCCCTCTCCCCTCTCCCCTCCTGGCTCTCCCCTCCCGTACCCACCCTTAATTCCCCCTCTCTCATCTTCTCTCTTCCAACCACTACTCACCCTAAACTCCCAATCCTCAGCATACTCTTGAAAGCAATGCCAATTAACCGACAGGCACGCCATGGGCAAGTATCACATTATGTAAGTTGTCGGGGGTTGACTGTATCCGCCCCCCCCCACCCCGCATAAGTGGACAGTCCGAGCACTAGCAAAATCCTGCCCCACCCATCCCCCTCTCAGCACCCCCCCCCCCCCCACGCCCCACACACACACCGGAAGTGCGGTGAGAGGAGCAGCACCACGCCCATCTGAACAAGGTCCCACCTACTCGGCTGCATGTCTACCTGTACACTCTCATTGCGTTGTGATAACTGATGCTTGTTGCACATCTCATGTGCCTTGCTTCCCCGTTGTTATCCTACTAATAATATAGTACTATACTGACAAGGGACAGTGGCAGCTTCTTTGTACAGCCATCATGTTTTTCACCTGAGACGGCACTACATGATTCCCATCCATTTTAATGCAGCTAAATTGCCATCAGGATGAGGTTGTCCATCCGGTGTGTTTATATACCTTGTAACCGGGCGCAGTGGTCGACTCGGTGGAGCGCGGGACTCACATGCGGGAGATCAGGAGTTTGGTTCCTGGTCGGGTCAAAGCAATAACTTATCAAATGTATCCTTGTCACTTCCTGGGCTGGCGCTTCGCATTAATAGGATAGGGCAAGGACTGGTTAGGACAGTTTCAGGATAATGTGACTGTGTGGGATATCGGGTCATGGTGCTGGCGGCCTGATTTCCCAGTAGGGCAGCACTATAAAAGTGACCATGCGTGTGCACTGCGACAAGTCAGTACCCATCCAGATAATGACCTTAGATGTTGCTATGATGCAAAACAACAACAAACGAACAACATGTCCACCCCCTTCGTTCCCCATTGTTCTCCTACTGTACTGACAGTGACAGCTTCTTTGTAGACCCACCATGTTTTTACCTGATATGCAACTGCATGATTCCCATCCATTTTCAATCAATCAATAGTTCCATCCTCTAGTCGAGGGTTGGATGCAATGGTTCTCCACTTGTCCCGATGTTGTGCTGTTCTGATAGACTGTGAATAATTCAAGCCTGTCCACTGTGAAATATTTGTAAACCATGATGTTCTTGGTCTCCCTCTCCCTCTGCTGCCATTCACCTTCCCTTCCAACAATGTACGGTATATTGAACTCTGACGAATGATGTGGCCAAAATAAATAAGTTTCTTTGTCTGTATAGTGGCAAACAAGCTTTTCTTATTTTTAATTTTTCTGAGAACTTCTTTGTTGGTGATCTTCTTTGTCCATGATATTTTCATCATCCTTCGATAAGTCCACATCTCAAATGCTGCTAAACGTTTGTACATTTTCTTAGAGATTGTCCATGTCTCTGCCCCATACATTAGAGTAGACCACACATAACACTGAAGAATACGCTTCCTTGTTTGTATTAATATCTTACTTGATGTTAACACTCTATACATTTTGGAGAATGTTGTTCGGGCTATTGTTATCCTTCTTTTAATTTCTTCCTCACATCTCCCATCATTTGTAATCTTTTGTCCGAGATATATGAATTCGGATACTTGTTCTATGTTTGTGCCATCTATGGTTATATTGACATTTGGTTTATCTGTCTTTTTACTTATAACCATTGTTTTGGTCTTCCTGGCATTCATCTTCATGTTGAATAGTATTCCAGCTTTATTGATTCTATTCACTATATCTTGTAGGTTTTTCTCACTGTCTGCTAGTATTACACTGTCATCGGCATATCTAAGATTGTTGACGTTCATGCCACCTATTGTCACTCCCTTGTAATCTTCAATGTGTCTGAAAATCATCTCTGTGTACAGGTTAAATAGACATGGTGACAATACACACCCCTGTCGAACTCCTCGTTTAATCATAACTTCATCCGATAGGCCCTGCTCCATTTTTATAAATGCACGTTGTGTCCAGTATAAGTTCACAATTAGTTTAATGTCTTTGCCATTGACACCAATATCTTGTAAACATTTGATTAACAGTTCATGATTGACTCGGTCGAAGGCCTTCTCATAGTCAATAAAGCAGGCATAAACATCCTGGTTCACTTCACAATAACGTTCATGCAACACACCTTGTTAGTCGGTAGAGAAGGATTGGCAAGTTTACACCCCTTGTACATGGGGGATGCCAACCTACAATCCATACTCCGATGAAATAAAATTGAACAACATAGAAATCTCATTAATAAGCAAATTGTAACAGAATAAGAACAACAAAACAACAACAAAAGACAATTACTAGGTTGCTGACATAGAACACTTGGCTGTGTGGCCTCAGATTTTTATTTAATGAAAATGATATTCCATCAACAATTCTTTTTCTTTCGCCAAGGAACTGGTCTTCCGTGCCATCGGACAAAAATATGGAAATGATCTAGTATCCTGAAGGAACACTCGTCGGTTTTGTGGCTCTTTGTGTGTGCATCGTGCGGCCGAATCGCTAAGACTAGGAAGGCTGCCAAGAGAGGTTGTGGGTTCTAATCCCGATTGAGCCAAATCAAAGACTAACCAAATGTATATTGTCACTACCTGGCGCGGCACTCGGCATTACTAGGATAGTGCATGGATTGGTTTACTGAGTATTAGGATATGACTGAGTATGATATCAGGAGGTCGTGCTTGCAACCCGGTCTCTCAATGGGGCAGCACAATAAAGTCGCTACAAGTGTAGGCCTTACACTGTCACAAGTCGGTACACGTCCTGATGCGACCTCAAATGTTGCTAGGGCTTTAATGACCAGCGAAGAAGTAAATGTGCGTGTGTTTGCGCGCGCGTATGCGTATGTGTGCGTGCAGCGAGTGTGTGCGTGTAAGACATGTGTGTGTGTGTTGTATGACAGGATACTGGGTACTGATACCTAACATACCTGTACACCTGCGCAGCGGAGATCGTGGCGCGCACACAGCAGTATGCAGAGTATGTGTGTATAATTTAGCATCTGCAGTCCTGCAACGACTCGACAACCTTGTGTTTATTTACTCCCCCCAAAACACACCACAACACACACACACAGAGAAAGGTCACGTGGTTGCCTGGTCGGTAAAAGGTTGTGCGGGATACAAACCCCCGTTAGAACGGAGTCCCAGCCGTGACAGGCCATGTCGACATCCCGCCCTAAAAGTAAAAGCGGCAAAGCGGGTTCCCGCGTCGCCCGAGTGGGCGGAAATGTCGTCTGCTGATACTATGTCTCGTTTTAAGGCTGTGACCTGCATCATGGCGTCCAGGTCACGTGGTAGAGTTCGAGAGCCACCGGGGGCGGTTATTTATGTGACGAAATGAGGCAGAAAGGCAAGCTTGGGAGATTGGTGGTGGTGTGTGGTGGTGTGTGGTGGTGGTGATGGTGGTGGTGGTGTGTGTGGTGGTGTGTGTGGTGTATATGGTGGTGGTCTAGGTGGTGTATGGTGGTGGTGGCGATGTTGGTGGTGGTGGTGGTGTGTGTGGTGTGTGTGGTGTGTATGGTGATGTATGGTGGTGGTGATGGTGGTGTGTGTGTTGGTGGTGTGTGGTGTGAATGGTGGTTATGGTGGAGGGGGTGGTGTGTGGTGTGTATGGTGGTGTATAGATGGTGTATGGATGGTGGTGGTGGTGGAGGTGGTGTGCGTGGTGGTGGGAGGTGGTGACAGTGGCGGTGGTTGGAGGTGGTGGCGGTCGGTGGTGGGTGGTGGTGGTGTGTGTGGTGGGAGGTGATTGGGGTGGGGGACAGTGGTGGGAGGTGGTGGCGATGGTGGGAGGTGACGGTGGTGGCGGTGGCGGCGGTGGGGAGGTGGTGGCGGTGGTGGTGGTGGAGGTGGTGTGTGTGTGGAGGTGGTGGCGGCGGCAGAGGTGGGAGGTGGTGGCAGTGGCAGTGTAGAAGGTGGTGACGGTGGGTGGTTGGAGGTGGTGGTGGTGGTGGTGGTGGTGGTAGAGGTGGTGTGTGTGGTGGAAGGTGGTTGTGGTGGGGGCGTGGTGGGAGTTGTTGGCAGTGGCGGCGGTGGGAGGTGGTGGCGGTGGTGGTGGTGGTGGAGGTGGTGTGTGTGGTGGGAGGTGGTGGCGGCGGCAGAGGTGGGAGGTGGTGGCAGTGGCAGTGGTAGAAGGTGGTGGCGGTGGTGGTGGTTGGAGGTGGTGGTGGTGGTGGTGGTGGTGGTAGAGGTGGTGTGTGTGGTGGAAGGTGGTTGTGGTGGGGGCGGTGGTGGGAGGTTGTGGCAGTGGTGGTGGTGGTGGTAGAGGTGGTGTGTGTGCTGGAAGGTGGTTGTGGTGGGGGCGGTGGTGGGAGGTTGTGGCAGTGGCGGTGGTGGGAGGTGGTGGCTGTGGCGGTGGTGGGAGGTGGTGGCGGTGGCGGTGGTGGGAGGTGGTGACGGTGATGTGGGTGAGGCAGGGGGTAGAGGAATAATGCCATTAAACAAAGCGCTTTGAAGTCCTGATGCGTTTTAAAGTACGCATTTGTCTGATTTTCTACTGTTGTTGATATTTCATCAGGACGCCAGTTGTTCAGTAATGGCGGCTGTGTCAATTATGTCCATTTTATGGTAACCATCCACGCTTTGGAGATGCTTCAGTGAAGAATATTCGCGAATAAACGTATTTTACAGGTGGGCGTAGGTTTTAGACAATTCTCAGAATCCTTCACGCATTGCGGGTGTTTGTCAAACAAATGTGTATTAGTCCTGGATTACAGACAAGTATGGATCATAGAGAGGCAGACAACACACAGAAACAAATATACATGTAGCACGAAGGAACAAACAATACAGAGAAGAGGCAGAATGGGAATGTATACAACATAATGAATCCTAAGTGCATATATATGTGGGTTATCGTAATAATAATAACACAGTGTAGAGAAAGACAAAACACAGAAAACAGGGTCAATGGATATAAGCAGACAGCGTAGAGAATCATAAGCATATATATATACATGTACACATACATGCAATGTCCCTAATAAATCGGTATAGACAAATATACAACGTAGTAAACACTCAAAACAGGCAGAATGGAAGAAATACATACATCATACAAAATCATAAGTATATATTTGCATGGAATATCGATAATAAAATGGCATAGAGAAATATACAACATAGAGAACAAGCAGAATGGGGGGGGGGGGGGGGGGGGGGGGGTATACAGCACAGCGAAACGAAAGTACATATATGCATGGAATATCGATAATAATACGTAATACAAAAACATAGAGCATAAAGAAGCATATGTGTGGTATAAGGTATCTTATGCAAATATTATTCTGGGAACGTTCTAGAAGGTATTGGTCGGTACTGCTGGAGCTGCCTGGAATGCACATGAGTCTGTGTTAATGGTGGTCCATTGGTCAGCTTGTGGCAACAAAAAGAAAGTATAAATAAACCCCCCTTTCTTGCTTGAATGTATTATGAGCTTCTCAATGAACTGCTTTCTGACCTGCTCAATGAACTGCTCTATGACCTTCACATGCGCACCTTCAGCTCCCATCCCAATCATCCTTACCGTCACATACTCTCCGACTACAAAATAACACTAAACAAATTCAAGTAAGTCAACATGCTTATAATATAAGCATGTTGACTTAGTTATATTGTTGAAGCTATTTATGCTTTAGGTTCATTTGGAGATAAAAGGTATTGTGGTACGATTTTTCTAATCTTCTTGCAATAAGTTACATATCATTCATATTATATGCCTGGTGATGTGTATGTATGTGTGTATGTATGTGGACAATTATTCAAAGCAGTGAGCGATTGGCGTTTTATATCGGACCAACATATTAAGATCATATCAGAATGGACTCTCTCTTGAGATAATAAACACTCTGGGTGTCTTTATAGATAATAAACACTCTGGGTCTCTTGAGATAATAAACACTCTGGGTGTCTGAGGTATATTACAATAGCACCTGTCATTAGCGACTCCTGTGATCAGCGAACCCCTGCCATGACAGTTTTTCAGTGTGTGGCCTGTTTTTGGCTCATTTGAAATTGTCTGGTTGTGGCTGCAGAACTGTCTGTTGAAAACATGCACTACTCACTGCGTCCAGATACCGAGCCAGTCTCTTAACTCGCTCATTAAAGTTGCAGAGTCCAATGGTTTTAAGTTTGTGTCATTTTCTGAGATAAATATATTTGGTTGATCATAATAATCTTTAGCTTGAAGTAACTTTTATTTTAAATGTCAAGCTTTTGAGATATTTGATGTGCAAGTGTGCCAATTAATTTGGGCAAGCACACCAAAACTCTGACAGCATAGGCTTCAGTCATAACAGGTTCTAGTAAATTGATGTATTACACCCTTCTATGCAGCAACAAATGCTTAATAAGTGCACAGTATTTAAGTTAGATATATGGAATCAAATCTAGGTCAGTATTTTGGTTTTGAAAAATGTATGTTTCCATCGGATTATGCCGCTTTAATGTCCAGCACCAGTGGGTTAGTAAGAAGTGCAACTGTTTTAGGTTTTTGTCATGACTGAGGCGGTGATCAAACACAGAAGCAATTAACTATATTATCATTAATGGTGCATTGGCCACGATTTGTCTCTTTTTTTAATCACCTAGAAAGTAGAAGGTTAATGTGCAGGACAAGCCAGATGAGGCCACTATAATTGACTTCATTAAAAGTCTTAATTTACTGCTATTAACATTTCCTTTGTACCCACCGTTGGAAAGCAGTCTATTTAGTTGTTTTGCGCATGTACGCTACTTTCATATCGGATTGCTTTCAGCTCTACAGAATGGCACTCATGCCATAACAAGTCATTAGAATATAGTTCCATAGCAGACAGCATAATAACTCAGTAAAGTCGTCGTCTGGCAGCTGTAGTTGTGTAGGCAGGCTAATAGGAAATCACTACAGGCAAGTATAAGAAAGGCAGAGTATAAAGAGTGCAGGAAGACAGAGAGCTTGTACCCTCAGGTTTATTATTATATAGTGGTTTCTGGACCTGACATGGCATACGACCTGACCATGCCCTCCAATGAACAGTAAGTATTTCTAGGTCCACCAATCAACAATAAGCATTCTTGTGTCACTATGGCAACTGTGATCTACCCACCACCACCATGCCTTGTGGCCGCTTTGGTCTCACTTGCCCTGTTGTGTCTGTGTGCTTGGTGATCCGTGACTAACAGTTGGGGGGGGGGGGGGGGGGGGTTGTGAGTAGAGCTCTTGAGCTCCTTCCACACTAACAGTAGTGCCCCTCTCACACTATCTATAGAATACACAATGACTATTTAATACAAGTAAAGGATCACCAGCACTACAGAATTACATTCATGCACCTGGCCCTATACATCATTCACCTTTATAGACCATTTGTAATCCCTTATAGACCAGTTCACATTCCCTACCAATGTGTTTTATCGGAATATTTTACATCAGTTTATGCGCAATAACAAATTTCAGGCACACGCATACATGTTTATGCGAAGGTATTATAAATGGGCCAAAGTGAAAAGCTGAAGCCCACTTGAATTCACTCCATCTCAGTCTTTGGGAAATTATTAAATGTTCTGCACATTGATGCAAACTATTACATATGAGCACATGCATAATAATATGTCCTTCATCAATATGGTGAAGGATTCATTACAATGTAAAAAGCTTTCAGATTCAACCATTTTCTTAATGTACCATGAAACATTTCAAAATGTAGTTTTTGTCATGCATTTATTGTTAGATGAGGTACTAAGCGTTCCATTTAAGCACTGCATTATACAAGAACAAAAAAAGAATGAAAAAAGATGGCAGACGAGCAGTTGGTTCCCAGGGTCTAGGAGTTGGGCGTGCCCACAAATGCCCGGCCATATTCATCTCCGATGATATGTTTGTGAGCGGGCGGTGTTATATGCCATCCCTAATGTAAACACGCCATATATTGGATGTACCCGGGAGGGTATTGTAATAGTAAAGGTCCTGTGCTATCCTGTCAGTTTGGGCAAATTTAAAGGCATGCCACTCGCCCACTCAGACCATCAAATATCTATTTATATGTACATAAAATCACCCCTTTCAAGCATATTAGTGCATTGTGTTGGCCGACACGACACACGATATTGAATACAATGCCCCAAAAAGCCGGAAAGACTATGACAATATGCTTCATTTACACTTTGACTCCATCACCAAATCATCACAATTCTTTTTTTTAAGTTGGCCAAAATTGAGATTAATTCACTACAGTTTATATTTTTTCATCAGCAACTAACAATTTTGAGAATGTTTGGTCTGTGTGTAGCCTGTATGTGTGCGGTGTTTTGGGCTTGTGTTTATTCTTCCTCATTACTTGGCTTTGGGTTGGTTTTTTTTTTTTTGTGGGGGCGAGGGGGGGGGGGATTTCTCAATTTGACTGAACATTATTGAATCATTACTTGCCTTTTTTCTCGTATATTCTCATCCACCTCCACAGCTTGGTTATCATAGCGATAGAGCGATGGCAGATGTCTACTTAACAATAAGTATATATGCTGTATAAGCATTATACGAGTATAATTATCCATAAACTGATTACCTTTGAACTGTGGCTCTATTAGGCACCTTGCCTTAGCACCTCACAACTACTGACACTTAACAACGCAGGCGAATGGACAGTTCAGCTGTCACGTTTCAGCCTCTTGCCCACTGTGAAAAGGGGTCACCCATAAAGTAGTACACAACATATGGGTGATCAATATAGGGAATCTTCCCTTACGCGCCTTTATACTCGCATAACTCTTATACATCACATATATGTATGTTGTGTGTGTCGCGCAATAAGCCCGAACATGGAAGGGTGGAATGAAGCATGCCAGTACAACCTCACCCAGGAATGGGGGGGGGGGGGTGTAGGAGCAGGACACTACAGAGATTATCACATGCGATAACAGTCTTATCACTATCCATATATATTTAACCATTTGATAATTATTTCCTAAAGATTTCCATAATATTCCGTGTGTATTTCCTGGGCCTGTCGCGGGCCACCGCCACCTCTCATCCCACCGCTGGTTGACCGCCTTCGTGTGATGAAACCCGGGCTAAGGGCGGACAGCCAGAGTGCCATATATGTATGGGTTCTTCCCCTCCCACATTTAATATATATTTGTTACTTTCTTAGTTTATTGGCTCTCCTCCTGCCACATTTAGTTGTATATTACTTCATGTTATTCAGAAACAAAGCAGGTGGTGTACTCCGCCGCCACTGTCACTTATAAACACCCGAGATATTGTTAGTTATATATACTACTATTGTTATTCATGTTTGGATTAAGAAGGTGGTTATTGTTTCCCCGGAGGGGGGTGATAGGCTACATACAGCCCGCTGGGCGGAAGGCCCTTAATAATAGAGATAATAATGGATCATTGTTGTAGAGTTGACCATAGCGGTTAATATACTAAGGGACTGGAAGATGGTAAGGAATGCAAGGAACGTTTCAATCACTTTTAAGAGCTAACAACTTTATTTCTGTACCTACTGATACAATCTAAGTTCACCAATCATCACCGATATAAATAAATACTTCCCCTCCCATCTTTTAGAATTAATCAAGTTTCGAATTTCCACAATTAAGGCCTAAATGTCGTCTAAAACATCAGAGCTTGCAAAACACGTCCGATGGGTCAGAGCCCGACCGCTCGACCATTCCACTTTGCTAGGAGAGTAGCGCGAGATGTCACGGCGTGTCTCCTAGCAATGAGTTACCTCAGGTGAACCCTTCCCCGCATTTGATGGCCAATGCAGGTTTGTCTTGGCGAGCAGCATGCATTTGGAAATGCGGGTTGCTCGACCCAAGCGCGCACCGGCCACAGCTCGATTATAGTCTCACCCACTTCATATATATATACACACTCCCACATATATAAATTTATTTGCTGACTCATTCCACTCATATATATATATATATATATATGTACACACACATGTATAATACATATGCATCATGTGTTCAAAAACCGTTTGGGATGAGAAAGCAGTGCCGATCCAGTAGTACCCAAAACGCCCTACAGAGGGCGCAAGGGGACTAAGCGAGATCTGGTTCTTTGAATCTGCTTGTTGTTTGTTTGTTTCTTGGGGTTTTATGCCCTACAGTAATATCAGGATGGGCACTGAATTGTGACAGTGCGCACTCATGGAGACTTGATAGTGATGCCCCAATGGGAGACCAGGCCACTGGCACCATGACCCAATATCCCACTCAGTCACCTTATCCTGACAGTGAGCTAACAAATCCTTTTTCTATCCTAGCAATGTCGAGCACCAGCCTAAGGTAATGGTAAGTATAAATTGTGTAAGTCATTAGTTTGACTCATCCAGGATTCGAACTCGTGACCTTCCACACGGGAAGCATGCACTCGACCAATTCAGCCACCGCGATTGGTGATTCTGCTTGCCGCTGATGGATGAGGTCCCAACCGCCATCTTGGAAGGCATCGTGATTGGCGTCGAAATCAACAACATGGAATCATTTTGGTGGAACCCATGTTCTGAAGCGAATTAGATTCCTCACATCTTACAGAATTAAAGCTGCATAGTCCAATGAAATATCAAATTTTAAAAACCAAACCAATTATCTCAATTTGATTTTACATATCTAACTTTGATACTGATGCACTTATTAAGCATTTGTTTCTGCATAGAAGTCAATTTAACAGAACCTGTTACTGCAGAAGTCTATGGTGTCAGAGTTTTGGCAAGTTTGCCAAAACTAATTTTCCTTGTTTGCACTCAAAATATCTCAAAGGTTTACCATTTAAAATATAAGTAACTTTGAACTAATGTAAAGTAGATACTAGTGATCGATCTAATATATTTATCTCAGAAAAAATACAGAAATTAAAAACCATCGGACTATGCAAATTTAAGGCTATCTGATGCCAAGTCTCTGTCAGCTACATTAGTGTACATCTAGTATTAACTACTATGTCAGTATCTGCCTCTGTTTAGGACGGGACGCGATGTGATCGCAGCATCGGTAAGATTTGCTGGCTGGCTTCTGATATACCAGATTGTTTTTGTTTTTTTTGTGAACATTTATTGTTTATTCATAAAACCATATGTTTTGTCAGTGCCGATGCTCTGTTCTTCTGTATATTACATTGTAAATAGGTAGTTCTGTGGGAACCTAGGTAAGACATATTAGTAGGTTAAGAAAGAGGTTAGTGTGTTAGTGGGTTCAGTATTATGGGCTAAGGTGGTGGGTTGCTCTATAAACTGTTCTGTTATTATGGATGATGCTCATGCGAGGGATCAAACAAATATGAATGAGCTGACCCTACAAAGTTGCACGGCTCAATATCAGAATAATGTGACTGAGCTGGATATCAGGTCATGGTGCCGGCAGCCTGATCTCCAAGTGGGACAGGACTATAAATCCGCCACAAGTGCGCACTGTCACAAGTCGGTACCCGTCCTGCTGTGACCGTAGATCTTGCTAGGACGTAAAACCCGAAGAAACAAACAAAATAATATTATAGGCAACACAACAATCCGCATGAATGCGCGAAGTGATTTCAAAGTGGCTGCAAATTTAGACTTATGGCCCTGTCACACTACGACATAATGACGTCAGTGTAGGGAGAACGTGAAGAACGTTGAACTTCTCGGCGTAGTATGCAAATTTGGGCACAAGTTGAACGTGGATGCAGCGTAGTGGACGAGAGCGTAACGTCGGTAAAGGGTAGTGAAACCGTCATTCAACTACGCTCACGGAATGTTATGAGCGTTATTCCATCGCCAGAAGAACGTTACGTGACATTAGATACGTCATGAGACGTTGAACGTACATTGAATGCACATTCTCCTGACGTTCTCCTGACGTTCTCCTGACGTTCTCCTGACGTTTTCCTGACGTTCTCCTGATGTTCTCCTGACGTTCCCATTACGCCACGTGGCCATTTGCACTCGGTTTAATGTGGGTCAACGGAGTGGAATGTGGTTGAACGTAGTGAGCAGCGTTGGAATAACGTCCGTTTAACGTCATTGACATTCACTGAACGTGAACAGAACGTATGGCGAACGTAAACCCTTACGTTCGAGCTACGTCGAAAGTTTTGAACATGTCCAAAACCTCGACGTAACACGACGTAATGTGACGTAGCTCGACGTCATTCTAGCTTCATTCTCACGTCATCATGACGTAACCCAACGTAATGACGAAAAATGACCACGTTAGGCTCACGTTGGCTCGTTACGTCGTAGTGTGACAGGGGTATTAGACCGATTCACTTCACCAACCCACTCAGACTGGTATGTTGACCGAAGCGCATGTAAGATCATGTCTTCAGATTAAAATACAGGTGGGAAGCAGCCCAGTGTAATTGCTACGCGGGTGGCGTATTTAATATGCAATGAATTGAATAGTGACCATCAAACAGATGTGGCGAATTACGTAGTAATAATGCTGCACAGATTTCATATATTTAGTCATGCAAATGTATTTATAACCCTAAGACTAAGATCAACTACCAATTAAAGCTGCATAGTCCGATGAAGCATTAAATTTTCAAAACCAAAATAATTACACAGATTTGACTCTACATATCTAACTTAGATATTGATGCACATATTAAGCATTTATTGCCACATAGAAGGGAACACTGAGACAATTTGATAGAACCTTTTACTGTTGAAGCCTATGGTGTCAGAATGTAGGTGTGCTTGCCAAAACTAAGTTTACATGTTTGAATTTCAAATATCTCAAAACTTATCCATTTAAAATGAAAGTTACTTTAACCTGAAATAATGTAGATTATAACGATCAATTTAATATATGTATCTCAAAAAAATGTCCAAAACACAAAACCATCGGACTATGCAACCTTAACCATTGTTATGTTATTTAATGAACAGAATCATTGCATTAATATGAATTTGAAGGAGCTTTATGTGCTGGCAACATCTAAGGTCATATCAGGATGGGCACCAACTTGTGATAGTGCACACTCATGGCGACTTTATAGTGCTGCAACACTGGGAGATCAAGCTGACGACACTATGACCCAATTTCCCACCCAATCACATTATTCTGATCCTAAGCTAACCACCTTGTCTTATCCTAGAACTGCCAAGTGCCAAGCTAGGGAGCGACAAGTATCAATTTTGAAAGTCATTTGTTTGACTCAACTGGGGTTCGAACTCAGGACTTTCCACATGGGAAGCCTGCGCTCTACTGATTGGGCCAGCATGTCCAGTCAGTCAGCATTAAACAACTACCAATCAATCACCCAATCAATCATTGCTCCGCATTTGCTTAGATGATAAACAAGCAGCATAAACAAAATATTATAATTCTTATTAAATTTTAAGTGTTTCACTAAATAAAATCTACATGACCTGGGATAAATAGGGACATTCCCTTTACAATCCATAGTAGAAACCTTATATATGTCATTCAGTTGAATAAGTGGGTGTAGGTGGGTGTGGTTGTGGATACAGAGAAAGTGAGTGATATAGTGTTGAACATGCCCAATCCACTTAAAAAGATACTTACTGTGTAAACGAAGATAAGAAAAATGTTTGGCTTGGTTTGTTGGTGCTATACATCATAGCAACACTTAACATAATATAAAACAGGTAGCGAGTTGAGAGGGTACGCATTCCATGCATGTTTATTGTGCTGCCATATTGGCATACCATGTCGCCAGCACCATGATCTGATGCACCACTCACTCACAGTATCTCGAGACTAGGCCAACCAATCCCTCGCCATATCCTAGTAATGTTCAGTGCCAGACAAGACAACGATGAGCATAACATTTGTAACTCGACTGTTTGATGCGACCAGCATTTGAAACCACTACTCATTAATTAGTGGGTAGTACATGGACTGGTTGACTTAATGTCACAATAAAGTGACTGAGTGGGATATTGCACTGTGCTTCTAACAGCATGCTCTCTCATTGGAGCAACACTTTAGAGTTTTCAGAAGTGTGCATTCATCCTATTCACGCCGCGGCCATGTTGAAACCAGACCGAGGGCACTTACGCATCTGTGAGGCGCCGCTGTATGTAAAGTAATGTGAATACTTTTTTGTCTAACAAAACCTCTCGAAATCACCCAAATTTGAGGGTATTCACTTTTGAACGTAACATATTCATATTTGCATACCTGTCTTCTATCTATTGGCCAATTTTCATGAAGATTGGGTGACCCTTGCATGGTGATTCTTCCCATTCTTTAACTACAATGTGACTGTCAACTTCAAGTCTGCATATTTATGGTGGTATCATGTAATGCAGCACTGTCAGCGTAGCTATCTGTGCAACACAGTTAAACAACTAGTCTTAGTAATTACAAATTAATAAAAGCCTTAAAAGGGTTAAAATATATTTTGTAAATACATCTATATTAAGAAAGTTATGCAATTTTGAATTTAAGAAAAGATTGGCAGCCAAGGTGAGTGACTTTGTTGATATTGTCTACTGAAATGCATCTGATCATCACTCGATCGTCATGAAAATTGACCAATAAATAGAAAAAAGGTAAGCAAAAATGATTATGATAGTTTCAAAAGTTAATATCTTCAAATTTTACTCCTTTAATTTATGTAGTAGTTCATACACATCGGCACACAGTAGTGTCTTATAGACATTTCCAATAGCGATGCTTACTCAGCCTCGTTCTGATGCCTAATTAGGTCGCGCGTGAATAGGGTGAATTGTAGTAAGTCGGTGGCCATCCTGAACGGGTGCAAGGAGGTAAAACCCCAATCTCAGATACGTCACAGATGGGACAAGTCTGGCACAAAGGTCTGACGCCAGTGTGTGGTGACTGTGATGTTTGCAGCGCGGGGCACGGGGAGTGTTGTTTTTGTGTGTGGGGGGAGGGGGGGGATTTAATATTGTATCTACATAGATGTACGCCGTCTACACAATGTGGGTGGAAGGTTAGTGGCACCGTGATGTCTGCCAGGGAAACAAAGAACGAAAGAACAAAACGCCTTTTGGCACTCTCTCAAAACTGCGACTATCTCAATTACACACACACATACAGTTGGTTGCTGGGGTTATATGTCCTGACAACATCTAAGGTCATATCAGGATGGGCACCGACTTGTGACAGTGTGCACTCATGATAAGTTTATAGTGCTGTCCCACTCCCACTGGGAGACCAGGCTGCCAGCACCATGAGCTGATATCCCACACAGTCACGTTATCCTGACACTGAACCAACCAGTCCTTTCCCTATCCTGATAATGCCAAACACCTGGCTAGGAAGTGACAAGTATACATTTTTAAGTCATTGGTTTGACTCAACCAGGGCTTGAACCCATGGGTTCGACTCCCACAATCTACAAAAACCGAGAGACGGATGCTCAACTCATTTGGCCATCCCATCTGGTCCATCTGGTCACAGGACGCCCACTTCATATGTGTATTATAATGGATTATAATAATATAAAGTAACGGAGTATAATAATATTGATTTATATATTATATTATTGTACAAGTTATATTGCATATATATTCGGAGTCGCGCACCCACCTTGATCAGGAGTGTGCGAATGGGGCGCCACCTGCAGAGCGCAAATTGTACCAAAACGTGACCGTGTCTCTGTCACTTCGTCTGTGTGTATATATACACCATTTCTTATTGTATTCAGTATTTTAACATATCATTAAATATTTAATGATACCATTACATCGATTTTATCATATCATTAAATGTACGTTATACACCACCAGGGGTGTAGTTAGGCGCAAACGCGTACGCCAAAACATCCACATCGTTTTGTCCCCCCCCCCCCAAATTAAATTAAATAAAATAAAAAAATAATAAACAGAGAGAGAGAGAGAGAAGGCATGTAGTAGTCCGGAGTGTCGAAAACTCAAGTCTAAAATGTGTAAAATCCGCCAGCTTAAGCTTACGCGGCCCCCTAAACCTCCTGCCGAAATTAGGATGACACATTGTTAAAGGTCTAGCTACGCCCCTGACCACATATATCATATGTGCGACCTGAACTCCCGGGCATGCTCTATTAGGACGGAATGCAAGTTGTCTACTACACACACCTATTAACACAGTATATAACTAACTACCTACAAACATACCGAAGGGGGGTAATTGGGGATTTATAGCCTATCAACATCTAAGGTCATGTCAGCGAAGGTACTGATTTGCGCTCTTACGCCGTTTTGTAGTGCTGTCCTGCCAGGATATAATTTAATGTGCACAATGTCAGGATATCCGACTATCCTGACATTGCACGAATACCTGGCAGGGATCAATTGTGCTTAGCTTTGTAAGTTTGATTTGACCAAGCATCGAACCCACCACCTCCCCCAAGGAAGCAGGCAGCATATCCACTGGTCCATTCGTCAATGGTGGTATATATATATATATATATATATATTTAAACCGTTTCAGTAAAACCTCTATAAACCGACCACCCTCCATAAATGGACGACTGCCCTTAATCAATTGCTTTATTAGTCCAAAACTCCCCTAAGCCACACATCTCCCATTTTAAAGTGGACAATTATGGCCGGTCGATTTAGAGAGGCTTTACTGTATATAATATATACATATATATATATATATATATATATATATATATATATATATATGTGCGTGTGTGTGTGTGAATAGTGTTTGGTATGAGGTGAGGTGGAGGTTACATTATATACATTCATATATTGTGAAGATGATAGGTGATTGAGAAGAACTTGTTGGAATGTAATTTTCGGGGTTGGTGTGGCGCAAAGGAACAGAATTACTCACCTTTGGCCTAAAGTGTAGACACACGATTATTAGTTTTGTGAGATATGAGAGACTTTATGAGACGGAATACCATGGCCACTCATGCAGAACCTCTGCCCTATTATCGCTCATAATGCACAAAGTAACTGATTCTGTGAATCGAATGACATAACAAGTTGATTTATGTAAAGTAATAACTTCAGAAATAAACTCATATATATGATTTTTTTCTCTCAATATTACATGTTCTTTGCTATTCTAATGTTTATTCATGTCATTCAACAAATTAAGAAAAAGATACGTCTTTCATATTTTGTTAATTCATAAAAGATAGTGGAAATGTTGAGATTCCTTCGTTGTTTGTTCAGAATGGATCCAGGTGTTTAAACAATGCAATACTTGTGGCATCCTAATCAGGCGCTCGGCAATATTAGGATAGGACAAGGACTGGTTGGCTCAGTGTCACGATAATGAGACTGAGTGGGATATCAGGTCATGGTGCTGGTGGCCTGGTCTCCCAGTGGGGAAGCACTATAAAGTCGCCATGGGTATGCAATGTTAGAAGTCGGTATGCGTCCTGATATGACCTTAGATGTTGCCAGGAGGTCAAATTCCAACAACCAACCAAAATATTCCTGTGCAGGTCAGGTTTTGAAATGATCGCCAAATCAAACCAATGACATACAAAATTGATACTTGTTGCCACCTAGGTTGATGCTCAGCATTATTAGGATAGTGAAAGAACTGGTTACCTTGGTATGAGGATAATGTGACTGAATGGGATATCGAATCATGATGCCATAGACCTGGTCTCCCAATGGGGCAGCACCACAAAGTCACCACCACTGCACTCTGTCACAAGTCGGTACCCCTCTTGATTTGACCTTCAATGTTGCTAGGATGTGAAAACCTAACAAACAATAATAACGGATAGTAACCCTTCTGGGTGTTACGGTGATAACTTAAGCTAAGATTCCATATACATGGTATGTGGCATGCCATTCACATTTGCACCGAGCGATCCACTTTACTGCATTCGCATCCAGACATGTGGAAGCACCACCGTGCGTTTCCATGCTTTTCCATTTTTTGTTGCATTCGCATATCGCATACCACATATATGGAATCTTAGCTTAACACAGACATCATTAGACATATCATGTCATAGTATAAAATATTCCGATTTACGGCATAGGGGGGAATGCAAATGTTCTATTACTGATCGGTGTACTAACCAGACGCATGTATGTATGTAGACAATCAAATTATGTGCCAATAGACACTCATTAAATTAAAAAGCTCACAATCATATATTTGTGGCCAAGGGAAACAGATTCCCATAGAAAAAGAAAAGTTTGATTAATATTTGATAGAATTTATTTAGTAAACTATATGAGGTGGTACAGTCCAGCTTTCCTCAAAAAGGCTAAAATGTTTTTTTGTTTTACTTTAGTAAAAAGGTCATGCATACTGTCTGCAGTGTAGAATTGTTGGCGCAGGGCCAAAAAATCAACACAACTTAGAGGGCTTGACTCTCTCTCCTTCGTTACACTTTATACTCTTCCTTTCTCTTTGTCTGTATTGATTGCACTATATCCTGCCTACACAACCACATATTCGAGCCCTAGCCTTTACATAACTGGTGACCACGATGGTTATCGACATGATACGGTTAGTAACACGTTTGTTATTTTACCACAACGGTTATTTAACACGATGGGTGGTGACCACTTTGGTTATTGACATGGTGTTGATTTAAAAAGAGAGAACTTGTTGGCTACTACTTGTTTGGTGCATTGTGTAGGTAGTGTTTTTGCTGCTATTTAATTCGACTCTATGGGGATTTGAAATTTATTCAGAATTGGGTTGTCGACGATTATTTCCGACAATACTACGATTTTAGAAGGTCCGCTAGACTTTATTGATGGTATGTCTGTAAAGTGCCGTCATTGAAGCCTTGCATCAGCATTAAAATAACAGAATTTACTGGACTACTTTTCTTTAACCTTGACACGGACGGGTGAGCATAGGAATACACTACAACATTTTAAAAACTATTTCTTCCACATTACAGACATAACTATACTTGGATTCAATTATGCTAAATCTTTTCTACCACCGCATACAACAGCAGCTTGAAGATGGTAGTGACACGCGCAAAGGAGGAACTATTGCGTGAAGAATTTCAACTTTGGTTTGAAGGTCAGTGTACACTGGGCAATTATTCGGCTGATACGGGAGCATTAGAAGCATGGTCTAAATTTATGGCACTTAGGCTAGATTTTCTGAAAGAGGAAAATGATGAACGTTTGTCTGAATTAAGGGACAGGATGGAAATAACGGAAGATAGAGAAAGAATGTAGGGAGCATGTGAGCTTTTGCAAGTTGAATATAGACAGAGAGAGGTACAAAATAGATCATTGAAAGCGTACGGCAAGTCTGTTCCCTTGTTAGACGGGTCAAACAGAGGGGCGTTACGTAGTTGGATTGACTTGATCGAACGTATCGGGACTCTTGCAGATGTTTCAGAATTAGACATTATTCGCTTTGCTTTATCGAATGCAACAGGGGCTTTGCATGAAGTTCTTTTCACCACTTTTCAGCATAAGAATGCTAGGTCCTGGAATGAAATTATGGAAGTGATAGTATTGTAATGGCCCACGGCCCTCCGTCTCTCTCTCTCACACGCAGTCACACGGAAGAACACCAAGATTCAATACAGTGTACGCTTCACCCTTGGTTTATTGAACCATCTGCTCTCCGCGGCGTCAGTAGTTGTCTGACCCGCCCCCTGACTCGCCAGATCCCACATCGACTCCATAGGTGTGTGTGAGGGGTGTAAAAGACGTGTTAACACCGTGAGTCCTGTAACGTAACTGTTTATTTGGAAGGGATCCTTGTGACGTCATACAGGTAATGCGGTGGGGGTGTTCGGATAATCACATACATCACATCTTCCCCTTTTGAACAGTTGATAATCAGAACACTCTTCATACGTTTTTATGTACACTATCATTTGTATGACCAAATGGTATCTTATAAACAATGTCCCTTATATACATGCATACACAACTTTCTTGATGCAATATCTCCCTATTTTATACTATGCATACATATTACACGGTTCTGTGACGATAGGACGTGCATACAGTAATTGGCCTACAATGTGTTACCAACATGATACAAATCAAGACTATCTCATAGTGAACATTAATTTTGCAATGCATCTATTTATTAATGCACTGCATATTTATGCCACTAAATGCTAGAAACAGGACGACCTGTTTAAACTGTAACTTATTCGATATGCTTTAACATTATGACATACATATTGAAATACGGGCATTGTACAATTATGAACTTCCATTTGTTTATTACAATGTGCAAAGCAATTTATGGTGTTTAACGAGCTGAACTATTATTGAATACGCTTAGTGGCTATTAACAAGGTATGAATGCCTTAAGATCTTACTTGATAACATGCTTGACATGTAATGTATTTTGACTTATTTACGCTAAAACACCGGTGTACGCAGTGAGGGTATAACGTTATTTCTTAAACACAGAACGTATTACGTGCATTCATTGTTTGCCATTACTTAATCGGTCTACGTTATTTGTATTTAGTTGATTGCCATAATAAGTCTTATGTGTAATTATTATAAACAAGCGAATCTCTACAGGACCAAATAGACATCTTTTGATGAGTATGTTGAGGCGATATGTTAGTATGACTGTACTGTTTCTTCTTTTATATTCCAAAACGGGTAGGAGGTTTAGATACCCTTCCGTATCTTGTTTTATAAGTTAATGACTTGCCTATAACATGTGAATTTCTGTTATGAATTATGTCCTGTAGATTTTGCTCATGAGTTAATTTATAATCTGGACATTTGAATAAAAACTTTCTGTTACGCCGTAATACATTTTGGCGTTTATTTAACACTTCGTACTGTCTTATTTGTCCATCATTCGTGTTTACAATGCGTCCCCGTTCCCATTCATTTTTATGATTTCGGTATCTGACTTTGTCACCTATGTTTAATGCTGGGAGAACCTTACCTGCGTGTCTGTTGAAGTATAACTTCTGCACATTTTGATTATGTTTAAGTTGAAGTAATTTGGATGGTACCGGTTTTGCTTTAAGGTTACGTTCCAAAATAGGCACTTTAGTCCTCAAACTGCGCGACATCAATAACTGTGCCGGGGATGCGCCAACGCCATCTAGTGTAGTGTTTCTGTAGTTTAGAAGCGCTATTTGTATGTCGCGATTATCTGTAACACATTTTGTTATTATCTTCTTGATTGTCTGTACATATCTCTCGACCTGCCCGTTGCTTTGAGCATGCATCGGACTTGTGTATATAGGCATGAAACCATAATTTGAAGAGAATTTTTTATATTCTTCACTATAAAACTGTGGTCCATTATCTGAAACTACATACTTAGGTATTCCGTATCTTGCAAATGTTTGCCGTAATGCATCAATGACCGATTGACTAGACATTTGTAGCAATTCAATTATGTCAGGGAATTTAGAATAGTAGTCTACTATTAATAAGTAATTTTTATTGTTAACATGAAATAAGTCAATACCGACTTTGTGAAACGGTATGTCTTGTATCGAATGACTTATTAATGGTTCTTTAGCCTGTACATTTCTGAATTCCTGGCATATACTACATCTAGAAATTTTATCTTCTAACTGTCTACCTAAACCTGGCCAAAAAACTTATCCCTAGCCAGTTGCTTACATTTAACTATGCCTAAGTGTGACTCGTGTAATGTATCTAATATATACGGTTGTAATAATTTGGGAATAATTATTTGAGCTCCTTTCAACAACAACCCATCATATACTGTGATCTCATGTCTAAATGTATAAAATGGTTTTACGTCATGGCCTACATTTGTGTGTGTATCCGGCCATCCTGCCAATGTCAAACATTTAATTTTCTGCAGTGTTGGATCCAAATGGGTGCCCTCTTTAACTCGCTGGATAATATCCATACCTATATCTACTGCAGCCACCGAAATGTCACAATCAAATAGGTCGTTTGGATTTATACTGGATGTATGGGCACGTGACAAGGTATCTGCAAAGAACAAGTTTGATCCTTTTAAGTATGTGACCGTGATGTCATAATTTTGGAGTCTCATGCGCATTCTCTGCATCCTAGCCGATAATTGATGTATAGGTTTAAGCATAATAGCTACGAGGGGCTTATGATCCGTTTGGATCGTCACGTCATTACCATAAATGTATTCATGAAACTTCCTGCATCCGAAACATATGGCTAATAGTTCCTTCTCAATAACCGCGTAACCGATTTGTGTTTTATCTAATGCCTTTGAGGCCATTGCTACAGGTAAGTCCTTTTGAAAGAGGGTTGCCCCCAACCCATATTTAGAAGCATCAACTTGGATTATAATTTTCTCTTTCCTATCAAAATATCTGAGAACTGGGGCCTCACTCAAAAGATTCTTCAATTTATTAAATGATTCATCTTGCTCAGCCTCCCAGTGCCACGCCACACTCTTTTGAATAACAGTTCGCAGTGGTTTTGTAATATTTGCCATGTTTGGAATAAACTTACTAACATACCCGACCATGCCTAGGAAACGCTGAACTCCTGCTTTATCTTTTGGATGCGGCATATCTATTATTGCTTGGATCCTCTCTGTATTTGGTTTTAGGCCGCTAGAAGTGAGTAAATGGCCTACATAGTTTACGCTACTTTTGCAAATTTTAGATTTTTTAGGGTTTAACTTTAGGTTTACTTCTCTTGCACGTTTCAAGACTGCTTCCAAACGCAAGTTATGCTCTGCTATGCTTACACCATGTATTAGAATGTCGTCAGAAATTACATGAACACCAGGCAGATCTACTAATATACTATTCATTTCTTGGATGAATACATCCCCTGCTGTTTTTATCCCAAATGGTAAACGGGTATAGCGATACCTCCCCCATGGGGTATTAAAAGTACACAATTTGGAGCTATCGGAATCTAAATGTATCTGCCAGTATCCGCTGTTTGCATCTAATACCGAAAAATAATTAGCTCCCTGTATTTGTGCGACTACTTCTTCAACAGTCCTTACGGGGTACGGTCCCCGTAATATTGCTTTGTTTAACTTAGTAGGGTCAAGGCAAATCCTGAGTTTACCAGGTTTTCTCACAATTGTTATGGAATTCACCCATGGGGTTGGTTCTACCTGCTTCACAATTACACCTAACTCCACCATTCGGTGTAATTCTTTTTTAACATCATCAACAATTGATATGGGCACCCTGCGTGGGGGATCTATGACAGGCATTACATTTTCATCAACATATATTTGTGCATTTACTTTGATTAAACCTAAACCTTTAAAAACGTCAGAGTAAGTCTTTACCAGTGTTTGTGCATCTATGTCAGTTTGTACAGCATCGATGGTGTCTAGGCGTGTTAACAGGCCTAACGTTACACAGGCCCGTTTACCTAGAATGGCACTCCCAGCATCTGTCACTTGGAATTTCATTTCATTTCCATTGAGCATCAATGTAGTTTCCCCGTTAGGCTTGATTCGGTGACCTCCATAAGTCACCAGCTGGCACCTCGAAGGGGATAATGTAGCACTTGTTATTTGACGGTAGACATGTAGTGGTAGGATGTTGGCCTCCGAGCCAGTGTCTAATTTAAAAGACACGTCTTGATCAGCAACGACGAAGGTGGCATACCATAAGTTATTGTTATCCACATCATCACGGTCTAGAGTCCCCACAAACAAATCGCAGTCGTCTTCAACTACTCGATCTGTTACGTGCTGTTCCTCTCTGTAATCTGGGTCTACATTAAGTTCATGAACAGGAGCATATTGTTGCCGTCTCTTCTGTTGTCGACACACTTTCACAAAATGCCCAATGTACGAGTCCATGTTCTCGCCCGCTTGATTAAACGAATTAAATTCGTACCTGACAACTGTTATATTGGTCTTGCCCTCGCAATATTTGGTGAAAGCGGCAATTAACGGTGTTATTTTGTCCTTTTCTGCAGGATCAAAGTCAAACGTCCTGTAGATCTTTTGGGCCTCAGTGCCTGCCACATGCAGGAACACGCAGCACTGCACCTTTTCCGACTTACTTGATACTCCAGCAGCTGTCGAGTATATCTCAAAAGCTTGATACCATGTTCGCCAATTTATAGCCATTTTCTCGTCTAAATTTAACGGCCCCGGGGGTTTTAATCCAGTGAGCGCCATGTCGAACAGATTAACCCGTAAAATCTGACACCATGTAAAAGACGTGTTAACACCGTGAGTCTTGTAACGTAACTGTTTATTTGGAAGGGATCCTTGTGACGTCATACAGGTAATGCGGTGGGGGTGTTCGGATAATCACATACATCAACCAGACGCAGTAGAGGTCAGCCCAGTTGGGGTCTGACCGGTGGCTACCCGTGCCGCCACCTTGCGCAGTGTAATGGTACTGCGCTGGTGGCATCGTAGTCTCCGCTGCTACCGCGTGATAGTAGAGCTCATGTTCAGACTACTACACTGCCCCCCTTAGAGTCTCACCGGTTGCAGAATGCAAACCGATGAGAATCGAGAAATGATAGAAGTCAACATGAGAACTAACTTGAAAGGGAGAGAAGCCTTACAAAGCTATGTATCCTTATGCGCAATTCCTAGACCTGCCTGCAGCGAAATAGCAATGTGTATCTAGCTAGCTGCAAGGCAAACATGTCATCAATCTAGGTGAAGAAAGAGTCTTTAAATGAGTCGCACAAAGACGACCTCTCCCAGCCTCTATGTAGTTGGTGTATAGAATGTTTTTTGCTGGGAGAGAGTTCATACCCCACAAGTGGAACCCCCTCGACAGAAGGAAGCAAGGAACTACTCAGTCCGCCCCCCGCCGCCCCCCATCTCAGAAGAACCGTTAGCGGGGCGCTCCTCCTTCTACGCGGAGCGGCTCCTCTTCGAGCTTCCTCAGTCCGTCCTTCTTGTGCCTGCGTCGCCTGGCCAGTAGATCACAGACGGTATTACACCGCGGACACGTCAAACAGCCACACCCAGGACCCGCCACGCTCGGTGCCCCGCCCCGGTGCAGAATGCATGAAAGTAGAAGGGCGGTGTTACTTATAACAATTGAGAAAGTCTCCGCAGATACAACGTTTAGGTATGCAATACATTTCATAAGAAGCACTGGGTGCCAGCAAGAACCCGGCCTCCTACAAAGTAAATTACACCCCATGTGCATCCGCCCCTGTTATAACAGGAGCCGACGCACACGCTGTCAATCATGTTCTGCCAGAAGCGCTTACTATAGTAGTAATTTTTAAATTAAAGAATGCAGCATAAAATACGAGCCAGGGCGACACTGCATGGGAAAATCTTTCAGTGTAAAATGTACAGTGTCAACCCATCAACTCCCACACCATTGACCACCTCGTCCCACTGAATAAATTTAGAATATAATGTTTCCTAATAGTGTGGAAAAAGGAAGTCAAAACGGGGGTGAAAGTTGAGGAATATTTAGGAATAATTAATCTAATATATATATATATATAAAAAATTATTCCGACCCCTACTGCAGAAAAATAGGCAGAACACAAGAAGCTAGATCCTCCAATCTGGAGAAAGCTAAGTTCTTCACCACAACATATATCATCAACAATCGCACTGCAAAGAAAAATAATGTTGGAATAGAGCAGTACGAAATGCTAAATACATCATGGTTATCAATGTAAAAATAGCACCGTAGTACTAAAAAGGTATATACAAAAATATTATTAGTAGTCAATATATATATATATATACAAGGCGGTATCCACCTCCTTAAGGGAGATGAACTATCAGAGAAAAAATTATTTTATATATTGTTAATGTGTATATAAAAAAAATTAAAATTAATAACCGCCACAGGGGTGCTGGTCTTTCAATTACCCCCAACGTGGAACCCAGAATCCCTCGGACAGAGCTAGCGCCAATCACCTGCGCGAGCAGTCAACCACCGCTAACCGAGACATCACGTTATCCAGAATCCCTCGGACAGAGGAGAGCGATGCCCAACTGTGCCAACAGCTAAGCGTCGTCCACCACCCCGTCACCTGTCATCTGAATTTTGACGTGACGTCCAAAGTCCCTCGGACAGGACAGAACGACGACTAATCGCCGTCCACCTTCCCGTCACCTGTCATCTGAACGTCACGGCGAAACGCGGCATGAAAAGTCATGTTGATGTCATTAATGACTACCGCTTGCCACGCCCTCTGCTCGCGCGATGCCTCCAACTTTCACTCGACAATCTTCTTGTCCTCAACGATATTATCGAAGTCTGCACCGTGCCTACCCTCAGCCTGGTGCGCCAGAACATCCTGCGTCTGCACGACGACCGCGTCAAAGCCCTCTATGAAGGCTTTAACCAGGCCGTCGACCGACTCAGTGATCCTGGCCGTCACGTCCAAGCGGTTGGCCTCGCAGAGACGCTTCGTGATAACGCAAGGGTGACACCGTGATCGACCAACGGGGCCGAAGCCACCGCCGGTCGCACAGCTACCATCCCCGCAGAAGGAACGACAACAGGAGCAATCACCACTGGTCTCACAACCGGGCTTGCAGACGTTGTCACCGCTAACTGAGAGGCAGATCCCGCAGCCGCCGACACACGTCGCCGCGGAACCTGACCCAATGACACCGGTTGGGACACCGGTGCCACTGGCACCGTCGCCACGGCCGCCGGAGCACGCGCTACCACCGTACTCAGAGTGTCGGGTGTCAGCGCAGCCACCAGCTTCCGACGCTTACGACGCCGCACGCCCCTTGACCCACCCTCCTCCGGATCAATAGTCGCGACTGGCAACTGAGGCCAGTCTTTCAACCACTGCTGGGCAGCAGATGGAGGGAGTGGAGGCGGCGGCGGGGGAGGCAAAGCTGACCTGTCTGACCCCTGGTTCCGCTGTAGCTCGATAGCAGAGCCATCGCGCAACGGTACCAGGGACGAGGTCCTCTTACCTCTACCCTTGCCTTTCCCCTGGACAGACCTAGCATCCCACCCAGAGCTCGAAGAGGCCACAGGAGACGCTTGCCCCTGCTGGTCCCTCCTCATGGCTACAGCACCACGACCCCTGCCCCGTTTCGCCGAAGATGCGCCGCGACCGGTGTAAAACCGCTCACGACGCACCTCCGCTGACCCAGGGACATATATGAACAGGGAAATCAACCTGTGCTGCTTGGGCAGCACCAGGGTTTCCCTGCTATAATGGAAGTCTGTGCGCTGCTTCATCGTGAAGGACACAGCTCTCTTCGACATGGACTGAGGATTCCACTGAATCGCACTCAGCCCCTTCACGACGTGATCCAACATACGTCCGTGGCCCTCCATGAGATGCTTGATCATCACACCGCGGCGAGCAGTCACGAAGTACTGTCCTGTCGCCTTAAGCGTTGTACAGCCTTCACAACCACTCACCACGTTGAATGGTCTGGTGCACCTCCAGAGAGGGGCGGTGTGCAAGTGACTCTCACAAATGTGTCGAGCCAACTGTAGCCACCGCAGAAACAGCTTTGGGACCGGTCTCCGCCCAGCCGGGTTCAGCTCACAGAGCAGACAAGTCTGTCCTGGGCGAAACACACGGCGGACATACCCCAGGCACGCCAGTTCCTGTTTCGTATAACCGTCCCCCCTCGTCAGATCCTTCAACGCCCCAAATATCTCACATAGATGCGCGTTGTACCACTCCAACGCAGCGCGGGGACGGCTGTCAGCCTCGGTCCAGCCCTTGTCATCGGAGACCTCATAATCTCCGTGCACATCAAAAGGCTGCATGATCCGTTTATACCCGTTTTCCCAGATCACGTAGTCGCTGAGACTACGGGGCTCCTCGTGAGGGTCGTTCCACAGCCGCGACAGGGTAGTCTCTGTCAAACCGGCCACGTTTCCCGAAAGAAACCGCGCCAGCTTAACAGGTCCACCCCTATGCGACCTGACGATCCACTCAGACGATGGAGTTAGGTCCTCAGCGATCTCATAACCGAGCTCCACTCCAAACGCACAACTGGCCTGCCAACACGCAAGCATGTAGGCAGTTACACATAAACACTCCCCCGGTTATAGCAGCTAACACGCAGTACGCCCCGTCAACAATAACCAACGCGTTAGACAAGAAATAGCAGATAATAAACACACGGCTTAGGCAAAGGCATTACGCAGAACAGTAGTAACTGCGCCCATTCATTGGCGCCCCCGGGGCCCCCAGGCTTTCCCCACGACTCTCAAATAACTGCGTAGTAAAGTTTAACTGAACATATGTACTGCGTTACTCATTGTGTGACAGGGATTGGAGTATCTCACGTACGCCCAACCCCTGGAGACCAGACAACACCAGGGTGGAGTAGCCTAATACCCACTACTCCACCCCATACCAGTTATATGCATCGTAATGCTAAACGCTCAGATCGCCGCACAGGCGGTGCATCCGAGCCCACCTGTCTAACTGGCACAAAGTCGCTGTCACTACCTGAGCTACTGCATACAGAAACAACACTATCGACATCAGACACTGATCTAGAACGACGCCGACGTTTATTTTTCCATTTGTCAGGTCTATGACGCCTAGGGCGCATAGCCTCCACCGCAGTAACTGGAAGCCCAGGTACTTTCTTCTGACTGAACGCATCTATAGTGCCAGCCTCCATCCTCGCATGTGCGGGCTCGTCCCTTACATGTGCATCCAGCCAGGAGGATGGTCCAGCGTTTCTAGACATCTGCTCGGTGTAAAGCTTAAGACGTCTAACGTTAGATTTACGGTATTTACCATCCTTGCCCTTCATAATAACTGTGGTGTCAGAGACAACTTCTGTTATAGTAAAGGGACCATCCCAGTTCTTCGCGAGCTTGACCCGAACTAGCGGCGCATGATACCGCACTACCCGATCTCCCACCTTGAACTGGCGCCACACAGCAGGTCCGTAGTCAGATTTCTGATGAACCGCTGCCCGACCTAAAGCATCGCGAACTGCGCTATACGCGTGGTGAAAGCAATGCTCCAACCATCTTACAAACATGATCTCACATGGCCGGTCTACTTGACGATTCACCACCCCAAACTGCAGATCAGCTGCCAGTCGGAGCTCCTCCCCAAATAGTAACCTGTTAGGAGTCACACCCATAGATGCATGCTCCGTACAGTTATATGCGTGTGCCACAAACTTGACCTGTAAATCCCAATCATCTTGAAAGTCATTCACGGTACAAGCCAACGCAGATATCAGCGTCTTATTAAAACGCTCTACCATACCATCCGATTGTGGACAGTACGGGTTCGTACGCGTTTTCTTAACGCCCAACAAGCGCAACATGGACTGAAACAGTGTGGACTCAAATTCCCGTCCCTGATCCGAATGGATCCGCATTGGGGCACCGAATATCAAAACCCAGTTATCCACCAACGCCTGCGCTGCAGTGGGTGCAGTGTGATCTTTTAAGGGGTACACTTGCACGTACTTAGTGTAATAGTCTTGGACTACCATCATCACCACATTCCCCCTAGACGTCGTCTTAAACCCGGACACAAAGTCACACGCTAGACGGCGCCACCGATGCCCAGACAATTCCTGAGTCAACGGTAGCTTAGCAATCCCTTCACCTGGCTTCACCACCTGACATTTATGGCAAGTGCGTACCCACCGCCTAATATCAGAAGTCATGGCAGGCCAATAGACCCGCCAAGCTAAACGCTTGGTGGAGCGAACACGCCCAAAGTGCGTAGCTGTAGAATGCCCATGACAAAACAACAACACATCATCGCGCAATGCAAACGGCATGACGATCTGCAGGCGACTGCGTAGGTCTTCACCCACTACCTTCCACCTGCAGAGCACACCCTCACGCAGTTCCAGCAGGTCCCATTGATTTATAATCTTACGAGGCTCTGCATTCTCCACCGCCAGCTCGTCACGCAAAGGCTTCGAGCGGCCTACCTCCAACCACTTGATCACACGCAGTATGGAGGGATCTTGGCGCTGTGCTAAGCGAACCTCTGATAACGTCCAAAGCTCATCATCATCTATGTCTGCCAGATGCATCGCAGAAATTGCTGCGAGTACACAATTATGCGCGCCACAGTCCGTGCAATCACCCCGGCCGCACTTACGCACCGGGATTCTACTCAGACTATCTGCGTTGATGTGATCTACTCCCTTTCTGTACACAATATGCTCATTCGTCACACCATATTCAGATAAAGTGGCCAACCAATGCCCCATCATCCCCTCCGCCTCCTTGAAATTCAACAACCAACGAAGAGAATGATGATCAGGCCGGATAATAAAATCCGACCCTATCAAGAAATGTTTCCACTTCCTGCTATACACGACGATAGCCATTAACTCAAGATTCGTCGTGCAATAATACCGCTGCGCTTTATTAAGTTTATTACTCGCAAAAGACAACGGGACCTCTACCCCATCCTGAACCTGACTCAACACGCCTGAGATTGCAAACCAGAATGAACTGCCCCACCGCCCGCGGATATCGCAGCACTGGGGTCTGAGTAAAGGCACGTTTCAAGCCCAGAAATGCCGCCTCCTGAGCGTCGCCCCACACAAATTTTATTTTTTCTGTGGTAACGACCAAGTCCTGCAGAGGAACAGCCAACCGCGCAAAATCAGCAATGAAATCGCGGTAATATGACACAAACACAAGGAATGATCTCACTTCCTTCATATCCTCAGGTCTGGGCCATCCTGCAATTGCAGAGAGCTTTTCCGGGTCTGCCTTAATCGCCTTCACAGAAACCACACGCCCTAGGTACTGCGTCTCACGTCTAAAAAGCCTACACTTTGAAGCCTTGAGTTTCAGCCCATAGGAACATAAACGATCAAACACTGTTTGAAGCCGATCCTGACATTCGGTTAGTGTCTGACCAAAGACAATGATATCATCCAAATACACCAAGCAGATCTTCCACTGAAGACCAGCCAGCATATCCGTCATCATCTCTTCGAACGTGGCTGGAGCATTACACAGCCCAAACGGCATCACGTTCCACTCGAATAAGCCTAAGTGAGTGCTAAAAGCAGTCTTAGCAATATCCTCCGGATCCATTGCTACCTGATGATACCCAGATTGCAGATCCAGAGTGCAAAACCACTCATTACCCCCTAAACTCTTGAGCGACTCATCTATGCGCGGTAATGGGTAAGCATTTCTCCGCATCACAGTATTGATTTTTTTATAGTCAATGCAAAAACGGATCGAACCATCTTTTTTCTTGACTAAATGGACAGGTGAACTCCACGGTGAATCACTACTCCTAATCACTCCACTATCTAGTAGCTTATGCAACTCCGTCTCCAGTGCTTCTTTTTTAGAATGCATGAAACGCCGACAGGGAATCCTAAAAGCAGCAGACTCACCGACATCAATGCCATGCTTCACCACCTCAGTCCAGCCTAACGTCTCACCAGGCACTGCGAAAACCTGAATATTTCTACCCAGAAATTCCACAACCTGAGAGCGATCAGACTCATCAACCACCTCAGACCCCATAGCCAAAGGTATAAGATGGGCAGGCAAGCTTCCATCAAGGGTACGAGATACAACAGAAGGCGCCACGCACTCCTCCGTAGTACCAAAAGTAACCGCCTCGGCTACCTCCCCCAACGCAGCCACGCCCACTTCCCCTCTACTACTCACAACACTAGAGGGGCAATCCAACTGCGCCGCCCGCGTGACACGCAGTTCGGGCCAACCACTGCCCCAATTACCAGGTAACTACGAACAGCTGACCGCACAACACCGCCAGGCGCCAACCCCGTCCACTGGGTCAACTGCGGCAACAGCTGACTCAGCGACCCGTTGCCGCGAGCAATGTTTACACCGGATTGTTTACTCCACCCCGCCTTAGCGTATTCACAATGAACATTACCAAAGTCAGTAGCTTCACTCAATAACCCGATAGTTGTACCCTTCTGTAACCTAACCGCATAACGATTTGGATTAAACAAAGGCACAACCGAGTCAACAGGACTCCACACCAGCGTATTCTGACCTACCAATCCCAGCTCATGCAATTCTGAGACCATCAGTTCAAATAGGCTCTGGTGATCACCGTCGACCGCTACAGCTGTAATTTTAACATCACAACCGGTCATCGGAGCAATGCGAATATCTTGCGCTACAGCAGACACAGTCTGACTATCGCGACGTAATTCACACTGCACCGTGAGTCGATACGGATATTGAAGATACAGGTTGCCTGCCTGGCACAGCTCACAACCATAATACTCCAAAAATACCGCACTCAAAATACCATCTTCTGAAATATCGGAAACAGTAGGGGCATAATGAAATATTTTCCCCCCGATTTCCAGAGATAGTATGGCTTGTCCGTACTGCTTGAGTGGCGCACCGGTGACAGTGACAGGCTTCACGCTATTATCAAAAAACACCTTATCACCGTCCAACTTATCGAAGAATTTTCATTCAACACATGTGACCGCAGCCCCACTGTCTATTAAAAAATACCCGATAGTCCCTCTAACGCACACTCTAACATACCACCGTTTTCCGTCCAAAGTCCAGAAAGAGGAATCCACGAACAGGCGCTTACCACAAGGGTAAGACAGGTCGCACCCCTGACGCTGTACTATAAATTGCATACAGTTATCCAAAGGTGCGGGAGCCAAAGCAGAAACGCAATGCGCTATCCGCTCCATGCCATCCCACAATACCGACTCCACTGGGATAGAATCACCAGGGGCGATCACCGGCGGTCCCGCGCTAGCATCAGACGGCACACCGGCTTCCTTGTCAGTTAACACCGCAACCGTTTTGGCAGTACCCGGGCTTGCCAATTGGGTTGAGCCTAAGCCCAAACGGTCCAATCCTAGGCGTTTAAATGAGGCTTAGCCTTTGCGTACCGGTCCTTATGGAGATGCGCCAACCTAGCGTGATCAACCCCTGAGTTGTCCCTACCCTCGCGATCACCGGCTATCACAGCCTCCTCGAGAGTACCTTTTACTCCAGTACATTGCATAGGCCAATGACCGAAAGCAAAGCAACGACCACACTCGTGATCATGAGCACACGTATCTTTCTTAGCTACGCGCCTGCGCGCAGATAACCCAGATGAGCCAGGCCCACCAGTTGCTACCTGCGTAGCAGATTTCTGCTCCCCCATCACATCACACACCCAACCTTGGACTAACGCTTTAGTGATAGGCGGCGACTGATAACCCCCCCCCCCCAGAGCCCGCCCGGAAATTGCCACCGTCACGATAGCCCCCCTCTGACGAACCACGGTAGGTATTACCACCACGATAGCTCCCCCCAGAACTTCCCCGAGAGTAACTACCGCCGTCATTACGCCGAGGATCACGTGGCGCGTTATACGCAGCCACCTCAACCTCGAACTCAGTATCCGACTCATCTGATAGTCGAATAGCCTCCACCGCAGTCGACCGCCCAGCATGCAGTGCCTTGGCGCAGTAATCGTCGACTACCTCAAACATCTCCTCCAGAGATGACTTACCCGGCCGTACGCACGGTATGATCCATCACGGGCAGTTTGGACACGCTTCTTCCACTGATACCAGCGCGCCATGGGGTCCACTGGACGGAACTTATACGAGATGATAGGAAGCAACTCCCTCATCGTCGTCAACCCATGGCGCCTCCACGCGTCCACGCAGTCCTGCGCTGGCCCATTCCTCAGCAGAGGTAACAGCTGAATGAGAGCTACCCTCTCATCCCACATGTTGGACCGCATATCCAATGTAAAATCCCACCACCAAGTATTCCATTCCTGCTTAATACCCGTAAATGGCTTAGGACGCAATGTCGGAATACGCGCAGAACCTGCCACAGGATACCTCAGAACATTCTCATCCAGTTCTAATGTATCCCGATTACATGACTCCCATCCGGCCCCACCCCTAATCGAAGCAGGCTCCCGAATCACATCCATTATTGCAGGATGATTTCGGAACAACCACATCTCTTCCACTGAGTACTGGTGACCCACCGGCAGCCCAGGCAACGACGCGATAGGTACCGCACCACCACCCAAACCCTCCGGGTCAGGAATCCTCTCACTCTGTACCTCCTCACGAGTATTACCCACGTATACGGGATCCTGAACAACACCCCGTCGATGTTGCCCAGAACCCCCCCCGAGAACTAACATCCCCAGAGGAGGGCACCGGCTCCCTAGGACCCCCATATCCACCACGCCTTAGAAGGCGCCGGCAAATGCGGTGAGCTACCCGCGGAAGCCTGTCGCGCACTATGCCCTGGATACTGCGTCTCGGGGCTATCCAACTGTGTAGACTCAGTCACCCTCGCACCACTCTCCCCAAGCCCTAAACCGCATTGAAACGCCAGTTTCTCAGCCTGAAAAGCTGCGCGTTGACTTGCAAGGATCTCCAGAGCAGAATCAATGCTAAACCTCTCGGCAGCTAGCAACTGTTCACACCTCTGGTTCTCGTCTTGCAACTGAACATTCAATACCTCCCGCATGGACAAATCCTCCATCTGTTTCATGAAAGCAGTCTGCTGCTCCTCAACCAACATCCGGTTAGACTTTGCCTCCTCTGCGGAGATGCGTCGCGCCACGTTTAGCTCTGCTAAATCGTGTGCGAAGGATGCAGCATTGGAGACTCTTAAATCATCCAACGCCCGTCTCTCCCCCGCCATCCGGTCAAACTGGACCCGCTTCCAAGCTCGCAGACGGTGGATACACATCGATTCTTGACGCTCCACCTCCGACTGCGACCCAGAAAACGCACGACCCATAACCAAATCATGCTCCAACGTAAACGTTAACGAGTCATCAGCTAGGAGCCCTGTCTCCAAAGCCGGGGAAATCTCCCTACGACAGGGAATTTGGGGATCACCACGCTCAGCTCCCATCCCCACAGAACGGACAACTGAACTCCCCCACAGCGAATACTCCAGTGGCACTTCTCGCACAGGACTCCCGCGTACGCCCAGACCTAAATCATCACGAGACACGATCGAACTGCTACCCTCACGTACACCCGCCCCCGAATCAATATTGATCGACAGAGACTGTAAATCATCAAGAGCGAAGCCCACCTTCATTGCACTCTCCGTAATGCCCTCCCCAGTACTATCATCAACTGAGAGAACATTTTGCACTGCAGTTGATGGCGCAACATTTTTCAACGCCGCGCCACCACTACCAGAACGAGTGCCCAACTGCGTGTCACGCCCACCACCCTGTATCGCTACCGGTGTAAACAACGGCGCAATACCTGGCGGCGGACTGCCACTCAGCTGTGCTAACTGCGTCCAATAGCTATCAACGCCTACAACACCTTCAGCACCTCTAGGCGACACCACCGGCACTAGCACGGTAGTGGCTACGCCCCCCCACCCCCGACTTACTGACACCTGGCGGCGCTCCCCTATGATGCCGGCACCTGCATTAGGAATGAACGTATTCACAACAACATCCCCAACAGGTGAAGAGTGAGCATGGTGCAGTGTACCCACCACAGAAGCGTCCACGCTCACCGGCGGTCCATCCGCGTCGGAACGCCCTGTACCATCAGTTTGGTACCGGTGCCCACTGCGCAGTTGACCTGCCGTCGCCCCCTCCATAATTAAAAATTACGAAGAGAACCTACCTTCGGAGTCCATGGCCCAGGTCCAATACTCACCCCTTACGCAGAAGGCGAGCTGGCTCACGGCACCAATGTAATGGCCCACGGCACTCCGACTCTCACTCTCGCAGTTACTCATGGAAGAACACCAAGATTCAATTAGGGTACGCTTCAACCTGGTTTATTGAACCATCTGCTCTCCGCGGCGTCAGTAGTTGTCTGGCCCGCCCCCTGACTCGCCAGATCCCACATCGACTCTATAGGTGTGTGTGGGGGGGGGGGTCAGCCACACGCAGTAGAGGTCAGCCCAGTTAGGGTCTGACCGGTGGCTACCCGTGCAGCCACCTAGCGCAATGTAGTGGTACTGCGCTGGTGTATGGCGTAGTCTCGCTGCTACCGCGTGATAGTAGAGCTCATGTTCAGACTACTACATTAATATGAGCAGTACTACACCGACGGGAAACTAATAAGGGCACTGGATGCACATCCCTCGATTAATATTGAATTTGATGGATTTCAATTATCTGGTCTTGTAGACTCAGGTGCGGCTAACAGTTTGATACATTTGTCTGCTTTTCAATCTTTAATTGACATTGGTGTATCCGATGGGCAATTATATCCGGGTAGTAGATTGAGATCTCTCTCAGGACATCTAATTCCAACTGTAGGTATAGCGTATATTTCTCTTTATGATACGTTATGTCCTTTCTTTGTAGTAGATTCACTGAGCTTTGATATGCTCATAGGTGTGATATTGATATAAATTTGTCTCCTTGTGTGATATTCTACATCCCTGGATAGGTTTAGAGTTCATAAATAGAGGAAGTGCAGGGATAGTTCTAGAATTAGACTATTGGAAGATACAATTTCCTTCATTATTTCCTGACTCTGATGTTAAAGTTAGAGCTACTAAGCTGGTAAAAATGCATATCAATACTGGTAGTGCATATCCTGAGACTTTATAGGATACCTTTAAGGAGAAGACATCTTCTAGAAAAAGTGTTAGATAGAATGCTTGAAGATGATATTATAGAGGCAAGTTGTAGTCTGTGGGCTTCACCAGTCACTATAGCGATGAAAAAGGATGGTACCATTCGTCTTTATGGGGACTATCGTAAGCTAAATGCAGTGACAACTAAAGATGCCTATCGTCTGCCCAGGATACAGGATATTTTTGATCAGCTTCATGGAAGTAAAATTTGTACCACTATAGACCTAAAATCTGGTTATTGAAAGTAATGGTAGATGAGGAAAATAGACGTAAAACAGCTATTAACACTCATATTGGACTGTTTCAATTTAAACGCATGCAGTTTGGATTAACTAATGCACCAGCTGTTTTCCAAAGAATGATGAATGTGATTTTAACACAGTTTTGGGGAAAATCTTGTTTGATTTATTTAGATGATTTCGTGGTATCATAGTGAATGAATCTGGACCTTTAGAGAGAAGATATGATCCAGGATACATAGTAGTTAGATCGCGGGGTCATGGTAGGGCCTAAGAACAATCGAAAAAATTTTAATCGAAAAAAGGTTAAAATAATTGATTCTAAAATTAGTTGGAAGATTTATGCGCCAGCAGGCACGTAGAACACAACTGCTTGTTGCTAGTTGTTCTGTAATCCACAGAATTGACAAATCACACCATAGAACGCCGTGGAGGGATCGATGGCATTGTGGACGGCGAAGTGCTTCGGCTCGGCAGGACGGAAAAATTCTTTGTTTGGCGCCACTAATTGGGAATGATTGCGCCATTCCTAACCATGCCGCCAATACAAATCATGAACTAAAAATAGTGCAAGTTGACAGCTTTCAAACTGATCGACATGGTTTATGAGGCTAAAGCCGTGTTTACACGGGAGAGTTAAATCGCTTCATATAAATCGCCTTGCCTAGTTCGCCTCACATTCGCTGTGTAAACAGGACTCTGGGGCGGATTAGGGCTGATTCGCTTCATATGATTCACTTTATGTAACCCACCTTGCCAGGTGGTTTATATGAAGCGATACAGCTTGTTCCCGGGCGGCGATAATGTAAAGTAGTAGTGCTTGCCCGCTACAGGGAGAGCAGTAACTAATCGCTGGTGCCCAGCAGTGTGAGGGACCGATTAGGCCGAAATCTATTGAATGCGATCATATTTAACAGAATTACATACTCAAATAATGAAATTTAATTAAATTAACCCTAAATTACAAGCGATATTAACGTAGCAGCTGCATCGGCGTCGAATCGCCGAGTGTAAAGTAAACAAATAGCAGTGCTCGCCGGCTGCAGGCAGAACTAAGGCTGCTGGTTCCCGGCGCCGAAACACTTTCAAACTCGCTTCGTGTAAACGCGCCGCTACTTCGCTTCATATGAATCGCTTTGTCTAATTCGCTTCACAATTGCCCGTGTAAACACGGCTTTAGTCATAAGAAATGGATTGCAATGATCTAAGTGTCATTTTCTTTGTCTCTTCATCCTCTTTCAAATGAGCCCACTTACACTGGAATTGGAGGATTTTGAATTTTTGACTCACATACCTATAATTACTGGTACAAGAATAACAGAGATCATAGTATGAGGTAGGTACAAGATTCACGCCGTACTGCTGCAGTAGGGGTGCAAACCAACCCTATGTAAAAGGTGGCGAAAATGCGGGTAAAAGAATTGAGGGCCTAATTTAATAATCTAAGAAGCAACAATTATTCTTTACATCTGTTTTATTATTTACCCGCTACCTTTGAGTTGAAAAATATAATATAATATCTAGTTTAATAAGTTTTAAAAGTGAAATCGACGGCGTTCTGCGGCCGCCATCTTGTCTTTTTTGCATTCTCTCCCATTTCACCAACTCTGTGCCTATATGCATAATATGGGTAGCCATTTGATACTGGAGCCACATACTGGAGCCTCACTTCCATACTAACGCTATTTTCGCCCGTATTTATATAAGGCTGGTCTTCACCCGTGTACTACAAGTACCGGGTGAATCTTTTATCTAAGTATCAGGTAGATACAAGTTTCACCCCGTACTGCTGCAGTGTACTACAAGTACCGGGTGAATCTTTTATCTAAGTATCAGGCAGAGTTCCCTGTGACAGTGTGAGGCACATAGGCATAGCTAATATGGAAAAAACTCTTGAGCTGGCATATTTGAGATGCTCTGCATAAATATTGTCAGCACCAAAAGTCTTGTTACTATCAAGTTTTAATATGACATCCCTGATTTCCTTAGCACCAACATTTATATCATTACGACATTAGGCCTAGATTTATACCGACCCACCCACGGGGAGGCTTAAGACTAACACATGTAAATATATATATATATATATATATATATATTTATATATATATATATATATATATATATATATACATAAACAATACTCTTACTGAACATGACTTCGCCAAAATCCAGCAAACGGAAACCGAAATAGCACTGTATGGGCGCTGCCATTTGTAAACTCATACCAAGTCCAAGAATCCAAATCCAGCAAACGGAAACGGAAATTGCTCGTCGAACTTCGGTCCGCAGTAATCAGGATGCGCGGCCATTGTGGCGATATCAACCAGTAAACATCCCATAGAGTTTGGCTGTACGCGCAGTGGAAAACGTGTATTTCATTCAAAATTAATAGAATTCCGGAACCCTAACCTTATAAATTTAATATAATCTATTCGTTGAATATGTTTTCTATATGTGTACCAAGCAGTTTGTTTCTAAGTGGTGTAGTTTTAGAGATATTTCACTTTTTCTGTATGAAGATTGCTCACGGCCATTGACAATGCACTGGCACTGACACTCAGAATATCCCAACTTTCACTATTACCTCTGTTTTTAATACTTTCAGCGTAAATTGCTCTTAGGTTACATTAAATACTTCAGATCTTCCTCTTCAATCGCGCATTAAAGTCGCCAGCTATCCGCCGCGTGGAAAACAAACGAACTCGGAAATAGTTCAGATTTGTGCCACTTGGTGGCCTAATGCACCGGCGGCGGAGGCGATTTGTATAGACTCGGGTTGAATAAAGGAATACGCTCGTGGCTTCTGCGCATGCGCGGATTTTCGAACGTTGCCGCGAGCACTGCTATTTGTTTTGCTTACACTCGGCGATTCGACGCTGATCGAGCTGCTACGTTAATATCGCTTGGAATTTAAGGTTAATTTAATTAAATTTCATTATTTGAGTATGTAATTCTGTTAAATATGATCGCATTCAATAGATTTCGGCGTAATCGGTCCCTAACACTAGTGGTGCTCGCCGGCAACAGGCTCAGGGCGATCTGCTGAGCCTGTTACCGGCGAGGGGTATTAATATCACGTCGATTTTTGGTTTAATTTAACCAAATTTCGGCGGCGGTGTTAATATTGCTTCAAGTTTGTGGTTAATTTGACCAAATTTGACTTTTTGGGCATGTAATTCTGTTAAATACGAGAGCTTTGAAAAGATTTGGGTCTAATATATTGCCGCCGATACTGGGAACCAGCGACACTTGTTACTGTGTGAGCCTGTTGCCGGCACAATTTCAGCCAATCACAGCACAGCTTTTCCATTGCAAATGGCCGCCACCTATGGGGGTGGCCATTTTGGAGACAACAAACTTCCTTTGCAGTTCAGACTAGCATGGCCCTGGTCCCCTACTCTCCCCACACATACTTGGTTCATTTAAACATAAAAACTAAACAAGGTTGTGCTTGGAGAGCATTTGTCGGAGTACGGTTCCCGTCGCCAGCGACCTATATCTGGTCCCTTTAAGATATTTTTAATCGATCCAATGAAAGCTTTTAAATTTATTTTACAAAAAATAAATGCTCCACATAGACATAGCATTGCTGATTTTACCCTTCGCGGGCAGTTTGCCGGTACGCGCAGTGCAAAACGCCAGTTTTATTCAAATTTAATAGAAATCCATAACCCTAACCGTATCAATTTAATATAATCTTTTTGGTAAACATGTTTTCTATGTGTATTCCAATCAGTTTGTTTCTAGGTGGTGTGGTTTCAGAGATATTTAACCTTTTCTGGAGGAAGATTGCTCATAGCCATTCAGTTTGCACTGTGACAGTATGTTATTATTGTGGTTACTATCGCCGCAATGGCCGCACTTCCGCTTAGCGTGACAGCGGTGCATACCCTATATTCGGGTCACCCTAGTTACTAGAATTTCAAATCGAACACCGCGAGTGGAGTAAGAAAATACACGCGCAATAATAAAATACTTTGCTGTAGTTATATCGGGGGGTCGGTCCTAAGCATTGCTTATTCATATTAGTTTCTTTCCGTATCATTTTATGATCGTATCATCACGTTTATTTTTCTTGCGGATCAACAATATCTTCCCACATCTGCCGAAATCTGTTAATTTCGCATGAAAGTTTAAAGTTATGAATATATACATCTATTATCACCGAACCCACAACAAAAATACTATAAATATATAATTTGGAACAAGAACACTGAGTCCGAAGAACATGCATGCGTCAAAAGCGATCTTCCAGCACTGCCACGTGATTTTGTTGTTTACACCGGAAGTCACTGTAAGCTTCCGGAATGCTTAACTTTTGCAACGAGTAATATTTATTAGGTTCTGTTACATTTCTACGTGAACATATGAAAAGTAATACCAAGCTAGCGTCAGTGCCCTACAATATTTTGTTTTTCGAAAAAGCACTTGTGAATCGACCAAAGTCTCCGATACGCGAGACTGAGTTACCGCCATTTTGTTCCATGGTTGATCGCAAGTTTCTTACGAGCGAGAATCCGGTGGTACAAATCTTCTGTAAAAACACCTCTTCACATTATGGACTGGTAAGTTTACGTTCGGAATGTAATTCTAACGCTCCTATGCAGATGCATATAGCATATGTACGTATGTTATAAACTGTCAAGCGTGTATTCCTAGATTGAAGTTGGGTCTACGCCGCGCTGTCTTCCCAGACGAAGCGTGGGCATTGTTTGTG
Organism: Branchipolynoe longqiensis; assembly: GCA_030323885.1. NCBI lineage: Eukaryota > Metazoa > Annelida > Polychaeta > Phyllodocida > Polynoidae > Branchipolynoe > Branchipolynoe longqiensis. The sequence goes on along the minus strand of CM059187.1, from coordinate 4,313,598 downwards.
CGCCGTCCACGTTTGCATGGCAGAACGCGGGTTTTCAAAATGGGTTGAAGTATGTACATAGAAACAGGCATGCACACACAATTCTCTTTCATTCCCTCAATTATGCCGCCTTAGAACGCACTAAGAATCGTCACACCCGTATGTCAATACGCAGAATAAAGTCAACTCGACAACCCAGATTTGGCGACCTGGCACTGTAAGTCTGTATACACTGTATAATAAATAGTGTATTCTAGGTATGTGACAACAAATTTCAAAGTTAACAGATTCCAACATAAAATACATCATTGCAAAGGTATTGTAAAGTCCGTTCTAATGATACCTAAATCAACATCCTGTGACAATTATCAAGGAAATTGTGACACTTTCTAAAGCGTTTTAAATGGGTAATTTTGTTCCATTGTTTCAATGGAAAACCAGTTGAATTCTGTGACCCATCTGGCATGTGTGAAACTGAAAGCTGAGTCATGGGTGGCATGTCAGTCCACTATTTTTACCAGACACCTTTTTATCCGCCCTCAAAAGCACTGTTCCGGTCCTCAAATTGACTCCAAATTACACCCTAATATAGAGAAGTATATAAAGAAACAAAATAAACTAATTTCAAAAATATCAAAACTTACCTTCAGGTAGAATTCCAGTGACTTAAACAGACATGAATTTGAATAAAGATTGTTGTCACTTCTGTAGTGGAAGCAGATAACCAAACGACAAAGGGTGGATACAGGTATTTATTCATAACACAACCGTTACCTGACTGAATTGACCGTATCTGGCTGGGCGAGATGCCCTACCGAGTTAATATTCAAGCGTTAATGTTCAGTAACATCAATCAAATAATAAATAATAACAATAACAAGCAGCGAGGCAGCAGTAGCACGGGCCAGGTCCGAAGCGTGAGTGGGGTTGGGCAGGGCCGGAAGGTAGGGACGAGGCGGCGTGGGGTGCCCTCTAGTGGATTCGAACCCAACAACCTGTCAACCGATGCCTTGAAAACAAACTAGGGGGAGGCACTGCATTTCCACTACACCGTCATATCCAGATATACGCAAGTATAAATCGGACAGCAAATATGTGAACTATATCATCCATATGGTTGCATTCCTGGTAGTCCTAAAATAAAGGTTGCAAGTGAGATCTAAAAACATAGTCAGGTGTCCACCACGCAGTGCTCCGCGCACGCACCGTGGGACAAGCGAACACCATCAAAGCGCGGTGTTATTCACGTACCTATGTATATAGGGTATTCACGTGACGACACGAACCGGATGCGCGGCCATTGTGGCGATATCAACCAGTAAACATCCCATAGAGTTTGGCTGTACGCGCAGTGGAAAACGTGTATTTCATTCAATATTAATAGAATTCCGGAACCCTAACCTTATAAATTTAATATAATCTATTCGTTGAATATGTTTTCTATATGTGTACCAAGCAGTTTGTTTTAGAGATATTTCACTTTTTCTGTATGAAGATTGCTCACGGCCATTGACAATGCACTGGCACTGACACTCAGAATATCCCAACTTTCACTATTACCTCTGTTTTTAATACTTTCAGCGTAAATTGCTCTTAGGTTACATTAAATACTTCAGATCTTCCTCTTCAATCGCACATTAAGATATTTTTAATCGATCCAATGAAAGCTTTAAAATTTATTTTACAAAAATAAATGCTCCACATAGACATAGCATTGCCGATTTTACCCTTCGCGGGCAGTTTGCCGGTACGCGCAGTGCAAAACGCCAGTTTTATTCAAAATTAATAGAAATCCATAACACTAACCGTATCAATTTAATATAATCTTTTTGGTAAACATGTTTTCTATCTGTATTCCAATCAGTTTGTTTCTAAGTGGTGTAGTTTCAGAGATATTTAACCTTTTCTGGAGGAAGATTGCTCATAGCCATTCAGTTTGCACTGTGACAGTGTGTTATTATTGTGGTTACTATCGCCGCAATGGCCGCACTACCGCTTAGCGTGACGTCGGTGCATACCCTATATTGATAATGGCTTTCTCATGCTTCTGTAGGCAATCAATCAATGTCATGTGGTGGTACTGTTAGTGTTATCACTTTATTAGGATTGCTATTAACTTACTGTACTAGTACTCGTTATATGACCTTTTTATTTTTGCCATGTTAATTCAGTCTCTTGCGCCAAAGGAAGCCAATGTAATTTTTGTCACCGTCAGCAATTATTTTTCTTACAAAGGAAGGTTCTAGTGCATGCTCCTAAACCTGAAAAATAGTGTGGGTCTAGTAAATCTCGTAGCATTTTTGCTTTTTGTAAAATCACGATAGACCGACTAATTTGGTCATTATATAGCAGTTTCATTTAAACCTGAAGTAAAGAACCCAGAGCCATTTCAAAGTTAAGGCAACACAGTTTCTCAAATAGGATCATAAATATATGGAACAGTCTCCCACAAAATGTTATTGATGCCGAGTCAGTAAATTCATTCAAGAACAGATTAGAAAAAGCATGGGCTGATGATCCAGCGAAATTTGACTCCTTATTCACCACATGCTACTAATTATTCCTTGTGTTGCATATTTACTTGCACTCAAGCAAAAATGACAGACAAATAAGTGTTCACACTTCCCGTCTACCATTCGCTATTTATTTCGCTATAAAGATGCCACTATGCTATTACCGTAGCTAACCTACTGTACACTAGACTAGTGACATTGAATGATTGGTGGGTATGCAATGTCTCACTGTCCCGAGGCATCAACTGTTAGCCTATTCATAATAAAAGGTACTTGATTATATTTTGCAACAAAAGACCTCTTGACCCAGTTATTTTTATAATGCGATGGCAGGTATTGCAAATTATATTATATCTATAGAAGGCGATAATTACAATATAAATAGCCATTATTATTTGAAGAGTTACTAGAAATTTAACAATAGGTAATCACAGATATTTGCATTCCGATCATTTTGATACAGAAATTGAGTCAATATATCAAAAGAACCAGAGATATTTGTTTTCTAAAGATTTTATCAAGGACGGTTAGTGAACAGCACACAATTTGCCATGTTTGATGTCAAATTGCTGAACAAATATTTATTTGTACGGTCTAGAAGAAAATGAAATTGGAATTTATACTAGAAATAATAAGGTAAAATGTAATTTGCCTTCAGCAGGCAGCCTCAAACATCCGGATTTAAGTATTTGCAGAATCATGAAAAATGTGTGTTAAATTAAGGGCAAAAATTAAATATTAAAAAATCCATAACTCAAGAACTAATAGACCAATTTTCTATTATATATATTTGTAATCAGATTGATAAGAGCTTTCCAAGTTTGATGTCAAATGAAAAGAAAAATTCAGTTTGGAGTACATATTAACATTTCCGAACATTCACAAAATATTCCGAATTTAGTGGCCTCAATGATCTCGTTTTGAACATTATATTATTTAGCAAAACCCTTCATTGCAAAAGCAAAATTACATGGGTTCTGTCCATAGCCTATTTGGATGGCAAAATATAAAAATTGAACCAAAAATAATTCATTACTGATAGGGTGTGGGTGATCGTTAGGATATCACGTTGGTTTTCTCTTTTAGGTGGTAGTTCCAGTTACTCTTAGCTATTGGTTGGTGTTTGTTGTCGCCATCCCAATAGATAGTTAATGAGGACATTTATATGGGTAATGTAATAATGCTATATATATATTTATGGTGGTTGTCTGTTATTGATTTCATGTATCTTTTTTTAAGCACTTTATTGAGTTGTCTATTTCGATTTAGGTATATATGTATGTTAATAAACCTGTATGGGAATGACAATTGTGCATTAGTGATACTTTCCAGGACAGTTGAGGTTGGTTAGTGTGTTAACTGTTATCCCCATGAAGAGGATTTGGGATTAAAAAGTAATACACTGGTTTGCACTTCTGATTTACTAGTTAGTATACACTCCGATGTTTGGCCCACCCTATAAGTATGACAATGTGCCTGAAGGAAATAATGTTGACACAAAAGGTTTTCTGGAGGTTTTTCATTAGACAATTATTTGCTGAAAACAATCACGTATTATCATTATGGAAGCTTTCATTTTTATTAGTCCAGAAGCCAGCACAGGTAGTTGTGGTTAATAAACCAAATGACTCTATTTTAACTGGAAATGGTGAAACAAATTAATGGAATTAGGACTGAATATAGAAGTGAGAAATATTAAATAAATAATCGTATGTATGATAGATACTCAGATAGCCCCCCACATTTGGCTCATTCTTTGACACATGTGTGTTTGAGGGGAGGGGGGGGGGTGTCAGAAATCGCTCTCCACTATTGGCTGATGGAAATGAATATATTTCACTGTTCACCCTCCAATTTTCATGGTTTGTTCCATGAAGGCATAGCATTTTCAAAACCAAACTAATTACCTAGATTTGGTCCAAAATATTCAATATAGATACTAATGCAGATATTAAGCATTTGTTACTACATACAGGGGAATATCAAATCATGTGGTTTATCATCACTTACAAAGACAAGAAATTCAGATAGTCTCCTCACAAAAGGAGCAGGCATTGTATCTAACTAGGGGGTGAACTGTTACCTGCTCAGGATACCAGTGGGCAGCCTGGATTTCATCCTGATGCGAGCAGGTAAAGTTCTCTGCAAAGACCGGTAATATTGAATGGGCAGTTACATTCCAACAGTGTTGTGGGGGGAAGGAAACCTGTTTCCGCATTACTTCAAACTGGTGATGTTGCCAATTAGCTCGGAAGAGGTTTTGGGTGAAAAAGATAACCTCTTCCACAGTCCCTTCTTTTCCGTTCAGCATTTTACGTCAAACCTTAGTTTTTTTTTTTTTAAAGAGATAAAAATATACATTATGGTAACCCCTTGTAGTTGACTGTGTGTTACATCAAGAATCGGTAAAGATTAATTTTGTGCTGCTTAAACTGTCAGGATCATTATTCTTTCCACATTGAACAGGTGACCTTAGTTAAAAGAGAGAAAATATTATGGTAGCCCCCTAGCATTTGACTAATGCATTAAATATCAAGAATTGGTCAAGATTCATTTTGTGCTGCTTAAAATATAAGGGTCATTACCCTTTTCCCATTGAGCATGGTGACCTGGGTCTCCCGCTTAGACCAAGACGAGGGGGCCTTGGTGCTGCAGAAGTGGACGCAGGTAATGAGCCATATTGTTAGCACTGCAGGTGTTGCACTTTCGGTATGCGCAGTCTTTTTTCCATTTGCCCTCTTGCCTGCCACAGGTGATTAGGTCGATTGATGGTAAATATTGCGGATGCGACAGTTGTTTATCCTGGTTGCAATCCCATTGATTCGCCCACAGTTTTAGTTCAAACGTTTGTGCAATATTCGCACAGGCACTGAGGTTGGTTTTGCCTCATGGGGTGAATGTGTGCAGGCCGACATTTGGAAAAGTGACTGAAGCTGACTGGCTCATCAAGTTCCTCAACAAACTCCTTGTGCAAGTCTTGCAAAGGCTTTGTCAGCACTGCTTCTGCTTTCCCCGTTTTCTTTGAAACCAGCATTTTGTGTGGCAGTGGCATTGATACCATCTCAAGGAAAGCTATTGCTTTGGATGCCAATTTTCTTTCTTTTTAAAATTTTCTGGAGAATGTTATGTCAGAATTGATTTTTATTCCGTCCTTCTGCTGAGACTGAGGTTACATAAACATACTTTTACCGAGGCACTTCTTCGTCAGATTGACAGAACACTGCGTATGTGGCATTCAGCAGGTGACTAGTCCTTTTGGCTTTCTGATGACTTTACCCAATATTCTCTCTTGGTCATCTGTTTACCGTCCTGAGATGATGGAAGAGGATCCTTTTCCTTGGAGAGGCTTTAGTTACTAGGTCTGTGACTGTGTTTACACATTTCCTTGGGCTTCACATAGGATCTGCTCGTGCCCGTGACGGCCGTTCTTCTTGTGAAAGGTGTAACTTAGTGGTTGCTCCTGGTGGACAGCTGATGATGCTTTGGTTTCTACCTGAGAAGCCACTTTCTTCTCACAATACTGATTCCTTCTCTCATTTATCGCGTTTGTGATATGTTTTTTTTCTGAGTTTTTTCTCTTCACACCATTGAGTCCTCTGTTTTTCTTGGCTAATCCTTGTCAGTCTAGGTTTTTCTGCTTGCTCTTTTTTCCTGGCTCACATTGCTCTCATTCACATCCTCGCCTGCTCTCTCTGTCATGCCTTCATCTCTTCAGAAGAGTTGTCACGATACGCCCGGCATGCCTCTCTGCATTTCACCTTGTACTGGACATATTCCTCATGGTTGTTCTGCTGCATCTGCTCCTTCCAGTCTGGTAGCTTGAGCTGCTGTCTTTCTCTCCTTTTTTTCTATTGGTTGAAGAGATGGTGAATCAGCTCCTTCTGGCAGCTGATGCTTTTCAGCGATCCTACTGCTCTGTCGGTTGGACATCTAAAAAAAAGATTGACAAAAAATACAGAAACATAACAAATGTCGCAATTTTATTTATGGGTGACATCTAAAAAGATTGAGAGAAAACACAGAAAAACAACAAAAGTTTAATTATATTGTGACGAATTATATTGTGACGATGCAAATGGAAAAACTGATTCTCTGACATAACTGCCTCCCCAAAATCTAAGCAGTGAAAAAAATAAGAATGACTTGAATCAAACATGATTTGCATTACAAATTCTGAACCTGACTACATTTACATTTCCATAACCACATACTAGACTGCACTCTAAAACAGAACGTGAACTAGAAACCACACAGAAAGCCATAAAAAGCAGTCACATACTTTAAACATCTGCTTAATAACGTTAATATAACAATATCTTACCTTCAAGTGCAGTCAGGACGTTCCGATTCACTTCAAGATCACTTGCGTAACAGAGATTCGTAGGTGGGAAATGGTTTCAAAGTACTGGTTCTTGGACATGAGTGAACAACAAGTGTATACATGTTCTTCTGCCAGCTCACATATATCATTACACAAAAAATAGTTCATTATATTGCAATACTGAGTCAATTTAACAGAACCTGTTACTGCAGAAGTCTATGGTGTCAGAGTTTTGGCAAGGTTGCCAAAACTAATTTCCCATGTTTGCACTCAAAATACCATTTACCATTTAAAATAAAAGTAACTTTGAAGTAATGTAAAGTAGATACTAGTGATCGATCTAATATCTTTTTTTTTTAAACCAGAAATTCAAAACCATTGGACTATGCAACTTTAAATGTTTCTGACAAAATCAATGTTTCGATGCAGGCCATGTCACAAATTGAGGCCCCAACTTTTAGTCCTGACCACAATTTTCAAACCACACAATCAATTAAAAAAAATTGTATATTTCTAAAATGTATAGATGTGATTTAAATTGAACGCAATGATAGTTGACATATTTTAGTTTTATAATAACCATTTGAAGTGGGTGCCCCACATTGGTGCCCGGTTTCAAAGAATCACCCATATATAGATGTAAAAATACGATACTGGAGAGAATGCAGACACCTACATTTCATGTTGTGTTATCACAGCTATCTGTGCGTTAATATCACTTATCTTTTGTCTAACATTTAGTTTAGGGATAGGAGACATACCTCAGGCAACTTGGTAGAGTTTATTTGAAAACTGAAAATGTTATGGTCATTTTTATTCTTTAAAAAAAAACCCATTAAAATGGTAACCAAAAACATGACATTTCAGACTGATAATATTGAATGGGCAGTTTCTAGTCATTAAGAACTTATAATGGAGTCATCGTGGGTGCAGGAGGTATATAAAAGAACCTAATCACCTATACTTTAAAAGGGGGGGGGGTAATTAATTTCAAATTTTAGTGACCTAAAAGATGCCGTAACGTTTGTCACCTGTCGTGTCCGACACGCTCTTGAAATAATGCAATTTAAAAAAGTCTCATGTCGAACAAACGTTACTTCAAAACATTGAATTAAAGAAACACAGTCAATCTTAATCAACTTTTAAAAAAATTGCTAGGATAATGTCTATTTGACATGGTAACTAATTTTCTTGAAGTAAATGTGAATCATTGATTCATTTTGAGTGGGTTTTGACCTTTGCTGTCCATGTCATGAATTTCTCACTTTTGGTACCCAGTATCGTATTCTAATATATATATTATTTATTCTGGGTCAGCTTGATTTCAGTATTGGCTTTGTTTGAGTTTTTACATCCTAGCACAACACCTGAGGTAATTAATATCAGGATGGATACTGACTTGTTATAATGTACACTGATTGTGTCTTTATAGTCCTCCTGGACTGTAACCATGGTAACTCTTCGTGTTGATTGTGACGAGCCTCCTCCCTCCATTCTCCCCGTCCTGATATGACCTTAGATGTTGCTAGGACGTAAAACAACAAACAAATCCATTCTCCCTTCCCTTGAGGCTTCTAGATCCATGCCTCAAGATATCTCACCACATGCTTTGACTTGAAAACACGCTGCAACGTATGCCCTGATATTGACAATGGCAGTCAACACCGTTTCAAATTCTATCGCTAACAGATCAACAAACAACCACTAGGGCTGTATTTGATTATGACCGGACCATTCGGATCATCCGAGTCATCAGAATTCCAAAAAGAACACCCTGAGGTAAACCTAAAAATACACGCGCCATGTGCAAAATGATCCGATTCCAATGCCCCAGGTCTTGGCTGTACCTCTAGTGAGAGGGTATCAAGTGAACTAGCAGGGATGTCAACTAGCGGTCACATTTGCTTGGCGGACTAAGAGTCACTTTACTTACTCTAGACTTCGGCTTATGTTCACATTGATCACCATTTTAAATTCTTGTTCTAATTTTAAAAATGTCAAATGATTCAACAGAAACTTGGTCCAAAGAAATATATAACAATATTTTATGAACCCTCCCAATTTCCTAGCCCTATGGATGTTATTAACAATAAGATATAAATAAAAACAAGAATAAAATAAGTAAAACTGACTACCAGTAATGGTTATATACTAGTTCTAACGCTAGATTTGGCTAGATCTAAATGCTGGTTAGCCTTGTGTAAATGCAATGGTAGGTAGGGACTCACATCTTAATTTAATATATATATATATATATCTTTTAAATTGGTATTCTGCATTTCAAACTAGCAGATTTCATCGCAGCAGTTTTATCATGTGCTTTGCGCATGTTTTTTTTGCTTTCACACATCCCACAATGCACCGCACGGCTGGAATTACGAAGCTGCCACCATTTTTACCGCCCCGGCATATCCATTTATTCAACCAACGTTTGTAGGGTCTGTGCATCAGCGAAACAAATTGTTCGGATGATCCGAAGTGATTACGGCCTAGGTGTGTTGACTTAATTTTTCAAAATCGATTTTCATTGGCAAAAGGAAGCTGCTCAACTAAGACAAACAATTTTAAAGGATGGTGGTGGATGGCGGAAACGGCTAGTATCTGTCTTCAAAGGACAACTTTGCATTAAATGTCCTTATATACAAGGTGTCCTGTCAATGAAGGGACAGGCAAAGAAATCAGTTTGTACATTGACCAATTTGCATAGTCATTGATGACATGTATTCTTCTAGTATGGACGCAGTAATATTTGTTCTGTTCCCCACTTCCGATGGATTCTGGGATGATCTAATTCGGTGCTCACCTCTGTAAGCTGCGTGTCTATGGCTGATGGGGCGGGGGTGGCAAGCAGGTGTTTGAGAGTACCTGTAAATCAGGTAAAAGCCTATTGATTGGTGCAGCCCGCGCACTATGGCGCGCCAATCAATGTAACTGTTTCACCTGGGGACAGGGCACCAAGTTGCGACAGGAACATCAGAGGGAGATGGTAGTGTCTCAGGGTGAGGGCTCACATGGAGTAATTGATGTGGGGAGGGGCGGTATGAAGAATTCAGCAGACAACAGCGTCAACATTGGTCTGTACATTACACATTGCTTTGTTTTTTTGTAGCTTTTGAATATCTTTTTCACATGTACATATCTATGGTTCCTGCCTTAATTTAATGCATCCCACCGAGAGAGCGTCATGTGCAATTATGCAGGCGGGGAGGCCGTTTTACAAACAAATGTGGTGATGCTTTTACAAGCAAGTGTTCTTCCCTTCTGTGTTAGTTAGTTGTAATGTATTCAACACATTTCCTTAGCACCTGAAAGAGCTACAAATGTTTTATCACCTTTGGTTTGCTTGGTGGCATGACTCGGTTAGATATTGGATCATGGTGCCAGTTTCCTAACTTGGCAACACTATAGCACTGCAAGATTTGCAAGTCGCAAAAGAAGAACCGGACCTGGTGAATTAATGACATCTCGTTCCTATGTATGTCACAGGTATTGTTCAGGGTCCAGTTGCAGAAACCGATGCTATTGAGTTTCTGCCATTTAACCAAAAAAACAAATATATACCAGGTTTATTGTATAATCAACTGTACTTAAGTTTGGAGTAAGTTTGATTTTACATGGCCAATTTTATATCAGAATAATGGGTCGTGCTTTATGACCTGCAGTGTACTGGGACTTCAAACCATGCCCCTATCCGTAATAAGTTAGTTAAATAGGGATCATAGAAGACCCCATCTGACCTGAGTTGACCTGTCTATTTAACTAACTGTTTAGCGTCAGGGCTAAAGTCCCGCTAGATCACATACTGAAGTACAGTGCCCCCCTCACCTGCCATATACAGATTGCCCCTCACCAATCACCACCCGCCTAACGTGACCAATGACCACCCTTTTTCTCCTTTATGCGACCATTATTTTAAAACCAACAAGTATGATTATACGATATTTAAATGGCCATTTTTAAACCATTGTGATATGGGATGTTTTAATTACTTAATTTATTATTTTAAAGCCAACAAGTATGATTATATGATATTTAAATGTTTCACTCCCTCTTGCCCTAACCCTATGACCAGCGACCACCTCCCTTATGCGACACTTTCTCTCTGCAGAGGGAGACCCCTGGAACACTGAATAGTGTCTCAGTTGGAGTGGCAGCAATGGGTCTGTCATATCTGCGCCATCATAGTTAGTACTTAGATGTTACTAGGGCATTCCTTTCTTCAACACACCTGGCTAATTTGCAGGCATATCATCTTAAGTATCCCAGCATTTCTTTACATAATCAAATCAATAACTAATAGCCAACAGCGGGACAGTGCCTGGGGCAAGTAGTGCAGGAGCCGTGGCTGTTGAGAATCCCTGCACCTTGCACTCATTTTTGTGCTATACATCACAGCTATCAAAACCGGACGGGGTGGCCGAATCGGTAGAGCGCATGCCTGCCGTGCGGTAGATCCAAGAGTTCGATTCCCGGTCGAGTCAAACCAATGACTTACAAAATTGATGCTTGCTAGCTTGGCGCTTGGCATTAATAGGATAGTGCAATGAGAGGTTAGCTCAGTGTCAGGATAAAGTGAGTGAGTGGGATATCGGGTCATGGTGCTGGCGGCCTGATTTCCCAGTGGGGCTGCACTATAAAGTCACAATGAGTGCACAGGGTGACAAATCGGTAACCGTCTTGATATGACCATAGATGTTGCTGGGACGTAAAATGCCAACAACCAACCAAAAGCAACAGCCACTGGTATTCTGGTCGAAGAAGAAAGATGATGTGGTTCACATGCAGTTTGGCTTTGAGGTGTGGTTGAGTTATTTGTAACAAGGCCCTCCTCCGTTGATGTGCTGGGTCCTTTGGTGCAATGGCCTGAGGCCTGGCCTGCTAACCGGAGCCTTCCGTGTTGTGTGGGCGGTAATTTAATTAGTTAATTAATTCGCTGATTGAATTACTTTTACGCGTCATTAGTTCAAGGTGATCTAATATGAACCAGAAAACATTTGCAAGTACCATGATGGAATATGACTTAATTGATGGTGTCCTTTGAAAGTAACTAGTCTCGTTTGGGAGTTATTTATGGCGTAGTCCAGGCTAGGTCCTCTGAGGTCAGGTCCTATTTAGGTCAACCATCCCTGATGACCCTTCTCAGTAATATCTCATAGGGCGATGGACACTGGGCACCTGCACTGGGCACTATTTAACAACAATCCACCATGTAATAATAATGTAGTGACGTGTACTCACATCCCCCAGGTGAAATGTCACACATAGATCGGCGAGGGTAGCTTGGTTGCATCTAGATACAAGATTCATCCCGTACTGCTGCAGTAGGGGTGCAAACCAACCCTATGTAAAAGCTGTCGAAAAAACGGGTCAATGAAATGAGAGCCTAATTTCACAATGTAAGAAGCAACAATTATTCTTTACATCTGTCTTATTATTAGCCCGCTACCTTTGAGTTGAAAAATATAATATAATATCTAGTTTAATAAGATTTAAAAGTGAAATCGACGGCGTTCTACGGCCGCCATCTTGTCTTTTTGCATTCTCTCCCATTTCACCAACTCTGTGCCTATATAAATAAATATCCATTTGACACTGGAGGCAGACATTCTACTCCCTGTTCCATACTAAAGCTATTTTCGCCCGTATTTAGACTACGTTGTCATTCACCCGTGTACTGCAAGTACCGGGTGAATCTTTTATCTAGGTTGCATCAGGGAGCTGATCTAATGGAGAAGACGGTCACCCTAGAATAACAGTAAAAGGATTAGATTCCCAGTCTCGATGTGGTGTTTCCCTTCGTTTGCAACTCATCATCCCTATGACAGATCAGACGGCAAGGTCGTCTCCTGTTTGTCTCCTGTTTAGGTAGATCGTGGGATTCGAACCCACAGGTTCGAACCCTGGTGGGATCAAACCAATGACTTTATTAAAAATTGATATTTGTCGCTTCCTAGCCAGGTGCTTGGCTTTATTAGGGTATGGCTTGGACTGGTTGGCTCAGAGTCAGGATAATGTGGCTGAGTGGGATATCAGGTCGTGGTGCTGACGACCTGGTCTGCCAGTGTGACAACACTATGAAAACAAACAAACAAAAACCGTCCTGATATGACCTTAGATGTTGCTAGGACGTAAAACAACAAACAACCAAACAAAGTTACCACCAGTGTGCACTGTCGCAAGTTGGTACCCGTCCTGATATGACATTGGATGTTGCCAGGAGGTAAAACAACAAACATTTCATGGAAAAACTATGAATCTGTGAATGTTCCTTCTCCACATACATCACTCTATTAGGTCAGTTCCCTGAAATGGATGATGAGACTGACAACTTGACACTCCCACCTCCACCCCGGCGGATGATCCAAGTCTAGATCAGACTCGAAATAAACTAGTCGGTTTTAAAATAGACAAACGCAATCATCACATTCGAACATAATACTTGTAAATAGAGAGTTCAGGAATGGGAATATGTCGGTGGTTTCCTGACTTTTGGGGCAATGACCCACCTTTGTAGTCCTATTTACAGGGATGAGAATTTCCCACCTGTCGGTGGTTTCCTGACTTTTGGGGCAATGACCCACCTTATTAGGTCAGCAATGCCATGCTTCTCATACCAAAGGTCGCGAGTTCACTCCGGTCGTGAATCAAACCAAGTCTATATCTATTTCCCCACACGGTGCTGGACGATAGTAGAATAGGACTGGTCGGATCAGTCGTACTAACATGACTGAGTGAGATATTGGGTCATTGCGCCGGTGGCTCAGTCAGTGTAACAGCGTTTGAAATAAGAGCTTATCCGAGCCAAGTGAGAGTATTCACAGACCACCAGAATATGGCTTTAGCTTTTCCGTTGGACAAGTGATAATTTACATTATGTATGACATTTGTTTTGTTGTTTTGATTTATTTGTGTAGTTTTATTTCCATAACCGTGTAGGTTAACTGAGATAATAACGGTAAGTATTGTGGACATGTGAGCAACCAGACGGACATGTGAAAACCACACCAGACTTGTCCTGTGGACAAGGGAAAAGTTGATACGTGTTGCTACCTATCCTGGCACTCGGCATTAATGTGAAAAGGCGAGGACTGGTTAGCTCAGTGTCAGGATAATGCGACTGAGTGGGATATCAGGTCATGATGCCGGCAGGCTGATCTTGCAGTGGGACAGCACTATGAAGTAGCCATAAGTGCGCACAAGTTGGTACCCGTCCTGATTGATTGATTGATTGGTGGTTGCTTTATGCCGTGTCAGCAGCATAGGCCATATTCACGGCGAGAAATGTTTGTTTTTGTTCAAACCATCGCTTTTTACATGTAAAAGCATACACTCAATTTTGTGTCAATGTCCTGATATGACCGTAGATGTTTCCGGGATGTAAACTTCTACCTACAACTAACCATCCTTACGTGTTGGTGGACGGAAACCCCAAAGCAATCATTCAATCCACGCGAGGCGGCGAACGCTGGTGGTGGTGGTGGTGGTGGTGGCTATGATGGAGGTGGTGGTGGTGGTGATGGCTATGATGGAGGTGGCGGACCGATCGCGTGAGGACGACTGGTTGCACACGTGTTGACCGTTTAGAGCGGGACAGTCCCTCGGCCAAAGCGACCTGCATTGTTTATGTTGATCGATGCTGGTGTCCGGCCTAGGCCAGGGGGAAGTGGAGGGGGGGGGGGGTCTTGGGCATACACCTGGGCGTGGGTGGCCAGGTGAGGCGGTTTCTCCCTGGTGGTTGCGTTGGCACAGGTGTTGCTGTCCAGTTTCTAGGTCAGCGCGTCCCGGTTTCTCAACAAACCGCCGTCACCTTTTGTTCCCACCTACCCGCCACTGCACCCATATTATTTACTGGGCGCTCTGAGTTGGGTTATTTGATGGTGTTGCCCTAAGAGTATCTTTGGGTTATTTGATGGTGTTGTCCTAAGAGTATCTAATCGTCATCTTCAGATGGGTTGTTTGGGGAGATGATGATGAAGACAATTGAATAGCGATTAAAAGGGCTAGTCTATTTTCATGATCACACCTCTTACGGTTGGTTGGTTGTTGAGGTAATAATGGAACAGTAAAGAACACAAAGTGATCCCTGTAAGAACGCTATCCTGACAATATCTAACAGGGATGAAAGATCTCCGCGATTTCGCGGATTTCCGGGATTTTTCCTGTAGCTAAAAGTGTATACTAATACGGTGGTCAAACGCCGCAGCACTATAAGTGTATGCTAATATGTTGTTTTACACTGCAGCACCAGTAGCGTATACTAATGTGTGGTGCAGACACCGCAGCACGATCAGGGTATACTACTAATACGTGCTTCAAACGTATCTGTATGAAACCCAACTTCCGGGAATTTTCCGCGATTCCCTGACAATGCTAAGCCTATGGGAGAATATCAGCATTTCCGCTTTTTTTCCAAGAGACCACTTTCATCCCTGATCTAAAGTCATATCAGGATGGGAAGCTGTTAAGTCATAGACCCATCTAGAAAGTCTCTCCACTAACAGCACTCAGGGCAAGCTGTACTATATGTATCGTGAGAGTGACGGCGGAAAGGGGAGGGTCTAACTGGGTCACGTGGGTCTGGCCATGTTTAGTGTTGGCTCCATCTTGATATGGATAATGGCGACCCGCCGTGCTGGGTGACGGGCAACCCCTGTGTGGTGGGGGTTGATGCTGTATGTGGTGGGGGTGTAGGTGGTTTGTGGTGGAGGTGTAGGGGTGTCTTGCAGAGCAGCACCTCATGATCTTTAGCATCCCTAAACCCCCACCACACACCTATACACACCCCCACAGCCCTAAACCCCCACCACACACACCTACCTATACCCCCAGTACCTCTTACACCCCCACCACACAGCTAAACACACCACACATCTACACCTCAACCACACACACACCTACACCTCAACCAAACACCACTACCACACACCTACACCCCCACCACACACATACAACCCCCCACACACACCTACACCCTTCTCTCCAACCATGATGGCCGACTTGGATGGGAACGGGTGCTGCCACCAAGTGCATAGCGAGAGAAATGGCTCATTGTTGTGAGCTTCGTTTAAAGTTACATAGTCTGATGAAAACATCAAATGTTCAAAATCAAATAATTATCTGAATTTGATTCTACATATCTAACTTAGATACTTGTGCACTTATTAAACATTTGTGGCCACACAAAAGGGAATAGTGAGGCAATTGAATAGAACCTGTTAACTTCAGAATGCTATGGAGTTTGGGCATGCTTGCCAACATTAATTTGGCATGTTTGCACTTGGAATATCTCACAAGTTAGCCATTTAAGATAAGTTACTTCAATCTATTATAACATTATAATGATCAACCTAGGTGTATTTATCTAAGAAAATGTAAGAAACTCAAAACATCGGACGTTACAACTTTGAGTGTTGTTCTCCCCTTTGTGCTGTGCCCGACTCCCAGGAGAATGCCTGAGGCACATGCTGGACTCCAGACGTCTGGTGGCATTGTGGCCATGTCGGTGGTCAGTGAACCGTGAACTGTCTGGGACCGTTGTCGCGGTACGCATCGCTTCTGCGCATGCGTCAAAATCGAACAGCATCGTCAGTAACCTTATAAATTTAATATAATGTTTTTGGTAAATATGTTTTCTATATGTGTACCAAGCAATTTGTTTCTAGGTGGAGTGGTTTTAGAGATATTTCACTTTTTCTGTATTTTCTGTATGAAGATTGCTCACGACCATTGACAATGTATTTGAGTCTATGCGTACCGCAGATGTGGTCAATTAATATTTACATTCGTTGATTCTCTATTGTGCTCAATACTGACAAGTAAGCCTATTTTAATACTTTGGTAACATTTTTATTCATCTGAACACAATCTTTCTTTAGCGCCAAGACACATTACTGCTTTTCAGGTCATGGCCAACTTAAGTTATTTGCACTTTTACACAAGGTTATTCTAAAAATAATGATAATAATAATTTACCTCCTTGGTATTAACTGAATCTGACTTGTACTAAGTACCTATATATGGCGTCCCACAAAACGACTAAACTGATTTGACTGCAAAGAAGGGTCTGAGCAGTGTCATTGCACCATGTCGGAACCACTCTGATATGAGAATTACTCATTCTTAAATATATAAAATATAAATGGCAACAAAAATGGAATGAGCATCCAAGGAGTGGGATGTAGCTCAGGTGGTAGAGTGTCACCTGTGAAGATGTTGTTATCCTATCGATCCTGCTCGATGGACCCATTTGCAGTTTGGGCTATTTTCCGCTCCAACCAATGGTCCACAACTGGTTCATCAAAGGATGTGGTATGTACTGTCTTGTCTGTGGGAAAGTGCATATAAAGGACCCTTTGCTGCTTATCGGAAAGAGTAGCCTGTGTGGCGGCAGTGGGTTTCCTCCAAAGAAATATGTCAGAATGGCCATATATGTGACGTCCAATATCCGATAATACAAAAATTAATGTCCTCATGGGGCGTCGTTAAATAAAACAAGAGGAGGAGGAATGAGCATCCAAACAAGTTGCGTAGCATAATCCTGACCATAAAGTAGAGCACTACCACCAGAGTCATGCAAACTGCTGGCGACACCAAGTGGTCCTCACCCGCTGCCACTTTGGCCACTCTTGAGTAATCATACCTTCTTACTAAAAAAGACTTGTTTGTGCCGATTTTACGACCATACAACAACAATTTTCCAATGTAAAGAGCATGTGAGACCTTTAAAACTGTAGAACATGAACATCTAGAATTCTTGAGGACAGCTGGACTGTATCACCAGGTAACTGTTGTTACCTGTGTCTTTTGACGTGTTAGTTTCTGGCGAGTAAAAAAGGGACAAATTAATTCTACGCGTTTTAATCGATTCATCTTGCCTTCACTGCCGACACCGTGAAACTACCATCAACCAATCATTTAAAAGAAACAAAAATATGAAGTTCAAAACATTGTTAGTATATTTAGCTATCTAAAGCCCCAGAAACACTACCGCTTGCGACCAAAAGGCCGGCTGGTCGGTGACCAGTTGCAATCACTAAAAGTGATTTTTCGCAAGGTTTTTGGTGCAGAACCCGCAACCTCCTTGCAACCAAAATGGTCGCCTGGAGGTCGCTGACTGATTGCCGACTATTATTTCCCCCCACCTTTTTTTTGTTGCTTTGGTCGCAAGGTCGTCGGCTTTTGGTCGCAAAGTGGTGGCAAGTCGTAGTGTGATTGAGGACTTAGAGGCTGTGGTGTATCTAGACAATCGTGCCTTGTACACTATCCTGTCGGTTTATTTACAGAGCGGTCTGTCCGGTAACAATATCCGTTGTGTTACCATGTAGAGAAATGTAATATCATTCATGTACAAGCTGTGGTTTGACACCGCAAAGCAGACAGGAAGCAAATATGTCACTTGAAGATAGCAGACTTTGGGTGTCCAGACAGCAACTAGTTATATCTGAGCGTGCAAGGTGAAGCACTATTGACTTCATAAACACATGGAGCTAATTTGAAGATGAAACACCCGCTAGTTGTAGATTAATTTTCCATGTACCTTGCGTGGAAGGATCAGTTGGATTTGAAAGCAAAGGTGCAGTCTTAGGCCCACAGCACCTTTAAGGGTGTTAACCCAAGATGTGGGTGGATATCCTTAATCTGTATTGTATATTTGTACACATTTACATTTAGTCACTAAATTACGACACACAAGAATGCATACTCACTCGGTGTACCGCTGAAAACGGCGCAAAGTTAAATTTTCAGCGGTACAGTGAGCAGACATGGGGCGATTCCGGAATTGGATTTGGAATCATATGGAAATATGTGGAACTAGAATTGAATCAGAATCGTTTAAAAAAAAAAAATGGGTGGAATCGGATTGGAATTGGAATCTCATGGATCATGATTCCACTGTATTTTATTATTATTATACGAATGTACATGTAACATTATGAACATCTCACGGAGCAGGACGTGATGGTTTGGGTCATCTGGTAAAATCCTGCTCAGTGCACCCATTTGCAGTCTGGGCTATTTTCCGTTCCAACTGGTTCATCAAAGCTGTGGAATATGCTGTCCTGTCTTGTGAGTTTAAAAAAAATCATGAGTGTCTATTGACACAAAATTGATTGTATGCTTTTACATGTAAAAGCGATGATTTGAACAAAAAAAAAAAACATTTCTCACTGTGAATATGGCCTATGGTGCCGACATGGTGTAGAGCAACCACCAATCAATGTCTGTGGGAAAGTGCATATAAAAGATCCCTTGCTACTTCATCGGAAAGAGTAGCCTATATGGCGGCGCAGGTTTCCACCACAGAGAAATATGTCAGAATGACCATATGATTGACGTCCAATAGCTGATGATAAAAATCAATATGCTCTAGAGGCGTTAAATAAAACTTTTTTATGAACATCTCATTATTATTTTTAATATATACCGGCATAGTCATATTATCCCGTATATATATTTAACAGACATGAGGTTTTGTATGATTAATATGCATGTCATCATGTGTTGAATGTTACTTAAATGAAGTGAACACACTGTTCAGATATGATATTGTAATTTGGATATCATTTTGCATATATAATGAAATGGAAGTGAACAAATGCTGTTATTTCTGTCATTTTGTGAAACAAATTATAAAAAATAAATAATTTTATATAACATTGTTATCAGTATCAATTGATAAGCAATAGTAATGATTATAATATATGACTGCATAGGAGTATAATATACTTATAATTGGAATCACATGCCCTAAAGACTGGAATCATATTCGTTTTAAACAGTAGAATTAAATTCTTGTTTTTCTTTGTGTTTAAAAAAAAATTGAAATCAGAATCATATTTTTGGAATCGGCCCAATGTCTGACAGTGAATGAGTGAACATAACGGCCACTGAGGCGTTGACGAGTAGGTTGCGCCAAGTGGAGAGGTCATGTGGTACCAGTAGATGACCTATGAGTAGAGGTAACCAGCTGATGCCTTCGTGGCTGGGGAGTTGATGGTATCTTCCGGCTTATTATACTCGAATAATGGCTTATACAGCATATAATCGAAAGCAAAGAAAACAAGTCCACAAAATATGTGTTTTTCAGCCCAAAATTTTGGCTTGTCCAACGGAAAACCTCAAGCCATATTCTGCTTGTCGTTGCCTACTTTCACTTGTGCCGGACAAATGCTGGGTAGGTATTGTAGGCAAATTATACGGGTCCATAACATGCTGTACGCACTCATACATATCCACACAGTACACACGTACATATTACACACAGGTAATTACTGCAAATAAAGGATACACACACTGGTGACTGCACGTCTCTGCTGGGTTGTGTACAAATATACCCATCCTGAAATGACCGTAGATGTTGCTAAGACCTAATGCCCCAACAAATCCTCGCTTACTAAGTTGTTGCTTGTGTCCTCCACTCTGCTCCCCTCAGCCCCTCAACTTCCGCTCAAATTCACTCTTGATTCTAAATGTGTTCTTTTTTTTCTTCTTTCAGTGATTTATCGGTGTCTGGTACAAAGGTAACCTGTCTTCCTCTTCTCCATCTTTACTCTCTCTGCTGTGTATGTATGTAACCTGTAAGGCTCCATGTCGATCTGCTTTGTGTGAATCTTAATGTAGCCTTTACCGTCACTGATAGTAAACACTATGTATACATATTGTTATGGCTCAAGCTGGAGTGATTATTTAACATTAGGGTACCCTATTGTCACGAGTCGACGCCTGCTTAGTAATGTGCCAACAATGACATCTTTATACCCATTACGTTGTCCCTGATTTTTGTGGCGCTATGGTATCTGTTTTTATTAAAGCAAGGCACTTTTGCTTCAAAGCGCGTAATTAATAGTACTTGTTTTCAAGGGACAGACAGCTCTGCATCTAGACCATTGTTGTTCTGACATAATAGATGTAGTACCTGTCTTCAACAGACAACTCTGCATCTAGACCAATGTTGTCTTGACATAGCGGGTGTAGTACCTGTCTTCAACGAACAACTTTGTAACCAGAGCAGTGTTGTCATGTCATAACAGGTGTAGTACCTGTCTTCAACAGACAACTCTGCATCTAGACCAATGTTGTCTTGACATAGTGGGTGTAGTACCTGTCTTCAACGAACAACTTTGTATCCAGAGCAGTGTTGTCATGTCATAACAGGTGTAGTACCTGTCTTCAACAGACAATTCTGCATCTAGACCAATGTTGTCTTGACATAGCAGGTGTAGTACCCGTTTTCAACGAACAACTTTGTATCCAGAGCAGTGTTGTCATGTCATAACAGGTGTAGTACCTGTCTTCAACAGACAACTCTGCATCTAGACCAATGTTGTCTTGACATAGTGGGTGTAGTACCTGTCTTCAACGAACAACTTTGTATCCAGAGCAGTGTTGTCATGTCATAACAGATGTAGTACCTGTCTTCAACAGACAACTCTGCATCTAGACCAATGTTGTCTTGACATAGCAGGTGTAGTACCCGTTTTCAACGAACAACTTTGTATCCAGAGCAGTGTTGTCATGTCATAACAGGTGTAGTACCTGTCTTCAACAGACAACTCTGCATCTAGACCAATCTTGACATAGCAGGTGTAGTACCTGTCTTCAATGAACAACTTTGTATCCAGAGCAGTGTTGTCTTGACATAGCGGGTGTAGTACCTGGCTTTAACGAACAACACTACAACCAGACCTCTGTTGTTCTGGCATAGTAGGTGTCATTAGTGGGGCAGTCAAGTGAAGCGAAAAAGGTTTGTACATTGAAAAGCTGTTGGTGCATGGCAGGGCTTGGCCGGTGACAAAAGTCGCTTAAGACAGGGGCTACTGTATATATACATCCCATCGTATTTGTGCTACTTGTATAACAATTGTGTGCACAGGACTTCGTGTCTTTTGACAAATATTTGATTGTGTGCTTTTAAGTGATGCAGAGACGAAGATGGACAAAATACAATTACAAATTAAACACTTCTCTACGTGAATGTGTCCTTTGTTCCCGATATGGCGTAAAACAGCCATCAATCAAGCAACCTTCGTGTATGCAATCAGACGGGAACCTGGTAACGCTGACTCGATTCACTTTTCTTGTACCTGGTTGTTTCTCTCCACTCAAACTAATGGAACCCGAATCGACTCAACCAAATTGACTTTATTTGCACAAAGCCTTTGAATATTCAATTGGAGTGTCCTTGTGTACTATCCCCAGTTGATTTGAATTAATTATCATGCCACCTACCAGTTTACCGCTGTCTGCAGTGTGTGTGATTTTATATCTGCATAGTTACAAGTTAATGTATAATATATATTTGTTCAATTCACCATATTGCTGAATAGAATTGATTCATTTAATTCATTTGTTGAGGAAAATATAAGAAATGCAGATGGTGTCCTGCTGTGGGGAGCCTTAAATCAATCAGTCAATAACTCACTCAGGCAATAACTCACTCAGGCAATAACTCACTCAGTTAATAATACACCCACGCAATATCTCACTCACTATAAGTATAACTCACCCAGGTGCTGGTGAACTTGCCTGTATGCGGGGACTGAGGCGCTGTTCTATGTTCGGGGTGGCTGGCCCTGGGGCCCCATGTATGGGTCTTAACGCTGAATGTTGGTGTTCAGTGCGCCACTCCCTGGTTCCTTTCTACGTGGGATCTAAATGGTGCCCTGGGGCTGCTCATACACAAATAGTGGCTTCTTGTGGCTGCCTCCTGCCCACACCTTTTACCCTCATTATGAATATGGTTTTTCAGCACCGCCATCTTGGCCTCCCTCCACCCCAAAGCAGTGCAGCTGTGGTCCATTGTGTTTAATTAAGTTAGGAACCTGTATTTTCAATGTGTAGCCTTGTGTGGACATTTTACTGTCTAGTGCAAGCTAAGGAGGTCATGTAGCAACTGGAGCGGGGCATATTGTAGAAGATTGTGTATTTGTACATAAATTTGAAAATCCTATTGGCAATCCATTGTGTTGCTACTTTGCTGTAATATTTACCTGTTAATCAGGAAGTATAGCACTCCGTTCGCCGGTTTTCCAGAATTTTGGTAGAATTTAGGTTCTTTTGATCTTTTTTCTTTTTTATATAGGTATTCTTAATTAGTGCTCCATCTATTTAAATACCAGAAATTCCATGAATATTTGAAGAAGAAAAGGTTAACTGTTGCAGTTGGCATTGGGTTGACAGCAAGCCATGCACAGATTTTCGTGAAAATTGTCATACGTTTAGCCCTTTTGGTGAATCAAAGGAAACTACCGGAAGTTAGGTTTTATGCATTACTCTCCAAGTGGTCTAAGCACTCTGCTCATGCACAATTATTAGACTATGCTTTGAGAACATTCCCTCTGTGTTGAGACTCGCTGTTTCCACCAGATGTAGCAATATGAACCACCAACCCATCCATCTCCACTTTCTGTTTCTACAATAATTTTTTGCCCAAGATTACCCTTTTAACCTCTTTAGAAAATTAGATAAGTTGAACTAATGCACTTTGATTGGGCGTCCTCTGTCATGACCCCTGCTCCAAGGTTGTCAGTGTCGTTTGTGAGCATTCCTGTGGGTGGACTGCCCAGAGCGCCTCACAATACTGTATATGACATGGGGCATGGTCTCAGATACAAACCTGATTGCTTTTACGTTATATGTAAAGTCGATGGTTGAATAAAAAAACAAAACAATTCTCGCCATGAATATGGCCTATGCTGCCGACATGGCGTAAAGAAACCACCAATCAATCAATCAGAAGTTGCAGATGCGGTTCTTTTGATACCATGGTGCATGCAGCGTATAGTCGAAAAAGTACATGTCGCTGGTGGGCATGTAGACGACGCTGGCGGTGTGCGGCCGCTCGTTTTGAAAGCACCGGGGAGGCAATATGCTTTTTGATGGATACTGACTATTTCTACGGGTCCGTCCTGATATGACCATAGATGTTGCCAGGACCTAAGACTTCAACAACCAACCATTTCCTGGAGTAGCTAAGATGTATGGCTGTGCACTGCCTCTGACTAGCCTACAGCACTGAAGTGAGTTAACTTTGATGAAATGCGGAACTCATTCGGTGCGTATGCCGGTGAGTGATACCAGACTCACACGGTGCATTTTTTATACACCGCCTAAATTGACATAGCTGTAAGCATGTGATATAGAACCGGCCTCTCGTGTGGTTTGCACCTGGTTTTCTGAGGCATGGTGGCAGTGTACGGCGTTATATACCAGTGGTTCTACCTGTGTGTATCATGGCCGGCTCGGGTCTGGGCCGGAAGTAGCCTGAGCAGCTCACTGTGGCGTCAGATCAGGTCAGCTTATTGCATAGAGGCTGCTAATTGGCACCTGTACCACTGGGGATTCATGGTTGGGGTCATGTGGTTGTCTGTAGTTGAAATGACCAAAGCCCTAATTCTGACAGTAGATTGAAATGGCTACATACCGCCGCCCGCCGCCCGCCACCCCCAACTAGTTGCTGAGATCGGGCAGGGGTGACTCCGTGCAGCAGTTATGTGCTGACGGTCTGGAAACTTTTTAAGCACAAGTGCAAACTTGTTGAGCTAATGTCCCATTTTAGAAGATGCATTGATGAAAGGATAGCATTTTCTCACCCAAAACACTTGGGGACCGGACTGCCGGATGACCCGACCTCAGTCTTGTCCTTAGCCAAACAGTGCTTGCCCTATCCTAATAAAGTTGCATGGTCCGATGGAATATAATTTTGTCAAAATTAAAACGACAACATACATTTGCTCCTATATATCCAACTTACATACTGGTGTATTAGCTAATGATTTGGGACAGCATATACAGAGTAAACAGTGAATTTATAACATCACCCCTTTGGACACTCACTTTGAAACAACCATTATGCAGGGAGGCCATTAACCAATTAGGCCAATCTCGTGACCTCATTAGCCTCCCTGACCAAGTAGGCCTACTGTGCAGGGCCAGAGATGAGAAGAGGAAATGAGGTGGATGTTGCCCCCCCTCCTCCCCTCCATGTTGGATATTCAATGCTGTTTGGTCAATTCTATAAATATAATTAATCAATTTGGGTAATTAAAATTTGTCAATAAAAATTGTACATGAAAAATGCAAGCAGTACGCATATCTTTGGCGGTCTAAATGTATGTGAGGATGCGCACGCATGTGTTTTGCGCATCCGTTTGAAAATTTGTCAGTTACACTGTATATAAAAGGAAAACGTTTTTTTGTTATTGAATGTAAAAAGGAGTGAGATATGTGCATTTTAAAGTTGTTGACTTTCAGATCTTTTGTATTAGCTGATGTAGCAGCCGTTCCATGCTGGCCACATCAGCCGGGCCTGAGCATTAATAGTTTGATGGGATCCGCTGCAAATACACAGGTTTCTAGTTTTAAGGCTATGATGGCAGCAGCCGTTCTGGTTGTGCCTATGCGTTATCATTTGGACGGGATCCATCGCAAATGCGCCGGGTTCTGTGCTTACTGCTATGATGGTAGCAGCCATATTCTACGATCCGGTCGGACCTGAGCATTAATGGCTTGACGGGATCCGACGCAAATGCAGATGCTATGATGGCGGCAACTGTCCTGGTCATGCAAATGTTCACACCAAAAACAGAAATACCTACCTACAGCCCTGTCAGGTTCCAGTATTAGTAGGTCATCTCACCTCACGTGGTCATCTGGGTCATAGCCACATGACTTTTGGCAAGCTTGTCGAAATTATTTTGGTGTTTTTTTTCAGCTCAAATTACTCCAAAACTAGCTATTTTTCATCAAGTTACTCGGGACTACTGAATATTAGGATATAATGGTCAACGTGAGCTATTTATCTCAAATATAACGAACAAATTCAAATATCATCGGACCACACAACTTTGATACGCAGCGAAGGAAGAAGACAAGGCAGGAGTGGAAGGAAAAACACTTTATTTAGTGAATAAAGTGGGGGGAGTACAAAGCAGGGACAATATGAGATGTTATATGAAGGCAATAATAATAATAATAATCAGCATGGGTAATGCAAGTGTAATAATCAATGGTAAATGTCAGTGTCAGTGTGGGGTGGGGGGGGGGGGGGGCCAAAGCGCCCTCCGCCATATCGGGTATTAAGAAAAGAGAAAGAGAAAGTAAGGGTGGGTGGGTGGAGAAAAAATAGGAGTGCGTCAGGGTGTGTGTGGAGGCGGAGTGGCTGGAGGAGGCAGGGGAGCCGGTTATAAGGCCGAAGGAAGAGGGGTGGGGGTGATGCAATGCCAACGGTCGTTGCGGCATGGGGGAGAGGGGGGTACTCCTCCTTCGCAGCGAATCAAACGCAATGCAAGCATTACGACCAATGCCGAGCACCAGGCTAGATAACGACGAGTATAAATTTTTATCTTATTGGTTTCACTCGACTATGGTTTGAAGCCACTACCTACATTGCGGGAAGCGAACACTCAACTGATTCGGCTATATTAAAAAAAAATCGTCAGAGAGTCTGGTGCATGGAACACCCCCAACAAACACATACATACATACATACATACATACATACATACATACATACATACATACATACATACATACATACATACATACATACATACATACATACATACATACATACATACATACATACATACATACATACATATACATACATACATACATACATACATACATACATACATACATACATACATACATACATACATCTTGATCCTTACTTTCGTATTTGGAGATTCTTGAGAATCTCATCAATACTTCAACTTACAAGTAAGTCTAGTAGTAATACGACACGGCGTAAAGAAACCATCAATCAATCAATCAATCAGTAATACTTCCCTATCTATCACACCAGCTGCACTTGAGCACTAAACAGTTAGTGACCGACTGTCCCGTGACATCAGTTAAAGCTAGACACAACAATTACTATTGGTAACCTGGCGGCACAAAAAGTAAACGCAGTCGCCATGCCCAGTGGAATTATTCCACTGAGTGTTGGTGGTTTCATACAGCACGTGACCAGGCATCTCAGTGCAGGACAACTCGACTGCCACGTCTAGTGCTGCGTTGTATTCACATATTTTAATTATTGGCAGCGTGGTGACTAGTGCAGTGTTTTGTGAACCTGTCGGATGTGTTAATCCCATGCGACTACAAACTATTTTTAGAATGTAAATTGACCGGTATATCCTCACAGTGTGTCAGCTGGGATGAAACTTATTCTAATCATTTTAAAGCTGCTTAGTCCGATGGAATTGGGCAATGAACTGGACCTACTATGGAAGTGTTGCTACACACAGAGGGGTGAAATAGGTTAAGTTGATAGATTAATGGATCTTCTGGTTTGTTTCCAGTGCACCTGACCTTAGGTTTTTCTGTCGGACCGTGGCATAATCACAGGCTTTACTGTATTAGAAGTGGTGCTAACTCCAGGGTTCACCACGGGATCATTGACACTAACCCTAGATTCTTCAGTATTACTGGTTGCTCTAACCCCAGGTTTTACCATATTTCTTGTGGCTCTAACCCCACTGCTTACCATATTCCAACCCCATGTTTTACCATGGGACCAGTGGTGGCATGCCCCCAGGTTTCACCATGGGACCAGTGGTGCCATACCCCCGACGTGGCACCAGAGGTGCTATAACGCCAGGTTTTACGGTGGCTCTAACCTCAGATTTTACCGGGGACCAGTGGTGCTATTATAACCCCAGGTTTTACCTTGGGACCAGTGGTGGCATGCCCCCAGGTTTTAACATGGGACCATTGGTGCTGTAACTCCATGTTTTAAACACTGGTGCCATACCCCGTGGCACCAAAGGTGCTATAACGCCAGGTTTTACGGTGGCTCTAACCTCAGACAGATTTTACCGTGCTATTATAACCCTAGGTATTACCGGCGACCAGTGGTGCTATTATAACCCCAGGTTTTACCGGCGACCAGTGGTGCTATTATAACCCCAGGTTTTACCGGCGACCAGTGGTGCTATAACCCCAGGTTTTACCGGCGACCAGTGGTGCTATAACCCCAGGTTTTACCGGCGACCAGTGGTGCTATTATAACCCCAAGTTTTACGGTCGGATGCTGAGGAGACACTAATTGTACACCCACTATGTGACGGCTGACTAGCCAACGAGAGCCGACCGTAGCTGGCACCGATATCGATCGGGCGTTTGCATAAAGTGGTGAAATTGACCCATCCATCAGCCCGCCCTCCGCCGGGGGCCAGCGGCGGGTGGGTGGGGGTCGTGGGTTATATGGTACTGGAAGCACCACGCCGGTTGTACACGCCCATGTTTCATACACATTATGGTGTGAATCGGCAGCACACAGCTCCCACATAACACCAGACCTGAAAGCAGAAGGCACCCAACACAGACTGTCGTCATGGTGACGTCTGAGTAGCTGGTCACTGATCTCGAGGGGCACACACCCCGACCCCCACCCCTGTGGCCAATCAATACGGAGTGGGTGCAATGGGACCTACTGCAGTTTGAACCCTCTGCGGCACACCCCCGGCACACCACACCCTCTTTGGTTGTACATGTGTAGCGTGTTGCTGCCCGTGGCCACCTCGGGGCGACCCCTGCTGTAGGTGCCTTTATGACCTTGTTGTGGTTGACTGCTGTGATCAAGTGAACTGCCGCTCCACTGGCACGGATTGCATGCTTTAATGGCAACTCAACTTGTTGGGTTTTCTTTTTTAGTCGGTGGGGGTATATTGGATTTTTTTTTAACGCTAAAAGGGAGAACAAAATCGATCCTGGTTATTCTTTTTATAGGGCTTTGAGTGGCTTGACTGGAAACTCTAGTACGTGTACAGTCATACATGTCTTCATTGACGCCTGCGATCAGCGAGCCCCTGTCCTATTCAAACAATTTTTTCATTGTGGACATTGTACTCTAATTGTATTTGACTATCACTCATATGACAGGACACCTGTGTTGTCCGGACAACATTGGTCCTGATGTTGAGTTGTCGTTTGAAGACAGTTACCTATTAATTATGCGCCCTACAGCTGGTCGAACTCTGTGGCGGTGTGAGGCTTTTAGTCTAAGTTTTGAGTTCGGCAAAGTGAACTAAACTGTAAAACGGTTTGGATGGTGGTGCAATAACTTTGGCCTCTATAGAGTAAATTTAAGTAGCTCTTGTCAGGTGGTATCATGCTCCGATTAAGTCTACAGATAATTTAAAAAAAACTCATGTGCTTAGTTTACTTTTCATTTCAGCTTGAGCATTGATTGATTCCTAATTCTGGGAAAATCCCGAGTAAATATTACCAATGGGATCTAACGATTAACGTGAGACCGTCGTAGCACTGCTAAAACTACTGCAATCTGGTCTGGGAACTGGTGGTTGCAGGAAGGCAATGGTGGCGGCACCTGGTGACAGCACGTGTAATTAATGTGTGCAGCTGTTACATGGCACAAAATAGCAGTTTCTACAAGACGGCCTCTGATTGGTCAATCTGGTTCCACCCTGATCTAGTCCATCACAAGGTATTCAATGTGAACGTCTGCAGTTCCTAATTAGCTCCGACTTCCTGGTCCATGAATTATAGCGGTATTTGGTAGTAATTATAGTACTATTAGTAGTAGTGGTGGTAATTGTGGTGAATCTGTAGTCATGGTTACTACAGTGAAACCCTGATGTTACGTGCCCCAATTTTAGGCGGATATAACACAAATTCAAAGGTCATTCACTGAACCACGATTTAGCGTGACAAATGTACTAAATATCTAGGAATATGGCCTATGCTGCCGACACGTAAAGCAACCACCAATCAATCAATCAATATATTATATATTTAACAAATCAATTAAAAATTTAATAATTAAACAAATTATAATCACACTAGAAGGGACTGCTCAACGCACGCATACTATCATTTGGAATTTTAGTTAGCTTGGCCACAAACTATATGATTGTGAGTTTATCAAATTCATTAGTGTCCATTGACACAAAATTGATTGTATGCTTTTACATGTAAAAGCGAGGGTTTGAACAAAAACAAACCTTTCTCGCCGTGAATATGGCCTATGCTGCCGACACGGCATAAAGGAACCACCAATCAATCAATCAACACACTCAGAACTTCCTTCTGGTCATTTTATACTGGCCTGCTTAGGGTTAAATTGCTATTGGATCTGATCTGAAACCACTAATAGCCACCCACATCAAATCCAAATGGCAAAATGAGTGGGATGTTAACAAATTGCATGAAATTGAACGGGCTGTGGGAAAACCACCACAGTCTCATGTCGGGGGTTGGCGGGACCAAGTGGTCCTTAGCCGCTGCCGTATTGGCCACCCGTGGCTAACACACGCTTTCCTGCTCAAGGGGGATCCCCCCCCCCCCCTGTAAGTATTGGATGTTAGTCCCCACTGGCATTCAAGCACATTTGACTAAACTGTATCAATTTTCTGGCACTGCGCCAACAATTTTACACTGCAAACAACATGCATGCCCTTTTTTACTAAAGTAAAGCAAGAAGACATTTTAGCCTTTTTGAGGGCATCTGGTCTGTACCACCTCAGCTAGTTCATTAAAACAATTTTGATTAATTAATTCTGTCATCTATTTTATTTTATTATATGATTGTGAGCTTTTAAAAATTCATAAGTGTCTATTGACACATAACTGATTGTATGCTTTTACATTATATGTAAAGGCGATAGTTGAATTGAAAAAAAAACAATTCTCGCCGTGAATATGGCCCATGCTGCCAACACCGCGAAAGAAACCACCAATCAATCAATCAGTTATTGGAAGTCAAAGTAAGGTGTGCTATGAGTAATGAGTGGCTTTGCCACGTGAGTATGACCCCCCCCCCCCCCCCCCCCTCCCAATAGCCTGTCTACTTACAAACAAAAACAAAAAATTGTCCAGGTGAGGTGGCCTTAAGTTGGGGAACCAGACGGGATAGCCGAACTAGTTGAACATCCATCTCCCATTTTGGTAGATCTTGAGGTTCGAACCCTGCTCGAGTTAAACCAATGACTTAAAAATTGATACTTGTCCCTTCCTAGCCAGGCGCTTGGGATTATTAGGATATGGCAAGGACTGGTTGGCTCAGTGTCATGATAATGTGACAGTGGGATATCAGGTTATGCTGCTGGCGGCCTGGTATCCCAGAGGGGCAGCACTATAAAGTCATGTGTGTGCACTGTCGCAAGTCGGTACCCGTCCAGATACGACCTAAGATGTTGCCAGGACGTAGAACCACAACCAACCAGCCGCTGGTTACGAGGTGCAAATTGCCGTGTGTGTTACTCACACTTAAATAGTTTTTTTGTTTTTAGTGGTTCCTGTTTGTATTCATTACCGTCGTCTTTCAACAGTACGGTAGGGATAAAACCGCCAGTGTCTGTTGTCAGGTAGTTACTGCGCGAGGTGAGGCTGGGGGGTTGCCGATGATATCTGACTGGGCGGATGTGGGGGTGGGGTGGGGGTGGGGGTCCCGGTGATGTCTGACTGGGGCGGATGTGCTTGTGTGTGGGGCGGGGGGGGGGGGGTTCCGTGATATCTGGCGGAGCGGGGCGAAGGCAGCTTCAGTCCACGAGTTAACACCGGCCTGACGAGAGAAAAAATCAACCCACTTATTTATCTATTTATTCATTTATTTTTGTTAAGCATTTATTTTTTATATGCATTTGATTTGATCTTCTTTGGTTTACCTTCCTCTGGCCAGGGATAAGTGAAATGTGAGGGATTTGGGGGGTGGGGGTGGGGGTGGGGTATCCGCAGTGAATATTGCACACCGCTAGTTCCACTGTAAACAGTAGGGTGGTCATCACAGTACAGCCACACTTAATTATACAGGCAGCAGTGTGTGCACTCAATATCTCACTATCTCAGTCACTCAATAAACTCACTCACTCACTCACTAAACTCACTCACTCACTCCTTTCTCTTTCCCTCGGTCCCTCCCTCACTCCCCGACCCGCACACCTCGGCCCGGTGCGTGAAGGGGACAGTGTCGCGTGGTGACGTTGATTGTAAATCTCGTTGACTCTAAGTGAGTACAGTCAGCAAGTGGATCTGGCTCGCAAGTGGATCTAGCTCATTGGACGAGGCCCCATCGGACGAGCCAGCAAAGCAAAGCAAACCTTATGTGGTTTACTGGCAGTCAATTTAAAGAGTCAAGTCACATAGCAGTCGATATAGCTCTGCGATATATTCTAATTATATAAATCCTTGTCGAGCTAAAGCCCCAGTCACACTATGCTTATGACCACTTTGGACCAAAAACCCGCCTCCTTGCAACCAAAGCAATGGTCGCCGCGGTCTTTTGTGCAGTTGCTACGACCATTTTGGTTGCAAGGAAGTCAGCGACCCCTGAGGATCTTTTCGAACACCCCTTGCTGTCGCATGCAGTAGTGTGACTGGGGTATTAGAATTGCTAACTATGCCCATATGTTGCTTGTTTCCTAACTACTGGAATTTCGCTGAAGTACCGTCCTGTGACGTCAGACAGGAGAGTGGGATCGCATAGGTTAGCCAGTGAGGGAACCATGGACCCGCTCTGATACAGTCTTGCCACATGGCGGCCAGTTGAGGCGTACATGTGGAAAGTGGGAAAGTGAAGATGGGTTTGTGAGAAGGGAGAGTCGGCACTGGCTGCAAGTGGGCATGTAGGGTGTGTGTGTATGGCAGGGTCCATACAGGGCCTGCAAAGTCTTGAACTTCATTTGCTCCATTTCAATCTTTGACAAACCTTGAATTTGACCTATTTTGGGTGATTAGTCCTTGAATCCCATTAAACTGTCCCCACTGATCTAAATTAGTCCGAAATCAGCATTCGCCATTGGGTTTTTTCTCCCTGAAATCCAAATGAAAATAGTCTTGAATTCCTATCAAAAACACCCTTGGAAAGCCTTGAAATAGCCTTGAATTCCATGTCTTCACATGTGTACGGACCCTGGGTGTGTGTGTGAGGTTGGGGTGCTCCCAGGTGCCGGCAGCAGGTGGCGCCTCCTGTCGGATTGCTTCGAATAAACGTCACCCTCAAAATGAATGCCTGTATTCTCCACGTCGTGGTCTGCTCGTGTGACAGGATTTAACTGGCTTTGACTCGCTGTCTTAAGAATAGATATTAAGGTGAGGTACTTGCATGGGGTGACTTTTCTAGAGCTAAGTTGGGTGAACGTAAAAGGGGCAGTCACATGACCAGCACATGACAACGGTAACCTGTTCACAATTAGCACCACCGAATATGACTATTCACGTCTTGTATATGTTAGAACAATCTATTGATTAATGATGGGAGTCGGTTGCATTTTCGTAATTGAGCAAACCCATCGATGATTGGAAAATAGTCGCTGTAGACAATGTGCACATAAACTGCAACAAATGTTGATTCAGGTATAAGTATTATAATTATATATAGTATACCATATGTTACAAATTTATTTATATATTTCTTTTCAATTTGTAAGGAACTAGTACAGCTCTAAATGGAATTTCAACGAAATTATTAAATCTCTGAAATTTATGAGAATTAATACTCTTTTTTACTGGTCTAACTTTAACAATTTAACAATCAGTAATTAAATTAAGTTGGCAGCAAATATAATTAGTTTAATACTGAGCAACTCCAATAAAATAATAAATGTTGTAATCAACTAAAATCGATAGTTGGTTTTTGTAAACAAGCGCTTGAATTGACTGGTAAAACAACCGTCTTTCAACTGATGATCGTCTAACCACTAGTTAAAGTTGTCTAGTCTGATGGTTTGAATTCCTGTTATTTTCTGAGATAAATACATTAGGTTGGTCGCTATACTTGACCTCACTTTACTTTGAAGTAACTTTTATTTTAAATGGTTAACTACTGAAATATTTCAAGTGCAAACATGTCAAATTAATTTTGGCCAGCACACCAAAACTCTGACCCAAAGGCTTCTGCAGTAACAGGTTCTATTAAATTGCCTCAGTATTCCCTTCTATGTGGCGACAAATGTTTAATAAATGTAAGTTAGATATGTAGAATCAAATCTAGATAATTGTTATGGTTTTCAAAGTTCATCGGACTCTGCAGCTTCAAGATAGAGGTCATATTTGTGTTAAGAATATGTTCGTAAATCCTGCATACTCGATTGAAAGCGGGTTATTCAAGGAAATGCGGTGATTCGTATCAGATCTGGGTGCCAACACCTGTTCCGCTGCTGCACCTGCCCATGCTGTGGGAAGGGGGGGGGGGTGTTACAAAAGTCAGGTAGTGGCGGTCACTGCCAGCCCTTGCCTGCCCACATTACCTGGTCTCTGCGTT
This sequence comes from Branchipolynoe longqiensis, assembly GCA_030323885.1. Taxonomy (NCBI): domain Eukaryota; kingdom Metazoa; phylum Annelida; class Polychaeta; order Phyllodocida; family Polynoidae; genus Branchipolynoe; species Branchipolynoe longqiensis. Next base: position 4,279,559 of record CM059187.1, on the reverse strand, counting down.
CAACCTCAGCCATCAGGCAAGGCTTCATTTACGCAACACTGCACAATGGCGCCATGAATAAATCAATCTGCACACAACACCGCACTCGTTTTGGTGCCTGCCTCTTTCACATTTATTGTTTTTTTGTGTGGCTATTTGCAAATCCCAGAGGTGTGATTGAGGGGTTAAAAGAGTTTGTACAAAAATATCCGCTTTCAGCGAAATTGTGTGGACCTTTATTAATTAGTGTTCAGCATTTCCAGACTTTTGCTGTTGGCAATTATATAATTACACACTTTTATTTTAGTTTTTACTGTATAATTGTGTCCAATTGATTAACCATGCCAAATATCCTGGTATCTAACAAACTGAAAACTTGTTGTTAGGGCCATGACTGATTTGCTCAGTATCAGGATATTGTGACTGGTTCGGATAGCAGAGCATGGTGCTGGCAGGCCAGTCTCCTAATGGGGCATCACTATAAAGTCACCATCAGTTGACACTCCCAAGTTGCTAGCTGTCCTAATGTGACCTTATGTGTTGCTGTGGCATGAACCCTAAGAAAACAGAATTGAATAAATATCACCTTTTGGAATGACTTGCCCATTCTTTCATTGTAAGAATCTTCTTCTCCAAACATATTGTGGTGTATATTGCTTCCACTAGAAAATGAGGAAAATATCTAATAAAAGACCGGTATCTGGATCATGAGTGGGATTAGATACAGTTGTCAGTGTTAAATGCGCCTCTCATTAAAGCTGCATAATCTGATGAAATTATCAAATTTTCAAAACCAAAACGATTATCTAAATTTGATTCTACATATCTAACTTAGATACTGGTGCACTTATTAAACAATTGTCACCACTCAGAAAGGAATACCGAGGCAATTGAATAGAACTTGTTACTGCAGAAGCCTATGGGGTCAGAGTTTTGACATGCTTGCCAAATTTAATTTTGGATGGTTCCACTTCAAATATCTTAAAAGTTAGCCACTTAAAATAAAAGTTACTTCAAGCTAAAGTAAGGTACATAATAACGATCAACCTAATGTATTTATCTCAGAAAATTTCAGAAACTCAAAACCATCGGACTATGCAACTTTAAGTGTTGGTCAGTCACCGTATGTAACATGGAAAATCTGTCTGGTGTCCATTCGCGCCGGAATGTAAAGAAGCTACATCTTATGCAAGTTTTACATACACCAATACTCAGGGAATAGCTAGTCTCTCAGACCTTTGGAAACGTGCCAGTAATGATCCAACTACAGTGGGTGCGGTGGATCGAGGCAGCAGTATTCCACCGTGGTTTTTAAAAGTCGCGACAAATCCAAAAGTGTGTGACGTACTGATATAATGATCATGTCACCTGAGTGGCCATAAGCTGACCACCTTCATTATTTTCGTATTATTTCCTGAGTCATCTATCCACATTGTTTGAATAGACCAAGGATATTGTTGTAAAGTGGTTGCAAACTGACGGGATACTCTGCCTAGAGCGGTGTCTCAACCCACATTTCTGCCATTCTCTTCTAAACCTACGTAAGCTTGGTGCAGCCCACCTTCCGACACCTGCCCGTCTATTTGACCTGTTGCCTGGTGCGATCAGTGCTGCCTACTAGAGTATATTGGGTTGGTTTTGGGGGGTTTTACATCCTGGTAACATCTAGGGTCATATGAGGATGGGTCAGTATGTATGTAGAGGCCTAGTAAATTCACTGCGCTTTTGTCAACTGAGAAATACATTTTATAATGTATTGTGAGCTTTTACATTCGGTGAAAGTGTTGGTTTAAATAACAATAATAATAATAATAATAAAAAAACATTTATATAGTGCCTGATCCAGCAAGCTGTTCTCAGGCGCTTTACATAACAAACAAATATACAGAAAAATAAATTTCACCTATTTAAAAGCAGATTTAAACAAATGTGTCTGAAGACCTTTTTTAAAAGCACCAACAGATTTACAATCTGTGATATATCCTGGCAGAGGATTCCACAGTCTCGGGGCAGCAATACTTTTAAAAGCACGATCCCCAAAACCTCAATCCCCCAATATGATAGAATAAAGTGAATATGGTCTTTGCTGTCCACATTGTCAAATCACCACCAATCAATGTTCTGAACCAAGGCTCCTAGTACTAAATAACGTGCCTTCAGCGTCCATACTTTCCTTTCTGGTCTATTTTGGGTTCGGTATCTAGACGCTGGCGTGACCTAATTGTACATCCGTGTCGTGCACATCCTGGTTGATCAGACGCACTTCCATCTGTACAAATAGTTCACTCACTAACCTACCGGCTCCCGCCACGTGCACAAACCCACATCAAACCCCATCGGGATCACGTGGTCGGCGGTGTAGGCATGCGCGGGACGCCGCCGGAAACGGTGTGGCCAACCCGGGAACTTCCTCCATTGGGTCGTGGGGGTAGGGGGTGTCTCATGACATGGGCGCGTGGCGAGGTTACACGCATATATGTACGCACAGGCACACGCACACGCACCCAGACCGCAGGATGTGCAAGCGTGTGTCGGGGCATGACTGGGGGTCTAATTAAGCTTCTATGCTTTGTGCTAAATGGGTCATGTGCATGATGTGGGTACTGGGGGTCACCTCAAGGTCAAGCACAGTGCACGCATATGAAAAGTAAGGCACCTAATGATGTTTGTGATAATGCAAACAATAAGCATATATAATTGTATATACGGCATAACAAGGAAGGTACATACTGTGGTATAAGATTGGTGTTTACTGCAATGAAAAAAAGTGGTGTTTATTGTAATACAAACAACAATTTAGCGTGGTCATTCATTACCTCGATTTTTACGGCGGAAGCCTGAGCACTCCTTCTCGCGTTGGAAGTCATTGAACTAACCAACTACACTAAATATGTCATATACAGTGATTCGTTTTCCTGCCTGCAAGCTGTTGCTGGGCTAAAAATGGACCACTCTTTCGTGGCAAAGGTCATTTACAAAATGAACCAGCTGCCAACAGCTGGATATGACATCCACTTGTGTTGGGTGTCTGTCCATGCCGGCATCCAGGGAAACGAACAAGCTGATGGGGCTGCGAAGGAGGCTCTGAACTATGATGTTGAACCGTGTCTGATACCCCACTCTGATCTGAAACCACTAATAGCCACCCACATCAAATCCAAATTGCAAAATGAGTGGGATGAAAACGTTAACAAATTACATGAAATTGAATGGGCTGTGCGAAAAACCACCACAGTCTTATGTGGGGGGTCGTCGGGACCAATTGGTCCTTAGCTGCTGCCGTATTGGCTACTCGTGGCTAACACGTTTTCCTGCTGAAGGCGGACCCTTCCCCATAATGTATTGGATGTCAGTCCCCACTGACAGTCAAGCACATTTGACTAAACTGTATCAATTTTATGGCACTGCGTCAACAATTTTACACTGCAAACAGCATGCATGACCTTTTTACTAAAGTAAAACAAGAAGACATTTTAGCCTTTTTGAGGGCAGCTGGACTGTACCACCTCATATAGTTCATTAAAACAATTTTTATTAATTAATTCTTTCATCTATTTTATTTAATTATATGATTGTGAACTTTAAAAAATTCATAAGTGTCTATTTACCCATAATTGATTCTATGCTTTTACATTATATGTAAAAGTGATGGTTGAATTAAAAACAAACAATTCTAACCGTGAATACGGCCTATGCTACCAACACGACATAAAGAAACCACCGATCAATCAATCAATCTAGGTAAATATTATATGATGTATATATATATTATATACTTGGTGATATATATATTATATACTTGGTGATGTAAATAAGGTCATTCTTCATAATTCTACTCCTAGGGCTTGATGTGACCAGCCGATTAATTGGACCGGGCCAGTCCAACACCTCGTCTAGGTTAAGTCGGGGCCAAAGTGCAGTGTTGGTCCACAAGGAGCCTTGGCCCCTTGCAGTCCTCATGCACCAGGATCCCTTCCTCCACCAACACGAGCTGCGACTCACGGCAAACGAGTCGCCCCATTTGTCGCCTTTTACAGTCTGCAAGGGGGTGCAAGGGAACTATTCTACCCCGGTTCCTCATGGGGGTTACAGTAATACATGTTCAATACAGTAATACATGTTCAATACAGTAATACATGTTAAATGTATTAATACATGCAGTACATACTGTGATGGAGATAGTGTTGAAAAAGTAATACATACATTGAGGCAAACAGTATTAAATAAGTAATACACACAATATCTACAGTGGGGCAATCCGTGTCAAATACGGTAATACATTACAGTGCTGTTAACCATGTTCAATACGTAATACATGTTAAATGTATTAATACATGCAGTACATACTGTGATGGAGATAGTGTTGAAAAAGTAATACATACATTGAGGCAAACAGTATTAAATAAGTATGACACACAATATATACAGTGGGGCAAACCGTGTTACATACAGTAATACAGGCATCACATACAGTGAGGCAAACTATTAAATACAATATTGCAAACAGTTAGCCACAGTACTGCATACTGTTTTAAATATAGCAATACAAACATGCCCTACAGTAATGCCAACAGGAATATAATGTTACAATAGCACCAATGAATGGACACTTTGATAAGGAATGCTCACATCACAGCAGTCGTTGTCTGAAGGCTGCCATACACTTCTTAGTTCACGAAGGAGGCATACGCTGATAGATCTGCGGTTGCGGGCAGGCAGCTCGGTGGACTTTTAATTAAGACGTGGGCAAAATGTAATTTGTGCTTATTTATGTTTATGATAACCAGGCAGTACTACAGCATATATTTGTACAGTAATGCACGAGCACGCTGGGAAATGTTCCACAGTCTTGAACGGAAATTAGATTAAATTGAAGTCACGCTTCTAAACAAGGTAGTGTTTGCACTGTGGGCTGCACTAACCACCACCACCACCACCACCACCAGAGGTTTTAATACAATTAATGATTGTGTCACCACTTGTTGGACCATGCTATGTCGTGAAATATTGCATAGCAATATTACCTATAAAATTCACTCGACGTTGTGTAAACATTAAGTACACACAGCGCCCCATTGCCAACCAGGAGATCCAATCATCGATTTTAGAGGTCTCCTGACAATTAAAACAAAACACTCAGCAATATGTAGACAAAATGCGTCGGACTAGCAGCTAAGCAGTTATTGTTCGATCTGGGGTTTGACACCTCAGGAACTTTCGGTGGAGTCTTTTAGCCGAAATGAGAACGCCAGCGCCAGTGGCGGAAGAAGTGGCACTGCGAAGCCGTTATTGCTCGATATCGGGTTCGAGGCTCGATGTGAGTGTTTGACTGAGGTGCCGTGCCGCCCATGTCAACACTTTGTCGCCCCCAAATATTATGAAGTTATTTAGATATTTTAATGTATTTCTAATATAACCAGCCATGACAACAGCCGTTGTACTGGGGCCGCCCCCGTCTAAGTCTGGGACTGGGCAGGTCATCAGCTAGTGTAATAGATTGTAATGGATCTCGGCACAGAAAATGGCTTATCGACAGGATTTAGACATTTCATGGACGCGCGTAGCGGGGTGGTGAGGCAGCTGACTGGATAGATTACGTTTAAAAACCAAATCAATCATGGCGTTCGTTTAGATTGGTGACATTTATTAGATAATGATATCCACTTTACCACTCCCATGTGTGGTGTAAATTTCTCCTCTCTCCACACCACCCTACTCAACCCCACCCCTAATTTTTTTCCTTTTTTAACTGGATAGATTGGGGTCACTCACAGACTTCCCTCTACTCGTACATTATTAATTATCTTAACTTTATCTCCTCATTAGTACTGCATAATGAGTGGGGCGGAGAGGATGGGGTAATTGTCTTTATTCATTGTCTTTTATTTTAGGGTCGAAGTCTTTCGAAGGGTGTGTGTGGGTGTTTTTTTGTGTGTGTGTTTTTGTGTTTGTTTTTCCCTACTAGCGTTGGTACCATATGAAGTGCTAATAATGGTCGCGGGGGGTGGGGGGGGGGGGGGGGGGGGGTGTAGCCATATCAGTCACCAGAGTCAACTCGTCCATGTACATTTCCATACAATCAGCAGAGACTGGTTGAAAATGTGTACATTTCAGTGTTACTCTTCAGGGTCAAACCCTGACTTGTATATTTATTTCCACACAATCACCGGGGAGCATAGCCAACCAAAGTACATTTCACTATCAATTGTTGCCAAAATGTGTGTCATATTGGTATGCTGACCATTGCCCTCCCCGCGATTTGCACGAATAGGAACTTTTAAAATTGTGAAGCCTGCTCGATTCTTGTGGTGGTTGACTGTCCAGACGGGTAAATGGTGTGGGAGGCTCTGACCACACGCATTGCCATGCTGTTACGTAATGAATACGGTCACCAATACTCACCTCTCCACTGTGTACCGTCACATCGTCACCTCCCAGCCATTACCTTTTTTTATTTAAAAATAAATGTACCATTTTTGTAATTGACTCGGACATGCTTTAGCAACTTTTTGTTGTTGTGGGGTGGGGTGGGGGTGGGGGGGGGGTCTGGTATCGATCGACCAGACCTGAGCATTATCAAACCATTACCGGCTGAGTTTTATTCAGCTGGTTGAAACATAGATACAAGATTCACCCCGTACTGCTGCAGTAGCCACAGGAGGGGTGCATACCAGCCCTATGTAAAAGCTGGCGAAAAAACGGGTCGAAGAATTGAGAGCCTAATTTAACAATCTAACAAGCAACATTTATTCTTTACCTATATCTTATTATTTACCCGCTACTTTTGAGTTTAAAAATATAATATATCTAGTTTAATAAGATTTAAAAGTGAAATCGACGGCGTTCTGCGGCCGCCATCTTGTCTTTTTGCATTCTCGCCCAGTTCACCAACTCTGCGCCTATAGAAGTATTCATTTGATACTGGAGCCACATATGGAGCCTCACTTTCATACTGTAGCCTCACTTTCATATTAATGCTATTTTCCCCCGTATTTACATAAGGCTGGTCTTCACCCGTGTACTACAACGGGTGAATCTTTTATCTAGTTGAAACAATGCTTTAAACTAGTAAACACAAATCACTTCCTGTGCAAAAGACACTTGGTGTGTGCTCGCTGGTAATTGGCGCGCGGGCAGCAACGATGCAAAGATGCTGCTGTCCTAATATAGTGGTTGTGCTAAATCAAGTTGACCACGGGTGGGTGTTTGAGGGAGGGTGCGTGACGCTCCCTGCAGCTGGTTGGCACAGCTGGTAAATACGATAAATACATATAAATATTTATCGTGCGGAAATGTGTCGGCGGTTTTGTGGCTTATCTTATCGCGCTGTGTGATTGAGGTCGGCTCCAGGTGTTCTCAAAGCGAGGCTGGTTCCTAAATGCCCGTGCGGTGGGCGTAGCCCACACGCGCATGCGCCTTGGGAGTGGTTGGGTCGCCGGTGGCTTTTGTGGCCGGGTCGTGGCACTTGTATTCATGGAGAAAGGTTAATTGTGAGGTTATCAGTCGAGTTGATACATGGCAGCAGGTTGGACTGCAGCAGGAGGCGGGATTAGTGCTAGGGGTTGTACCACCTGGTCTCACGAGCAACGCGAGACCGGTGGGACCGGGGAGGGGGGGGGGGGGGTGTAGGTGATTGATGGTTCTAAAAAAGCAGCGGTGGTGGTGTTTGCAGTAATTGTTAATATCAATTCAAAAAGATGGCTGCCATTATTTGACTGCGATATGGGATTACCCGGTATTATTTTTTCTTACCCACACTGGGCGGGATGATCATTTGACTGCACTATTGGATTACCCAGTAGTTTACTGACACTGAAGAGGATGATCATTTGACTGCGCTATCGGATTACCCAGTAGTTTACTGACACTGAACGGGATGATCATTTGACTGCACTATCGGATTACCCAGTAGTTTATTGACGCTGAACGGGATGATCATTTGACTGCACTGTGGGATTACCCAGTAGTTTACTGACACTGAACGGGATGATCATTTGACTGCACTGTGGGATTACCCAGTAGTTTACTGACACTGAACGGGATGATCATTTGACTGCACTATCGGATTACCCAGTAGTTTACTGACACTGAACGGGATGATCATTTGACTGCACTGTGGGATTACCCAGTAGTTTACTGACACTGAACGGGATGATCTTTGACTGCACTGTCGGATTACCCAGTAGTTTACTGACACTGAATGGGATGATCATTTGACTGCACTATCGGATTACCCAGTAGTTTACTGACACTGAATGGGATGATCATTTGACTGCACTATCGGATTACCCAGTAGTTTACTGACACTGAACGGGATGATCATTTGACTGCACTATCGGATTACCCAGTAGTTTACTGACACTGAACGGGATGATCATTTGACTGCACTGTGGGATTACCCAGTAGTTTACTGACACTGAACGGGATGATCATTTGACTGCACTGTGGGATTACCCAGTAGTTTACTGACACTGAACGGGATGATCATTTGACTGCACTGTGGGATTACCCAGTAGTTTACTGACACTGAACGGGATGATCATTTGACTGCACTATCGGATTACCCAGTAGTTTACTGACACTGAATGGGATGATCATTTGACTGCACTGTGGGATTACCCAGTAGTTTACTGACACTGAATGGGATGATCATTTGACTGCACTGTGGGATTACCCAGTAGTTTACTGACACTGAACGGGATGATCATTTGACTGCACTATCGGATTACCCAGTAGTTTACTGACACTGAACGGGATGATCATTTGACTGCACTGTGGGATTACCCAGTAGTTTACTGACACTGAACGGGATGATTATTTGACTGCGTTATGGGATTACCCCGTAGTTTACCCGCGGGGCAAGATTATTAGTTGACTGCACTGTGGGACTACCCCTTAGTTTAACCCCTAGGCATGTTACGTGCTACCCAACTGGGCATGACAGGTCAGGGAGCATCCTGGGGTTTGAAGCTATCCCAGTGTGTCTCGAGCGGAATAGGATGCGGTCCAACCTCAATAATTTACGTATCCACTTGGCTCAATGCTCACCCACCACACATGTAGAGAATATTCTGATTCCATATATTCAGATCGACCTGATGGAAATTACATTTTCTGTGGAAAGTCGAACAACCTTAGCAACCTAGCAACATGAGTGAATGTCATTTAGTGAATGAAAATATATTACAGTAGGTGTCACGTTGTTTCGAATATAATAAGAACAATTTTAGTGTGAGTGGCAATTACGGTAAGTAGGGTGGTACACTATCCATTCAATCCATCAGCTTTTAGTAACCATGGTAACATGGTGAGTTTAACGATTTGAAAATTGCAGAAAACCAACCACACAGTCGCTTCGCTTCTATATGCAATTATACGATTGTGAGCTTTTAAATTTCATAAGTGTCTATTGACACATAATTGATGGTATGCTTTTACATTTATATGTAAAGGTGATGGTTGAATAAAAAAACAAACAATTCTCGCCATGAATATGGCCTATGCTGCCGACACGGCGTAAGGAAACTACCAATCAATCAATCAATCTATATGTAATATCATTTTGCAAATATGAACGAAATATATAGGGCCATTGTTCTAGCAGCGTTCGTGGCTTATTTGGACTTATTAAAATTTGCTTTCGTTTTTGCAATGATCAAATCAAAATGGTCGGCGTTTTCACCACCATGTGACCATGTGCATTGGTTGGTGGTGTCTGTATAGTAAAACTTTATGGCAACTATGCTGTAATAATTTTAAGATAAAATAAAAAGGCGATAAAAATCCACAACAGCACCAAGTCGCGTGTCACCCCAGCCAACCAGGCAACCTTTTTTTTTTTACGACTCAGCAGGTAGCCAAGTGTTTGTCGTGTCGCACATAGTTGGGATCTGTGACTGTTTCTGGTGGCTGTAAGCCCAATTACATAAGCCTTTGTCGCTCAGTGGTTGCTGCTCAGCCAATGAAACCAGCGACGTCTGTCACGTGATCTGACGTGTATCCCTCACGGGTGGGCCAACTGTGGTCACACCTGTGCAGGTACTTCTTATTTGATCCCGTCCATTTCCATTCACAACGGTCCCGTGGTGGTGTAGTTGTTAGGGTCCTGGAATGAGGTCATTCCTTTATTAAAAGTTTGCTTACAATTAATTGCTCTACATATATATTGTCTTTTTCATGACCATAATAATATTCCAGTAGGTTTTATTTGAAAATGCACCACCACCCACTCGCCACGATCCTGCTTTCTGCTCATTTTTAATCAACTTGTGCATCCGTGTGTAGGGTATGGTACATAAGTGCACAGCATATTTGTTCAAAACAAGCCCTGAGGTCCACATCCATCGGTGAATTTGGACTGCACTGCTAACTGTGGAATGTGATGAAAGGTGGACAAACATTTCCACAATTTAAAAAGAAGAAAAGTATGTTGAAGTTAACTCTCTCTCCACCCTCCTCCCTCCCTCCTCCCTCCCTCCCCCCCCCTCCCTCCCCCCTTCCCCTCCCTTCCCCTCCTCCCTTCCCCTCCTCCCTTCCCCTCCTCCCTTCCCCTCCTCCCTTCCCCTCCTCCCTTCTCCTTCCTCCCTCCTCCCTTTGCATGTGGTTTGTACACTTTTGAACAGGGTGGTCGTCATTGGATTACGTTGAGTACAAATAGGACGATGTGCAACGGATATGTGTGGGTTCAAATCAACATTGGTGTTTTCTTCCTTTGTTCCGGCGTGTGTTGTATGTGGGGGGATTCTATCGGGTAACAAACACATCCCCCCCCCCCCCTCCCCTGTCGCACCCTCCCCTCACCAGCATTATGCAGAGGTAAGGAAATACCACTCATGCCTTCGCGTCATACACAACCTCTGCCTCTCCTGCTCTGTTCCCTGCATCTGCCCTCTTCCCTATCCCCTCCCTCCTCTCTCCTCGCCCTCTCTCTTTGCCTTCCCTCATCCTTCCCCGACTCCCCGTCTCCGTTATTAAACCGGGATGTTACCTACTCTCTTGTAGGCTTCCTATGTGTGAGCACGTGGGTACGAACCCCGATCGAGTCAAACGACTGTCTCAGACAATTGACACTTCACACTCCCTAGCCTGACTCTTGGCAGTGATAGGATAGAGTAAGAACTTGTTTACTCAGTATCAGGATGAGTTGAATACCTGGTCATGGTGCTTGCGGCCTTGTCTTCCAGTAGGGTTGCACTATAAAGTTGCAATAAACGTGCAGTCACAAGTCAGTACCAGTCCTAATATTACCATGCCTGTTTCTGTGACGTAAAAGCTCAACAAATAAACGAACGAACCCACTGTACCCTCACTGTTGTGCAGAGTGAAATAAACAAACAACTATTAACACAAAATTGATTGTATGCTTTTACATGTAAAAGCGATGGTTTGAACAAAAACAAACATTTCTCGCCGTGAATATGGCCTATGCTGCCAACACGGCGTAAAGCAACCACCAGTCAAATCAATCCCACTGTACCGTACCTCTGTTATGTAGAGGCTAATAAACAATCCCACTGTACTCTCTGTTATGTGGAGTGAAATAAACAATCCCACAGTGCCCTCTGTCATGTAGAGTGAAATAAACAATCCCACAGTGCCCTCTGTCATGTGGAGTGAAATAAACAATCCTACTGTACTCTGTCATGTAGAGTGAAATAAACAATCCCACAGTGCCCTCTGTCATGTGGAGTGAAATAAACAATCCCACTGCACTCTCTGTCATGTGGAGTGAAATAAACAATCCCACTGCACTCTCTGTCATGTAGAGTGAAATAAACAATCCTACTATACTCTCTGTCATGTAGACTGAAATATAAACACCTAATACCTGCTGCCGACATTGCGTAAAGCAACCACCAATCAATCAACCAATCAATCAACCTAACAACTGTGTGTGTGTTAGGGTGGGGGTCTCTTGTAGAATATGGCAAATACTGGGAGTGCAGATGATATGGGTGAGTGTAGCATCACATCGTGGTTCAGACAGCGCGATATCTCAGACCCATACAAGTCACTGTTACAGACCGGTATTTGTCTTAAAGTTGGATGGTCCGATGGCGTTTGAATTTTTATTTTATTTTTTAGATAAATATATCAAATTGATCGATATAACCTAGTAATCATTAGTCAGGAGTAACTTTGATGAAAAATGGCTAGTTTTGAAGCAATTTGAGCTGAAAGAACCCTAAATACTTTCAACAAGCTTTCCAAAAGTCCTCGAGCTATGACGCGTATTGACATCTCGCGATGACCGAGTTATATATATGGTAGTTGGAATGAGAGTGTGGGTAATTAAGCCACAAGACTGGCCTAATTGCTTAATGAATGTTCCTGTCTCAAATTTGGTGTCCAAGGGGATGAGGTAATAAATTCACTGATCATTCTTTATAGGCTGTTCCCAATCCTTAGCTAATGCACTAGTATCTAAGTTGGATATATATAACCAAATTTATATAAGCGTTTTGGTTTTGAAAAAAATACGTTTCATCGGACCATGCAACTTTAATATGACCTCAGGTGTTACTGGTAGATGGAATACCAAACACCCCTCCCTCCCCTCCACACACATTCCCTCCACACGTAATGGGCCTGCAAAGGTTTTGGAGGATCGCCTTTAGCTGGGCCGAGTATACATGGTTGTGTGACCGTTGTTGTGGCATACTATCTGATCGTCCCATGGCGATGTCAGGCACTCCCCTTGTGGATAATGTTGTACTTATATCAGAGCTGACTACACATGGTTGAGTGAGACCCTTGTTGTGGCCAACTATCCATTCTGCCCCTGATGTCAGGCACACATGTGTGGGTAATTTTGTACTTTTAACTGGGCCGACTACATATGGTTGGGTACAATCCTTGTTGTGGCTGACTGTCCGATCTTCTCATGGTGATGTCAGGCGCTCCCCATGTGGATAATTTTGTACTTATATCGGAGCTGACTACACATGGTTGAGAGCGACCCTTGTTGTGGCCAACTATCCAATCTGCCCCTGATGTCAGGCACTCCCCATGTGGATAATTTTGTACTTATATCGGAGCTGACTACACATGGTTGAGAGCGACCCTTGTTGTGGCCAACTATCGAATCTGCCCCTGATGTCAGGCACTCCCCATGTGGATAATTTTGTACTTATATCGGAGCTGACTACACATGGTTGAGTGCGACCCTTGTTGTGGCCAACTATCCAATCTGCCCCTGATGTCAGGCACTCCCCATGTGGATAATTTTGTACTTATATCGGAGCTGACTACACATGGTTGAGTGCGACCCTTGTTGTGGCCAACTATCCAATCTGCCCCTGATGTCAGGCACTCCCCATGTGGATAATTTTGTACTTATATCGGAGCTGACTACACATGGTTGAGTGCGACCCTTGTTGTGGCCAACTATCCAATCTGCCCCTGATGTCAGGCACTCCCCATGTGGATAATTTTGTACTTATATCGGAGTTGACTACACATGGTTGAGTGCGACCCTTGTTGTGGCCAACTATCGAATCTGCCCCTGATGTCAGGCACTCCCCATGTGGATAATTTTGTACTTATATCGGAGCTGACTACACATGGTTGAATGCGACCCTTGTTGTGGCCAACTATCCAATCTGCCCCTGATGTCAGGCACTCCCCATGTGGATAATTTTGTACTTATATCAGAGCTGACTACACATGGTTGAGTGCGACCCTTGTTGTGGCCGACTATCCGACCTGCCCATGATGTCAGCCCCCCCACCCCCCCCCGAACCTCCTGTAGATAATTTTGTAAAGTTTACATCGGAGCCGACACACAATCTCATGGTTGGGTGCGAACCTTGTGGCCGACTCTCCGATCTACCCGTGATGTCCGGCGCTCAATCGTGAGTTAAGTTTGTACTTTTACCGGTGTACACACTGTCAGGAGAATACCGGAAGTTAATGCACACATTATTCGGACCGTTGGTTCTGTGGGTGTTGCGCTGGGGACCATGCTTGGGGTCATACTAAGTGGATTGTCAGCTGCAATGCGCGGTTTTAGCAGGACAAACTATGGATTCATTTGTCGTGATCGCCATGGGACAAGGCAGTTAGTTAGTTGTGCGGCCCAACATGAGCGGTAAGCCGACTACCGACGGTCTTGTCGCGCCGCCCGCCCGCCCGCCGTAACTCTACCCGAGCGTGATGACGACAGCAGCGCTCCTTACGGCTTTCTGATTGCCGACCGCCCCGCCGAGTCAAAGGTCACGGCGTGGTGAGGGTCAGAGGTGACGCGTCGGGTCACGGGGTCGCATCCGTCACGGCGCCGCGCGGCACGCGTGTGGCTGGGGCCCGCGTCACCAAGGCAACGTAGTGACGCCGCCGTCACGTGACTTGTGATCGCTGACTTTGTGCGAGTTGCTGAGTCACGTGGACAAACATAACAGGGGACTGATGGGTCGACGGACACTGGCAGGAATGTCTATGTCTGAGCCTGAGCCTGAGCCTGAGCCTGAGCTTGCGCCTGCGCCTGCCCCATCCCCATCCCCATCCCAATCTCCTTTGTTGCACCTAGCATAAACAGGGATGAGATTTTTTTTGGATTTGCCGGATCTCCACGAATTTTGGTAATTTGTTATATGTGCGCTATCAAATATTCTCTGCCATTCTACATTATTTAAAAAAAGTGTTATGTGTTGTATAAGGTACCTTTTGCAAATATTATTCTGGGAAAGTTCTCGAAGGTATTGGTTGGTACTGCTGGAGCTGCCTGGAATGCACCTGAGTGTGTTAATGGTGGTGCATTGGTCAGCTTGTGGGGTATATAGCTGATGGCAGAGGTGCCAGAGGCCATTTGGTCACAGGCGTTTGATTTCCGCGGAAACGCAGAAAGTCTCATACTGTGATAGGCTTGGCATTATCAGAGAATCGCGGAAAATACCGAAAATCAGGTTTCATCCAATACTATCCTATCCCCAGTTGTCCTTGTGACCATATTTTCGCCCACCTCGCCGTCGATTTCCGCTCCCCCCCCCCCTCCCCCTCCGTGATCGCGTTCATGCCTACATAGTGGTCGATCAGTAAGAGCGCTGTCTGCCTTCCCATGCGGGAGGTTGTGGGTTTGAGCCCCTACCTCTGTACCAGGTCAAACCGATGACTTACGAAATAGATATTTGACGCTTCCAAGTCTGGTGCTCGGCATTGATGGGATAGGATAGGACAGGGACTGGTTTGCTCGGTACCAGGATACTGTGACTGAGTGCGATATCTCGTGACTCCCGCTCACAAAGTCAACCTGTGCCTTGACTGATTCGACCAATCCCTTCGTTCCACTTCTATTAGCTGGCACCACTATGACTATTCTGAGTATTCAGCTATTTCAACAAGTCCCATAATGCAAGTGGTGGCGCGCCGGTCTAGATCTGGAGCACAGCAGGACAGGGCGCAGTGGTGACCCGGCGACCCCTAAACAGAGGCCGCTTGTTTTTAAACTCTGCTCATGGCCAGTGTTTATTTGAGCTCACGAAAAAGAAGTAGTGCACACGACGCACCTAGAAAGCATCACGTGTTCGTAGTCTGGGATGTGTGGAGAGTAGACTGCGGCTTTAGGTGTGTTTACTTAAAGTTGCATAGTCCGATGGTTTTGAGCTTCCGTCATAGTTCTGAGATAAATATATAAAATTGTCATAATCTACCTTACTTTAGTTTGAAGTAACTTATTTTAAATGGGTATGTTTTGAAGTGCAAGCTGGTCAAATTAGTTTTGACAATCATGCCAAAGTTCTGACACCATAGGCTTTGACAGTAACAGGTTCTATTAAATTGCCTCGGTATCCCCTTCTATATATGGCAACAAATGCTTAATAAGTGCTTGAGTATAGCTAAGTTAGATATGTAGAATCAATTGTAGATAATTTTGGTTTTGAAAATTGGATGCTTTACTGGACTCTGCAGCTTTAACAGGTTTAAAAAACTTGCACAATTTAAGTAAATTTCTGTGGTCCGGCCGCTGATTTATTGCTGCGCCATGTTGGGTTGAGAAACTGGGTTCAGCGAATGCTCACCACAGTGTGTTCTCCTTTAAAATAGGTATCCCAAGTGATTTAAAAAAAAACCCAGGTCTGACCTTAATTTAATGGATATCATCTGTTAGGTTATTTAATTTGAAACAAAATGATACTTCATTTGTCAAAATCGCTCTAATATTAAGGAAGATATGGGCGTTTTGATGTTGTTACTTAATTAGGCCCATCCAAACCTAAAAAGATAGCATATTTGATGGTCCCCAAAATTAAAACTAATCACCCTATCTCACTTCTAATGTTTTTTTCTCGTGTTTCCATGGCCTGTATAAAGAGAATATAGAGATCTAGGGGTATGAGATGGTTACAATGCTAAAAACTACAATTTCCCATAACTCACCATTTTTAAATTTAGCTGTGCAGCACTTTTGGAGGTGGGCTTGTGGAAAAAATTTGCAACCCAGATGGATTAGTCTTATTTCTCTCGGGGACCCTCCCCCTGAATGTATTGGATGTCAGTCCCCAGTGACAGTCTAGCACATGTTTTGATTTGATGGCACGGGCCAACAATTTTAACTGCAAACAGCATGCATGACCTTTTTACTGAAGTAAAATAAGAAGACATTTTAGCCTTTTTGAGGGCAGCTGGTCTGTACCACCTCATATAGTTCATTAAAACAATTTTTATTAATTAATTCTTTCATCTATTTTATTTAATTATATGATTGTGATCTTTTAAAAATTCATAAGTGTCTATTGACACAGAACTGATTGTATGCTTTTACATTATATGTAAAGGCGATGGTTGAATAAAAAAACAAACAATTCTTGCCATGAATATGGCCTATGCTGCCAATACGGCGTAAAGAAACCACCAATCAATCAATCTTATTTCTCCCTGACCTATCGGTGAGTCTTGTCACCGCTATTTTTTTTTTCAGGACTGCATACAATTGTGAATTTTTTTTAGAAATAGGTCTAAAATGCTCCGGAGCTCAATTTGGCAAAAAATGCAAAATTTTGAGAAATTTTAAAATGACACAGAAAATCACCCGCACAAGATAATTGCATGAAATTTTCCAGGCTTTGTTAGGCTCGATATCTTCTTTCTATTAACATTATATAAAATTCACTTTGATATATGTGAATTATTTTAATTTTACAATGATTATGATCAAATCTGGCAAAATGCTAAATTTTGAGTAAGTTTAAAACGACACAGAAAATCACCCATACAAGATAATTGCATGAAATCTTCAGGCTTTATTATCATCAATATGCTCTTTTTATTTACAGTATATAAAATACGCTTTGACATGTGAAATATTTTAATTTTACAATGATTGTGATCAAATCTGGTAACAAAATTCCTAATTTTGAGCAAGTTTGAAAGGGGTCTCATTCACCAGCCGCACACGAGATCTTGGTTGTGGGAATGCAAATGAGGCTGGCTACCTCTGACAAACCACACGGAGCACATATTAAATAACCGAGGGCATTGACATTTTCTATGGTGGTTGACTAGAACAAAAGTGATTACAGAGTTGGAGAGGTGGATAATTAGGCTGTATAAGTCTCATTTTGATAGGTCAGTGGATTAAGTTAATATAACAAATTATACATCAATGGAAAGCTGAGATCATGAACTTTATTCTGATTTAAATATTTTAATCCGGGAGTGACTTTTTGAGGAGATATGATCAAAGGAAAAACCTAGATTTTTCAGTTTTTGTGTGTCTGTTTTTCTATTAATTTTGAATAAAATAGACGTTTTGCATTGCGCGTACCGGCAAACTCAAAGCATTGTCAATGGCCGTTTTGGCCCACTAGTACCGACGCGCCACCAAGTGTCGGAAAAATTAACTATGCCACATGTCCCCCATTGGACTAGTGCTGCCCAGCAGTGAAAATTAGTGTTAATACATTTATCCGTTATGTGCAGGGTAAATAAATTCATGGACAATCCCCCCCACACCCAACAAAGATGATATAATTCATATGCCCATAACACATTAACAGTGGGGTTGCTTAAAGAACTACTGAGAAGTGAGATGTATTTGATAGGGAATGGTTAAAAACATGTTTCCCTAACCTGTATTTCGTTGACCTACATTGTATGCATGGTAGTGCATGTGTGTTGTAAGGTGCATTACCATATGCTATTCTCCTTTTTTATTGGTAGTGACTACCTGAGCCGTGCTTTTTGTCCGGAAGGTTCGATTGTGACCCCTGAACAATAGAGGTGTTCCAAGTTAGCTGGTTCCAAGTTAGAATGTTACGCTGTGCGGAATATTTTACACTGTGTTATGGCTTCAGCTTAAATACCGGAAGTTAGGAGTGGTACCACGTCCATCCCTATCCTCCACTAGTCATAATAACCACATGGTGCCTGATGACCAAACTGGTATGTTTCTTACGTAGATTGGTCGCAATGCTGCCTTCCCGCCCCCCCCCCCCCCCCGAATCCTTGTTTGTGTACATTAGTTGAAGTTGCATAGTCCAATGGTGTTGAGTTTCTGTAATTTTTCTGAGATAAATAGAGTAACCTGATCGGTATAATCGACCCTACTTTACCTTCAAGTCCTGTTTATTTTAAACAGTTATGTTTTAAGATATTTGAAGTGCAAACATGTTAAATTAGTTTTGGCAAGGCTTTAGCAGTAACAGGTTCTATTAAATTGCCTCAGTATTCCCTGCTATGTGACAACAAATGCTTAATATGTGCATCAGTATCTAAGTTAGATATGTAGAATCAATTCCAGATAATTGTTTTGGTTTTGAAAATGTCATCCTTCATCGGACTATGCAAGGGAAATTTCAATCGCGGACAATTGGTCTTCATTCCATTGCTCCTTGCCCTATCCTAGTAATGCAGAGCCCCAAGCTCGGTAACAAGTATACATTTTTAAGTCACTGGTTTGACTTGACCTGGGTTCGACTACTCATGAGTAACATTTGTCCACTAGCCTCGTGGATGTCCAGCACCAAACGAGGTGCTGCCCCCTGGTGCCTCGAACTGGCAGTCTGTGGTCGACTAGGGTTACATAATTAGTGCCTCACCCTGGGTTACAAGCCAGGGTCCAGCAACAGAGTTAGTATTTTCTACTACCGTAAAACCTCAGTTATTGCACAACTTAGATAGCAGGCTCCGGTTTTGCTACTCTAATTCCTGAGTCACAAACAAGTGTTCAGAAATGAGCCCAATGTGATCTCGAAGAACTTTCTGATGGATTTCAAATATTTTATTCTCATTCATGCCCAAAGAACATCTCAAGTTGACCGTTTGATGTCTGAAAAGGAGGTATTCTCTCACTCACTCACTCACTCACTCACTCACTCACTCACTCACTCACTCACTCACTCACACTCACTCACTCACTCACTCACACTCACTCACTCACTCACTCACTCACTCACTCACTCACTCACTCACTCACTCACTCACTCACTCACTCACTCACTCACTCACTCACACACACACACACACACACACGCGCACACACACATACACTCCCGTCCCCATCCCCTGCCCTCCCCTTCCCTTCCATTCCCTTCCCTCACCTTCCCTCCCATCCCCTCACCTTCCCTTTACCCCCCCCCCCCCCCCTTCCACTATTTGATGGCTATGTCGATGTCTGAGGGCGAATTAAGCCTCTAGTGCAACAAGATACAAACCCTCAGAAAACCCTGGGAAGTTGCTGATAGATGGTGCAGCTGCTGGCTCCGGTTAACTACAGTGCATGAGATGTAGCTTTCCTCTAAGTGCTGCTCAAAACCTGCAGACTGACAGCCTGTGTAGGGAGGTGAGCAAGTGAGTTGTTCCGGTTTAAGCTGTTTGGTACCTTGTGGTAGTTAGGGGTGCACGTGGTGCCCCCTGGTGTACATAAGTAGAGACCAGCACTTGAGCACCCGAAACCAGGCACTCAGCTGCACCATTAGGCGAACTTTGCATGAAAAAGAAATGTCGCTGGGATGAATGACAACCATAACTAAATCTGATTTTTTTGTAGACCCCAAAAACTGCTTTGGTATGAATCAACTGTAAATAAGAGGTGGCGCTCCTGGTTCCACAACCAGTATTGATCTATTTTGAAGTAGAGTTGATTAAATGGGAAAGAATGCAAAAAAATAAACACCAAGATGGCAGCTACTGAATGCTCTCGATTCTAAGTATTAATCTATAGCCGTGTTCACACGGGCAAAATATAAAGCGATTTAGACAAGGTGAATCATATGAATCGATTTAGTTTGAAAGTGTTTCGCGTTCACACGGGCAGTGCTTTGAATTGGTTTAAGGCGGAAGTGGATATCTGCGCATGAGCAAGTCCAGACTAACCAGCGCCAGTTTGGGTTCGTCGACGTTGGCACGAGAGTGTGGGTTCGACCTAGATATGTATGGACTGAATCGTATTGGTTTGGAATAGTCAAAACTTCTGCTGGGCATTGAAACCCTAAAAATAAATGATGAAAAAAATATATGTGCACCTCTAGCACGTTCATAAAGCAAATTTACCGGAAAGTCAACAAACTCAGGTCTCGACTGTCACATCCTTAAACCGCCTCAAGTAAGTCGGTTGCGTTCACACGGGAAAAATAAATCGGTTCACAGAAATCGACTCACGAAAACTACCTCGACAAGTGGTTTACACTATCCGGATCACAGGAATTGATTCAGCCCTAATTCGACTCAGACGCCCGTTCACACGGGAAATCTAACCCAAACTATACAAGTCGATTTCTACGAATCGATTTACATTCCCCGTGTGAACACGGCTTATATGTCATACATTCTTCACTCCAAAGGTAGCAGGATATGATAGATAAGCATTTGAACATTTGTAGCACATTGGATTTCAAATTAATGTGGTTATGTCCAGAACAGCCCCATGGCAGGGTTGCTGGAGTAACTCGAGGAGCCCTGTCAATGGGCGATGTATAAGCATTACTGTAAGTATAAAGGCGTGGAAGGGAGATTATTGTTATTATATTGCGTTACCAGTGGTGCCACCGATCCTAACTATGGACGCTCATTCGACCGAGAATTGTTCTTGTGAAGGTTAGACTACAGCTTAATATCCCCTATGACAGACACTACATTATCTCAATCCACTTGTTATGCGCCTTTCTTCTTTGTACTGTTCCGTCTCCTGTGCTGGTAGATCGTGGGGTCGTGGGTTTGAACCCTGGCCGAGTCAAACCAATGACTTAAACATTGATACTTGTCGCTTCCTAGCCAGGCGCTTGGCATTATTAGGATAGGGCAAGGACGGGTCTGCTGAGTGTCAGGATAATGTGACTGAGTGGGATACCAGGTCATGGTGCCAGCGGCCTGGTTTCCCAGTGGGACAGCACTATAAAGTTACCATGAGTGCGCACTGTCACAAGTCGGTACCCGTCCTGATATGATCTTAGATGTTGCTAGGGTGTAAAACAACACCAAACAAACATAAAATCTTTGTACTGTAGTCGGCCTTGATATACATATATTGCCATTTAGCCCGGGAACCTGTCACTCGACTGAATCTTCTCACCATGGAGGGCTATCCTGCAAATGGCTAAAGCTTCATTGTCCGATTAAATAAAAAAACAAGTGATCTAAATTGGATTCTACACATCTAACTTAGATAACATATCCACTTATTAAGCATTTGTTGCTGCATAGAAGGGAATGAGTTTAATGGAACCTGTTAGTGTTACTGCAGATGCCTGTGGTGTCAGAGCTTTGGCAAGTTTGCCTCAACTATTGTGCATGTTTGCACTTCAAA
The DNA here is from genome assembly GCA_030323885.1 of Branchipolynoe longqiensis. Lineage (NCBI taxonomy): Eukaryota > Metazoa > Annelida > Polychaeta > Phyllodocida > Polynoidae > Branchipolynoe > Branchipolynoe longqiensis. The sequence goes on along the minus strand of CM059187.1, from coordinate 4,257,844 downwards.
TATCTCACAAGTTAGTTATTTAAAATAAAGGTTAGTTCAAACTGAACTACATTATAACAATCACCCTACTATATTTATCTAAAGAATTGACAGAAGCCCAGAACTATCGATCTATGCAATTTTAATACAAATAAATAGTCACAGCTTCATCACAGAGGCTCTCTGCTTAGGTTAGGCCACGTGGAACTGCTGGATTAATGACAGTTCCATAAATGTGCCAGCCCCGAGCAAGCGTGGTCAATGACGGTAGTTGTGACTGGGAATCGGTGCCGTCTTGTTTGTGCACCTTTTATACAGATGTCGTGTCTCGAATAATGGCGGCCGGTGTGTGTGTGTGGGAGGGGGGGTGCACACAAGATGTACAAACCGCCGGTGGGCATATTACTACAGCGGCACAGCGCCGCCTTGTGGCCGTGCGTGAAGGTGAACAGTGGGCGCCCTCCTTGTGGATCAGTAGGAGACGGGGTGGGGGGTGGGGGGGGGAGGACGCGCAGAGTGTAGTCTCTTTGGCGACGTCCCCACCGCCCCGGGCTGTCAGCTTGTTCGGCGCATGCGCAGGAGAGGCTGCTCTGACGTAGGGTGGGGGTGGGGGTGGGGGGTAGGTAGAACTAGGTATGGAGGGCCGTGTGTGGTCGAGGAGGAGGGTGCAGGTGGGATGTGGTTGGGGGGACCTGTAGGTGGGTGGGAGTTTGGACGCGTGTGTGTGGTGGGGGCCGGGGGGGGGGGGGTGCAGCAGCAGACATTCCTCCTCCCCCACGCCTTACTGGACCATGAATGTTGCCATAATTCTTCGAATGTCTAATCCCCAAACCATCACCACCCCCGTCACCGTCACCATCACCATCACCATCATCCCCGCAACCCCCGCTTTTGTCCCTTCATCCTGAACTTAAATTTGATGCTTCGAAGTCTGAATATAACACTTTAATGAAACCAATAAAATGGGCCCTCCCTGCCGAACCAATTGGACATTAGTTCCTAACTTGTTTTTACAAGTAAAACTGCTCCAGAGTAAGTTTTGCCGGCCTGGAGGTGGTCTGGTGCCGGCCGCTGTGGCCGCCTCCTGCAGCCCCAGGCACCGCCCGCCACCACTCATTAATGCCATCAGGCCGCGCTGGGCGGGCCTTTGAAGTGCCGGTCCGTCAGGGGGCGCTGCCGGGCACTGTTTACGCGCGGTCAGAGTCTGCAGCGGCACTGGTACCTGAATGTGTGCGGGGGGGGGGGGAGGATCATGGGTGGTTTATGTGGAGATGGGCAGACGACATTTAAACTCGCCTTTGCGCGCCTGCTCGCAGCGCCACCTGCTGGCTTGGAAGTGCGCATGTGTCCGGTGATGTCATCACGCTGTATTTGACTAATGTTAGTAGTTTAAAATGCGCCCAATGGTTTGTAATCACGTAGCCGACCCACATATGTAAAGTCACATCTCTCAGCTGTTATTCGCTGTCGAACTATGTTCCAGCCGCTTCATCGGGTGGTCGGAAGGGTGGCCGAATTGCCATAATGCAGAAGGTCAGGAGTTAAACCCGGTCGATACAATCCAATGACTTACAAAATGTAAAACCCCAACAAACAAGCAACCTTCATAGTGCCAGTTGGCGAGGCAAATGTCACTCGTGTGTCACTAATGCGCAGTAAATACATAACATAAAGGACGCTGACATTTGTAGCCTGGTGATGGGTGACGCGCTGTGCAGAGTCGGGGAGAACGCATCCGCTCACACACCTTTATGCCCATGTGCATCCGCGATCCGGTGCACCCTACATTTACGAATGGCATTCCTACAGGGATTACTGTGTCTTCTTTACTCTGCCATTATTACCTCAAAGTCATCCCTCCGCTCCAACATAACCTACCTGCCTTGCTGTGTTTCTGTGTGTGCATGCACCCAAATGGACCCATTCGCCATTGACTTTATTTGCGTCTGTTCTGAATATTCGCTTTTGCTTTTCATCAAAGTCACATTCTATCCAAAAAAATCCATTTCTGCTTTGTTTTGTTGACTTTAAAAAAAAATCGAAGATGAGTAGGCCGCGTGTGTTAATGGCGTTTGATCACCGGCCATTTCCGAGTAGGTAGTGAACGCCCACTGGTTAACGGATCAGCGGTGCAAAGCAGGCCGGGGCCATGTCCACCCCACCCCTCATTAGAAGTCAAAGGGTTAAACAGAACACAAGAAGTTAGGTGACGGGGGCAGGGGAGGAGAGGAGAGGAGGCGAGGGAAGACAACCAAAAAGTGCGCGCAGTGGTGCTGGGAACGCGCCTTGTGAGCGCGCACGTCGTAATGTCTCCGCACGCCTCGCCTCGCTGTGGGCATGTTAATTATAGGCATGCTGCAGTGTGTGTGGGGGTGGGTGGGTGGGGGGCCCCGCGAGCAGCTCGCACTTTGATAAACGTCTGCTGGGACCGCGGAGGTGGCGGAGGCGGAGGTGGAGGCGGCAGGTCCCGGGGACGGGGGACAGGGCCAGAGCCCGCCCAAATTGAGCTAATTGTACCTCGCTTCTTGAGGGGCCAATGAAACGAGCAGGTAGCTGATACAGGTCACACGGACGCTGTGAAGGCGTGCCTTCAACACAGCCACACAGCCGCGTAGGCCTCTGCTTGGCGTTTGTGTGTGCGCGCGCGCGTGCGGATTAGGGTGTGTCGGTGGATGAGTGTTTAGGTGGGTGCATCTCTGGGTGAGTAGGTATAGTTCAGTGTGTAGGGGTGAGTATAGGTTACTATGTGTGGTAGTGGGTGGGTGAGTGTGCCTGCCTGGTTATATTTGTTTAATCGTTGCGCTCTCTGGTGGACTTTTTTAAGGCGGGCAGTTTGTACGCCTCCACTCGGCGCTGATGTTCTGATGGCGTCCGTGGGACGCGCAGTTGTCAGGTGAGCAGCTCGCCACATGGGAGCCGCCCCGCCCCGCCCCGCCCCGCCCCGCCCCGCCCCGTCGGCCGTCTGGCAGCGTGCGAGCTGATAGAGGCGGGCGTGCGAGCTGATAGAGGCGGGCGGGCCGCAGCACCCGCAGCGTACACGGAGGGAGGGGGGGGGGGGATTGTCGCAACTTGCAAGGAGCTCCCGCTCCGAGCCCCATGACTGCGGCTATGTGCTCGTGGATCAGATGCCATGATGGGGGTGGGGGCGGGGGGGATGGGGGCTCCCTTTGTGGCCGTCCCCTCTCACACCCACCTGCTGACGACCAATCAGCATCCAGCCCGCTGCTTTCCACCTTCCCAAGTGCCAGCTCCCCCTCCTCCCCGACACACCCTCTCTCCCTACTGTAGCCGCACCCCTACCGCACATCACCCTTTTAAAAACGTGTGACTATAGCCATAGGTAAGGCGAGGAAGTGTGACTATAGCCATAGGCAGGGAAAGGAAGTGGGGCCGTAGCCATAGGTAGGGGAAGGAAGTGTGACTAGCCATAGGATGGGGAAGGAAGTGACTATCGCCATAGGTAGGCGAAGGAAGAGTGAATATAGCCATTGGTAGGGGAAGGAAGTGTGACTAATCATAGGATGGGGAAGGATGTGTGACTAGCCATAGGTAGGGGAAGGAAGTGACTATCGCCATAGGTAGGCGAAGGAAGAGTGAATATAGCCATTGGTAGGGGAAGGAAGTGTGACTAATCATAGGATGGGGAAGGAAGTGTGACTATAGCCAGAGGTAGGGAAGGAACTGTGACTAGCCATAGGTAGGGGAAGGAACTGTGACTAGCCATAGGTATGGGGAAGGAAGTTTGACTATTGCCAAAGGTAGAGGAAAGAAGTTTGACTTGCCATATGTAGGGGAAGGAAGTGTGACTGTAAGCCATAGGTAGGGGAAGGAAGTGTGACTATAGCCATAGCTACGGGAAGGAAGTGTGACTATAGCCATAGGATGAGGAAGGAAGTGTTACTAGCCGTATGTAAACATATACGGATTTTCTGTTCGGATTTATATAATGGCAAAGAACATTATTATTCTCGGGCGATGGAGCGGGGATCATGATTATGTAACAGAGAAGCAATGGGTGCCCCGCTCACTTTGTGACATAAACGCCTATGTGGAAATGTGATAACACATAGCAACAGAGATTGTGATGTGATGTTCATACTTTGAGACAGTTAATAATTATTTAAATGTTCCCTTCAGGCACCAGAAAGAGTGCCATTGAAGGAGAGAAGCATTGATATATGTTTGTTGTAAATGTTGACAACTACTTGTTGGCTGTGTGAGTCCAGTCACCTGAATTCCTTATACCTGACACACATGAAGCACTCCATTTCAATGGCTGTAGGCACTGATTCTTATAAATACACCAGCAAGAGTCATGAAGATCTATGTGGGCAGTTGGTAGGGAGTGAGGGTGATATGTTGCTAGTAGGTGAACAGGAGTTGATGCCAATAAACAATAAAGCACAAACTCTTCACTGTCAATCTTGCGCGACTTGTCTTCCTTTCTTCCTTATGAGTTGTTGAGAGTAATTACAGGTGGGGACTGACAGACAGTTGTCAGAACACACCTGTGGAGCATAGTAATGTTGGGGTTCAGACGGCTGAGTCCCGACATATTACAAATAGGGAGGGGAAGGAAGTGTGACTGTAGTCATAGGTAGGGGAAGGAAGTATGACTAGCCATAGGGAGGGGGGGGGGGGCAAGTGGGACTGTAGCCATAGGTAGGTCTGTGTGACTATAGCCATAGCTAGGGTGTGTGACTATAGCCATAGCTAGGTGTGTGTGGCTATAGCCATGGCTAGGTGTGTGACTAAATCCATAGCTAGGGGGTGTGTGACTAGCCATAGCTAGGGGTGTGTGACTATAGCCGTAGCTAGGGGGACTATATAACCAAGCAGGTTAATAATGCTAGAAGTGGATATCATTTGGGTGGTGCATCGGGCAGTGCCTGGGTCCGTTTAGTGTGTGCGTGTCAGACACACCCCCCTGATGACACAAGGACACTCCCCATGTGTTCCCTTTCACATTCAACAGTTGTCTTTGACCTGAAACCTTGTGGAGTCTGAGCCATTGAAGTAGTAACACCGACATAAGGTGGCAACAGACAATGAGCACAACGCGTTGTGCATCACGTGGGGTTTGTAGTGGAATCCTTGGTCTGGGGGGAGGCGAGGGGGGCGGGGGTACACGATCTACATCCCTCCCAGGTATTCATCCCAACAGATTGTGTGCGTGTGGACAGCATCTCTCCGCCCTGGTGGGCGTCGGGCGTCGGAGGGATGGGGAGGGGAGGGTGGCGGGCGTCGGGCAGGTGGGGGGGGGGCAACTTTTTGCCGCGTCCATCGGCTCACCCTGCTGCGCCATGGCCCTGCCCGTAATGGCGGGGGGGGGGGGGGGGGAGATGTCGGGGGTGCCATAATACTCGGCAGGGTGTGAATTAAAAAGTGAGTGTGTAAAGTGGATGATGGCCTCCTGACGCAGTCCTCGCCTGGAGTCTGCCCCACATACCTGCGTGCCTTTGCGCAACACCCCCCCCCCCCCCCCCCACCCCCCCACCATACCGCCCCGCGGCGTGCTGAGGGAGTGCCGGTGCACTGTGGGACACTCCGTCTGGGAGACTCCGCCTCTGTGTGCTGCGCGAATGACAAGTCAGTACTAGCACCACCTACCGTATTCCCGCAGGTAGGTGACTCGATGAGAAAATTCAGTGCTAGGAAGCATGGCAGGATATTGACTAATCCAAGGTATCTATGTCATCTCAACAAGCATCGGTTAATTTGAGTAAAGCTGCATAATACGATGAAAGTATCAGATTTGTCAAAATAAAAACTCTGATCCTACGTATCCTGCTAGGATACTAATGCCCTTATGTTGCTGCCTAGAAGGACAGGAGGAGTCAATTTAATAAAACCTGATACTGCTGAAGCCTAAGGTTCCAATTCAAATATTTCCAAAGTTAACCATTTATTATACTTTTATAGTGACTTCAAACTAAAGTATGGTAGATTATAGCCACCCACCTAATATATTGACATATATTCTTTTGAAGGTCATTGCTACATTTATAACTTAAACAAGTCCAGTTGAGTTAAGGCTGAGGGCTTCTTCCTCCCGTAGGTAGGTGCGCCCCCCCCCCCCCCCCGCCACACACCTTCTCCCTCCACTAGGGGCGCTAGTGGCGCGTGTAGTGGCGATGTTGGGAGAATTTACAGCCGCATCCAGCCCGGCGGCAGCACTTGGTGGGAGCGGAGAGTTAGTTCAGTCAGAGCAGCTGAATCTGTGTGTCCTCCCCCCGCCCCCACCCGACCCTCCCGGCGACCATTATTACACGCAGCGACATCTAGAGGATTCGTGCACTGAGTACGATGGGTATTTGTAAATAATATATATAATGTATTAAGAGTATAAAGGGGCCGAAGTAAACTTGTTCTTTATTATTTATATTTGCATCACGGGGTGCTATTTGTTATTTACTTCATTGCATTTGTTTTATTCGCTGCGGGTCAGCACCCTTGCTGCGATGCTGGCGCCAGACTGCTAGTTCTAACGTCACTTGAGCTCTAATTTTAAACTATAGAAATGCACCAAGAAATGCAGAAACAGCAGTGTTTAAGAACTACTATAAAATAATGTAACGTAGAAATATAACGTGTGGGAGTAAACAGGTTAGCTATAAAAGTCATGACCAGCGTGATCCTATAGGAGTGGCTGCACAGCATCACTCCGATGTTCACAGGCAAAATGCTGGCTGGCGATGCATTTTTCCTTAAGGGGCTGTCACATTAGGGTTTTTTGCGGGAGCGTATGGCGGCGTAGGCGCGTTACGTCATATACATCGGCATACGCTACTCATACGCTACTCATACGCCGCCAGATGCCGGCTTATGAGGCATACGCCGCCATACGCTTTCATAAATCCGTCCGTCCACATTTTTTTGTGCATGCTCAAAAAATCTCAACCTATGAGAGCGTATGGCCCATACGCTACTCATACACCGACATACGCTCCTCATACGCCGGCATACACTCCTCGTACGCTAGGGGTACGCCGGCATAGGTTTTTCATACGCTCAACTTGTGTCACCGGCGTATCTCTAGCGTATGTAGCGTACGCATAACCTACGAGTTACGTATGGGAGCGTACTCATAGCGTATGCACAGCGTATGCACAGCGTATGCACGCTACTCATACGCGCATACGCTATGCGTACGCTACTCGTACGCTCCACATGCCAATCAAAACTGTCAAAAAATGTCACAGCACGCTCCCACACGCTCCTCATACGCTCCTCATAGGTTCCACATAGGTTCCACATACGCTCAAAACCAGCCAAAAGGTCACCAAATGTCATCATAGGCCGGCACGCGCAGGACCTACGTAGGTTTTCAATACGCTCCCGCCATATGCCGTAATGTGACAGTGCCTTTAGTTTAACACAAGTAACTATATGAACGTGTCTAAATATATAAGCTTAAAACAATAGCATGATTAGACCTCAGCCTTACTAGCAACTAATGAAAAGCAGTTACAACTCATAAAAAAAGAACACAAATTATTACTAAAACAACATTCTAGATTTGAATTTTGGACTAATGCTGCTCAGCAGTTATCCGTTATGGGCAGGGTAAATATATTCATCACAAACAAAAATATATATATATATGTGATGCATATTATATATATTATGCATATATTATTGTATACATGCTATACCACACCACACCACACCACACCACACCACTCCCTACAGTGTCTAGTTCTTGTTCTTGTTCTTGTTCTTGTTCTGCCTCCACTAGGTGCGGTTAACGGCTTATTTAGTGCAAGTTATGTTTTTTATAGCGATGAGATGATCTCGCCCTGCCCGGGCCCCTGACACACATCTCTGACTGTTTGACCGGGCGCAGTGGCTTACTCGGTAGAGCGTGGGCCTCGCGTGCGGAAGTTCGGGAGTTTAGTTACCGGTCGAGTCAAACTAATGACTTTACAATTGATACTTGTCGCTTCCTAGGCTGGCGTTCGGCATTAATAGGATAGGGCAAGGACTGGTTAGTGCAGTGTCAGGTTAATGTGACTGAGTGGGATATCGGGTCATGGTACCGGTGGCCTGATTTCCCAGTATGGCAGCACTATAAAGTCACCATGAGTGTGCACTGTCACAAGTCGGTACTCATCCTGATATGACCTTAGATGTTGCTAGGACGTAAAACAACAAAAAAACAAGCTGAATGTCGCAACATATGTTAATTGTTATTGGCGCAAACTTCGCTCGTGGGGGGGGGGGGGGGTGAGACTGAGACATGGCGGGCGAGACTGGGTGGGACTGTTAGCAGAGTGGGGTGGGCAGTGAAGGAGTGGCCAACATCAGAGGACTCACCATAACCTAATAATAGTAATATACCACTGTCACATAATCCTAACACTGAGCCAATTGTGTATTGCGTAGCCTAGCAATGCCGTGCGCCAAGGTAGCGATAAGTATGTTTGCTGAGGCTGCATAGTCTGATGAAATATCCAATTTTCAAAGCCAAACCTATTATCTAGATTTGATTTTACATATCTAACTTTGATACTGATGCACTTATTAAGCATTTGTTTCTGCGTAGAAGGCAATACTGAGTAAATTGAACAGAACCTGTTACTGCAGAAGACTAATTTCCCATGTTTGCATTCAAAATATCTCAAAAGTCTACCATTTAAAATAAAAGTAAGTTTGAACTAAAGTAGATACTAGTGATCAATCTAATCTCAGAAAAAATACAGAAATTCAAAACCATCGGACTATGCAACTGTAAGTCTTTGGGTTTGACTCGGCCGAGGATCGATCCCACAACTTATTTTTTACCACGCGGGAAGCAGGCGCTCTACCCATCAGGTGGGTTCTGACATGTCATGGGAGGGAGAGGGGGGGGGGGCGTCCGGGGAGGGGGGCTGGGACTAGGATCGGAAATTGGACGGGGGACGGGAACAGGGAGTGGAGCGGCTTGTTCCGGCCGATGAGCAGGGACGGGCGGCCGGGGAACAGCGGCCGGGGAACAGCGGCGAGGAACCGGGGGAGATGGCGGAGGGGGGGTAAAAGAGCGGCCTCCCTCACACGGGAGATTTATGGCGAGCCTGCTTGCCCTAATCGGGCAGTAAGTACTCACGTCAGCCTGGCGATCACCCCCCACCCCCCACCCCTCCCAACACACACGCACACGACAGTCGGAACCCCCGTCCTGTAACCAACACTCCGTCACTTCCGAATGAAGCGAGGCTCCTGGCCATGGTTGCCCGGCGGGATCCGTCCGGCGTCTAGTTCGGCTGTCTGTCACCGCGTGGCAGCACTGAGTGGCGCGTCGACTGCCGCTCGCTGCTTCGGCACGGCCTTGCCCGTCCTTACAGGCCCGCCGCGGGAACTTGTGTGACAACTAGTTTAGTAGTCTGAAATAGGATCATTAGACTGGCCTATGGAACTTGTGTGACAACTAGTTTAGTGGACTGAAATAGGATCATTAGGCTGGCCTATGGAACTTGTGTGACAACTAGTTTAGTAGACTGAAATAGGATCATTAGGCTGGCCTATGGAACTTGTGTGACAACTAGTTTAGTAGTCTGAAATAGGATCATTAGGCTGGCCTATGGAACTTGTGTGACAACTAGTTTAGTAGTCTGAAATAGGATCATTAAACTGTCCTATGGAACTTCTGTGATAACTAGTTTAGTAGACTGAAATAGGATCATTAGGCTGGCCTATGGAACTTGTGTGACAACTAGTTTAGTAGACTGAAATAGGATCATTAGGCTGGCCTATGGAACTTGTGTGACAACTAGTTTAGTAGTCTGAAATAGGATCATTAGGCTGGCCTATGGAACTTGTGTGACAACTAGTTTAGTAGTCTGAAATAGGATCATTAAACTGTCCTATGGAACTTCTGTGATAACTAGTTTAGTAGACTGAAATAGGATCATTAGGCTGGCCTATGGAACTTGTGTGACAACTAGTTTAGTAGACTGAAATAGGATCATTAGGCTGGCCGATGGAACTTGTGTGACAACTAGTTTAGTAGACTGAAATAGGATCATTAGGCTGGCCAATGGAACTTGTGTGACAACTAGTTTAGTAGACTGAAATAGGATCATTAGGCTGGCCAATGGAACTTGTGTGACAACTAGTTTAGTAGACTGAAATAGGATCATTAGGCCGGCCGATGGAACTTGTGGGACGCACTGGGTTGGGTTTATACTGCATCAACAGTCGATGTATTCAAATAAAATGAATGTATGTCTTATGAGTTTAACTAAGTTTAGAATTCTGTAATGCGATCAATGGGCTGTGTTTGGGCCCGACTTCCATGCGCGCTGTGGCAACTTGTGTGACACACCGGGTCTGGTTTAGGGTTATTCTGCATCAACAGTCGGTATGTTCAAATAAAATAAGCGAATTGTGACTTTGGATAAAGTTTAGTAGTCGGAAACAGGATTATTAGGATGGCCTAATATGGCGCCTTGTATGACGTCATAACCCAATAGTAGAATCACAACTCGGTAAATTAGTTTTGCCAAGGCCAATAGGTTGTCGTTGTGTACAGTGTCTGATTGTGATTAATTTACATTTGAGAGAGGCAGGACGCTGTGTAACTAAAAACAGATTAGTGTTAACAAATACTGGGCGAGTCTACAGTTAGGGAAAAGTACAAAACGGGTAGGTGGGTTGAACTCTGACAAGAAGTGATCTGCTTATGTGAATTCTTTGTGTTGAGAACTGGAAAGGGCAATCAGGAGCTGTGACTATGGTGGGGATGCGCCACCAGGTGTTTGGGAAATAGTGAGTAAGTCGTAGACCACAGAGTCTGGGAGAGACCACAATTTACGCTATTTATGCTCGTATAATCATTATTCATCACACTGATATTGAATGTAAAATTTGATCGCCGGAGTGATTTGTATGTGTAAGTTGGAATATACAATCCAAATATAGCATCTACGATAAATTTATTTAACTCTATGATCCAATTATTTTATATTGTCGGGAAAAGAATTTTTATTTATTTATTTATTACTTTGATGACATTTGTAAGGAATTTGTAGCCGTGTATACCCAGTCCAGTTTCAGATATTTGCATTCAGCGTGTGGACTACCTATGTAGTGTCTTTGTGTTGACTGTAGCAGGATGCGTCAGTAGGTGGATGCGCCTACCAGTGCCATTTGTGACAGCAGTAAGTAAGTATGCTCCAAGTGTGCGCGTCCAGTGTCTACTTGCACATGTCAACTACACCCGGATGTAGTCATAACGAGCCACTTTAATACTAGCCAAGCGCACGTTGTTACTTAAGTGGGTCCTGTCTAATGATGCTGTTATTAATAACGATAATACTGTGCTAAGTCCTGTAACCGCCTCCATGTGAATGTACATACGTGTGTCGCATCTGCCCAAGCAGTCTGCCTTCTGGTATTTAAGACTTCTCCAATGCAGCCTGGTTTGTCCTAGACAATGTCTGTATTGGACTTGTTAGACTATGCTGGACTGAACTTTGTGGTCTCTCCCAGACTCCGTGGTCTATGACAGACTCACATTGATCTGTGCTAGACTTCGTGGTCTATCCCAGACTCACATCGGTCTGTCCCAGACTCACATTGGTCTATGATAGGCTTGCATTGGTCTATAATACTCACATTGGTCCATAATAGACTCACATTGGTCCATGATAGGCTCACATTGGTCCATGATAGACTCACATTGGTCCATGATAGACTCTATCGACTGGCATTGGTCTATGTTCGACTAATGTTCTATGATAGACTAATGTTGATCTATGGTAGGGTCATGTCAGCCTATGATAGGGTTACGTCAGCCTATGATAAACTAACATCAGTCTATAATAGACTCGCATCAGTCTATGGCAGACATCGGTCTATGATAGACATATTGGCCTGTGCTAGACTCACATTCGTTTAAAATAGACCCACGTTTGTCTATGATTGATTCACAGCAGTGAACGGTATACACATTAATCTAAAGCAGATTCACATCGGTCTATGGTAGACCAATAACAAACTAGTGTGTTTGTTTGGTCTATGCTTTCATGCCAGTGTGGTCTGTCTGACTGAATGTGGTCTAAGTGCGACTAGTGGGTCTATAGCAGACGGTGTGGTTTAGCCTGGTGTTATTTCTCGCCTGCTCACCGCTTCTCCCTTCCACGTGTCAGTCCACCACCTCAGAAACCCTTGTTCACTTTGTGCAGGTTTGAACTGAGACTTTGCTGAACAGACTCTTTGACGCACGCCCGGGTCTACCACACAAAACTAAGTAAAAATGAAGGTATGTAGAGGTTTCGTGTCCTCTCCGTCATAACCCCTAGACTAGCCTCTAGACTAATGTAAGCCTAACAACTAACCCACGGTAAGCCTAAAGCCTGCAGCTTCTAGCGTGACCTAAAAACCTGTGTGCACCTCACTCAATAAATCTACTTGTGTATGGACATTTGTGGCAGCCTGAGGACAAACCGAATAAGGCTGTTTTATTTCGGTTATTGTACCTAGTTTTATAAACAAAGTTTAGAACCCCATTTAGGTCCTTACTGTTCTATTCTGTTAATTATCCACAAGTTACAAAACTCCTAACGTAGTGACACTTACAAACCATTGCAGTTGAAAGAAACAAAGTACAGATTTCTTATGGGTTTCCGAACAGTTGATTGATATTTTCGGGCCTTTCTATTTCAAATTTTCAAATCGACTGGCACATTGGTTTAATTATCTCAGTAATTCTGGTATTGAAGCTAGATTAGTTCTATTTCGCTAACACAAACAATTCTGGCAGGACGCTAAAAAATATATATCGACCTATCTAATTTTGGCTTTATTTGAAATCAAAAAGAAGGTTACTGAGATTAACATCGGGAAGTGTTCCCACAAAGTAATTTTTATGTATACATTTTCACTTTAATGCATTAAAAAATGGAAATTAATACTGAAAATCAATTTGAGTCGTCTCAGCCTTTTGTGCCACCAGTTCTGTCACTGCTCCATCTGATTTAAAATTACGAACCGAAAAAGGTCGTGAAGAGCAACTCATCGCCTCCCCGCCTTAGCAAGGCTGACAATGCCGGCCAACCTAGGTCCAACATTGTTGGCCTAGGGTAAGCAACCTTATGGATTGTGACTTATTTGATGTCCCGACAAGTGTGCACCCAATTCCCATGTGGTCCAAGACCCGTGCTGGTCTCACCGACAAGCCGCTGACAGATGACGGCCGTCTGCTCTGGCCATGCTTATTGGTGAATGTGCTCCTGTTGCAGGTGATAGTGCGTAGTGCATGCTGCATCCAGCTTGGTGTAGCTAGAGGCAGCTTGCTTTGTGTTGTCCTGTATTAATATTCTGCATTACTAATTTTCCTCTTGTTCAACCTGCAGCTTGTTGCACAGTTAGAGGCAGCTTGCTTTGTGCTGTACTGTATTGATATTCTGCTTCATTTAATTGCTTGTTGCTTGTTGATAACACATATGTTAATCCTGCTGCACATCTCGCTCCAACTTGACAGATGTCACCATGTTTGACAGTTCGACGTCAGCTTTGTTTTCTTGTTCTCTTTCGGTTATGTTTTAATGCAGCGAAAACTTGTAACATTTATCGCTCGTTTCTTCTGATCACAGGTCAAGGCATATAATAGATTATTTATTGTGGTGTTTAGCTGTACGGGGAGTGGGACTATGTATGTGTGAGGCTGCTTGTTTGATCTCTGCAGCGACAAGCTAAAGTTCAGTTCAGTGATTGACACTTATCGCTTGCAATGTTACCTGGTGTTCGGATAGGGAATTGACTCATGAGCTGCATGGACTCATTGCCTACATGAAATGCAATTGGCCAACTATTGCACTTGGCCAACTATTGCATCATGATTCCATCGGCAGTATTGCTCATTCGACAGCAGGAATGAAAGCTCACCAGCTTTTGATAATTGCTGATTAACTAACACAAAAATAGCAGGAATAGATGATAGCAGTTGGTGAGGCTATGGTGGTTGGTCACTAGTGACAAGGAGGTGGATATTTCCATGAAAACTATGGACAGACTCTCATTGGAACCACAAACATTACTGCAAGTCAGTATTCTCCAAGCGTAGTCCCGTCCTGATATGACCTTAGATGTTGCTAGGACATACAACAACAAACAAACCAAGCGTAGTCTTTGCACCATGACTGACCAGTCATCATACACTGCTTGCTGTTAGGGTTGTTACCCTATTATCGCCCACCTCGACGTCGACCCCCCCCACCACACACACGCACACACACACGCACACACACACGCACACACTTCCACTTTCGTTCCTGTCTGGCAATGAGTTCAGATGTTGCTAGGATTTTTGTTTTAAAACCACCTGTTCATGGTTAATGTAGAGGTGGGGGGTGGGGGTGGGGGGGGGGGGGTGATATTGCCTCAGCGGCTGGGCTCACGTGACCTGTCCGTCTGCGTGGGTGTCTGTTCTCACATGACAAGCCGGCAGTATTGCGTCACGCTGCTGCTTTCCGTGAAAGCGAGGCTCTGCCGGAATGGTGCCGCCCCACCAAGTACACAGCCATACAGCACCGACACTATGTCTCGAAGAGACATCTACTAATGCTAGGTACACACCTACCGTTTTTCCGCACCCACCTACCGTATACGATCTAAAACTCCCCAAAAGTCGTGAGGTGTCCACTCCCCTAGCACACCTAGCGATTGCGATTCCCGACTAAAAACTCAGTTTTAGGGCTAAAGCGGGCCGATGACGATTGCGATTCGCGATTCGAAAAATGAATCGGCCCGTTTTCAGTTTTAAGCGGGTCGGGTCGAGTCGCGAGTTTTAGTGCGCAAATCGTAAACGGTAGGTGTGTACTTGGCATAAGACATCTCAGACAGGCTTCGTGTTGGCACATGAGCATAAACAACTTTTCTCAGCAATATAGGAGGAAATGAAGAGGATTTTCTGTAACCCGTGTCTTGTAAAAGGGGTACTGAAATGCAGCTTCCTCTGTTAATAGACAACCTGCAATCCAACTCTCCCCCCCCCCCCCCCCCCCCCCACCTTACCCGACAATAATAAACAACAGGGGGGAGAGGGAGAATTGTGGTTCAGATATGAGATTAATGCGAACTGTGGATCTGTTTATAATGCCGGTGATTCACGTCTTAGAGGGGGTAGCCAGGGGTGATCATGTGGGGGGGGGGGGGGATTTTGCTGTATACTCACGTACAAAAACTAAACCGCCAAGAAAAACAACAAAAGGCTTGTTGTGTCCTGAGTACGTGTTCCCGTCCTGCTGTGTGTACTTGGTGCTTCTGGCCCAGTCAGGGGCGGGGGGCGGGGGGGGGGGGGAGTTCCAACTGAGGATCCACTCCTTTAGACCCAGCCAGGGCACTGTGTGTAAACAGTGGTATGACATCACGCTTGGCCTTGATGATGTCATCGTGATATTTTGGGAGGTGTCATTGACATACTGGATGAGCATCAGGTATCAGATAGTTTTTTTCTGTTTTTTTTTTTTATGATGAATTTATCTACCCTGCTCATAACGGATATATGTGTTAACACTTGTTTTCACCTCTGGGCAGCACTAGTCCAATTTTATTCAAATCTTTTTTAATTAGTTTTAGCAATTTTGGTTTTCTTGCTTCTGGTTTATGGCTTGTAGCAGTTTGTAGATTGCAAACAGTTCAAATCCTGATTTATCAAATAATTTAATTTTTTTTATAGTTTCCCAAACATTATCAACAGTCGACCTGTCTTTTTTTGACTCATAAGAACTGTATAAAAGTGCGAACTACTTAAAGGCTGGAGTCTCGTTGACAGAACAAACTGATTCGTTCTCCCAATACAGGTTTGAAGAGTTCGGCTGGTGCCTCAGCATGCCAGGTCACAGCCATGATTGGGTAGGATAATGTGACTCAGTGGGTTATCATATCAGAGTGTTGGCGGTATGTTATAGCACTATAAATTTTCTCTGAATGCGTAGTCTCCAGATTTGACCCCAGATGTTCCTTGGATGTCAAACCTCAACCAATCGGTACCGGCATCTGGTGGCTGATAGAGTCTGACCTCCCATCTATAGGTTACACATGGTTACACATAGCCTCGCGTGCCGGAGATGGGGAGTCAAACCAATGACTTACAAAACTGAGAACGGTCATTTCCTAGCCTGGAGCTCAGTATTAATAGGATATGGCAAGGACTGGTTAGCTCAGTGACAGGATAATGTGACTGAGTGGGATATTGGGTCATGGTGCTGGCAGCCAGATTTCCAAGTAGAGTAATACTATACAATCACCATGAGTGCGCACTGTCACAAGTCGGTGCCCGTCATGATATGACCTTAGATGTTGCCAGGCCAGCCAGCCAGCCAACCTACCTCTGGGAAAGGTTTTTAAAATTATATTCTTTTTAAAGAGATTTCCACCACTAACCTGCCTTCTGAGAGCAGTGGAAGAACTAGTGCATCATGCTCTACGGAAAATGTTTATGGTGGCTTTTTGAATGGGGAGACCTACGAATAACTACTATAAATACCAGACAGAGGCTTGTGTTGGAGCAGCCAATCTTACGGCCAGTTTTAAATCTGGAGACTCGCCTTACCATTTTTTAATTATTATTTCACCCATTTAGTTTTTTTAATGGTGGTTAATCTATGCACAGACACTGGAGAAGCCGGACATGGACAAAGGATATCATGTCAGAAAATTATTCTCTGGTGGTTTGATCAATACAGTCAATCCTTATTGATCTGGTCTACCTTATTCTCAATATTCAATGTCGGATTAGCGAGGTAGTCTGATAATCTGTATCATGGACGTAAGATTTCCAGGCAGCATTCGCAGTATTGGTGCATGATCAGACCTAGAAAGGACATGGTATATATATAGAAAAGTTTGTAGTTGACATCTGTAGTCGATTGCTTTCGAACCTGATTATTACTACAGGTGATCTCCACAAGGGCTGGTGGTGGTTCTCTACTCAGTCGCTAAATGTAAACCTGGGATCCATGATGTCTTCGGGCCTGGTTATTACTACAGGTGATCTCCACATGGGCTGGTGGTGGTTCTTTACTCAGTCCGCTAAATGTAAACCTGGGATCCATGATGTCATCGAGCCTGGTTATTACTAAAGGTGATCTCAGCATGAGCTGGTGGTGGTTCTCTACTCAGTCTGCTAAATGTAAACCTGGGATCCATGATGCCTTCGAACCTCGTTATTACTACATGTGATCTCCACATGGGCTGGTGGTGGTTCTTTACTCAGTCTGCTCAATGTAAACCTGGGATCCATGATGTCTTCGAACCTGGTTATTACTACAGGTGATCTCCACATGGGCTGGTGGTGGTTCTTTACTCAGTCCGCTAAAGGTAAACCTGGAATCCATGATGTCTTCGAACCTGGTTATTACTACAGGTGATCTCCACATGGGGTGGTGGTGGTTCTCTACTCAGTCTGCTCAATGTAAACCTGGGATCCATGATGCCTTCGAACCTGGTTATTACTACAGGTGATCTCCACATGGGCTGGTGGTGGTTCTCTACTCAATCCGCTAAATGTAAACCTGGGATCCATGAGGTCTTTTCCTGTGAGTTTAGCAGACCACTCCCTGTTTGTGTTTTTACCGAAGCTGTGCTTTTTGTTTCTGATTTGATTGGTCAAAAGAAGTTTGGATGCAGTCCAGATGGCACAGTGTATGCCTCTTGCTCCATGCTGCGTATGTTTAATTTGTCTGTCGACTTGAGAGTTGGCAATATGTGGTTACATTTCTTTGTCGATGTTAAGGTGTGTGTGTGACCTCATTGTGTGGAAGGTAGTCTATGTTGCTGTTATTTAGTAGTAGTGGCGGAGCCACACTTTACAAAGCAGGGTGTTCAGGATGGCTGAGCTTCAGAAGAGTTTAGCCTGTGGGTATTAAGTCAGGCATGGGCAGGTTGACTCAGTATCGGGATACTGTGACTGAGTCGTATATTGGTAGGCGTGTTCAGTGTGTGGAGGTTCGGGGAGGTGTGTGGGTGGGTAGGTGTGTTTAGTGGATGGTGGTTCAAGGTGTGTGGGTGGGTGGAGGTTCAGGGAGGTGTGTTTAGTGGGTGGTCAATAGGGTGGGGGTAGGGGGGAGTATTTTGCTGTATACTCACAGTACATGTGTTTCGGGGGGTATGTGGGTGGGTAGGTCGGTGGAGGTTCAGGGAGGTGTGTTTAGTGGGTGGATGTTCAAGGTGTGTTTAGTGGGTGGATGTTCAAGGTGTGTTTAGTGGGTGGATGTTCAAGGTGTGTTTAGTGGGTGGTGGTTGAGTGAGGTTAACTTATGAGATATTTGAAGTAAAAAGCTGCCAAATCTTTGGCAAGCACGTCAAAACTCTGACGCCGTAGACTTGAGCAAGATGATGTTGTATTAAATTGGCTTAGTATTAGTAACAACTGTTCAGTAAGTGCCCCAATGTGAGTTCAATATTCACGATCAAATCAATGTAAAATTGTCAGTGTTTCAGTTTAGAAATCTGGCTCCTTTCATCGGACTGTGCAGCTTTAAAATCGGGTCAGAGGTAGGCAGGTGTGTGTAGGTTATTCCGTGTCACTCCCAGCTCAACAATGTTTATATGTATGTAGCTAGCTACTCACCAGTAAGGAATGTACCTCTCCCCTCGTCTCTCCCCCCTCTGTCTCTCTCCCCTCTCTCAGTCTCTCTCCCCTCTCAGTCTCTCTCCCCTCTCAGTCTCTCTCCCCTCTCAGTCTCTCTCCCCTCTCCGTCTCTCCGTCTCTCCCCCGCTCCGTCTCTCCCCCTCTCCGTCTCTCCCCCTCTCCGTCTCTCCCCCTCTCCGTCTCTCCCCCTCTCCGTCTCTCCCCTCTCCGTTTCTCCCCTCTGTTCTCCCCCCTCTCCTCCCCTCTGTTCTCTCCCCCCTCCCCTCTCCGTCTCTCTCCCATCTCTCCCCTCTCCCATCTCTCCCCTCCCATCTCTCCCCCCCCCTCCCTATTGCCCCACCTCTCCCCACCCATCTCACTCACTTGTAAGCTCTATGGGGTAGGGGGCTGATTGTCTGTCTACATGGTTCTGGGACCCCTAGTTGGTACAGGCTGGTTGGTGCCGTCATGCGACGTGCCGGGGTCAGCGCGGAGTCAGCCCGGGGTTAGCGCGGGGTCAGCCCGGGGTCAGGCTTCTGCATGTATGGGTCTTTTAGGCGTGGTTCTCTGTGTTATTTTATTCATTATTTGTGCGTGTTAATCTCAGTAACCTCGGTTGTCAGGTGCACTAAACTTATTCACCAGTCTGAACTAATGGTGATTGGGTTGCAATTTGATAGTTTTAACCTGGTGTTAAAACATGGAGGGTTGCCATAGGTTTTCCATCGGGTGCTAACAGTATGGCTTGATACACAGCGAAGGAGGAAGTCAAGGCAGGAAGTGGAAGTAAAAGCACTTTATTATATATAAAGTGGAGGGCAATGTACAATGAGAGATAGGAGGTTATAAGCAATGTACAAGGTAATGATATAATAAAGTGAATGGAAGGTAGGATAAAATGTCAGTGTCATGTTAGGGGAGGGGCCCCGAAGAGCCCTCCGCCCTATAAGGTAAGAGCAGAAAGTAAGGGTGGTTGGGTGGAGAAAATAATCGGGGAGTGCGTCTGGCTGGGCGTGGAGGCGGAGTGAGTGGAGGAGGAAGGGGAGCCGCTTTTAAGGCCGATGAAGAGGGGGGGGGGGGCATTATGTAACCCCAACGGTCGATGGCACTCCTCCTCCACTGCGAATCAAACGCAATGCAAGCATTACGACCAAAGACTGCAAGAAGAATATAATAAAGTTGACTGTTATCGAAGCTCATTTGAAGCTGCATAGTCCGATGAATCATAAAATGTTCAAAACCAAAACAATTATCGAGAATTGCTTCCACATGTCTAACTTAGATACTGATGCACTTATTAAGCATGTCTTGACACATAGAAGGGAATACTGAGGCAATTTAGTAGAACCTGTTACTACTAAAGTCTATGGTGTCAGAGTTTTGGCATGCTTGCCAAAACTAATTTGACATGTTTGTACTTCAAATATCTCGAAACTTAGCCATGTAAAATAAACAGTACTTGAAACTAATGTAAGGTAGATTCTCACAATCAACTTAATATATTTATATCAGAAAAATGACCATCGGACTATGCAACTTTAACGCAATGAATTTGAATTATTTCATTGCTCGTTCGGTGTGTTTGGTTCCAGAATCGAACCGTTATCTCTCTCCCACCTTCTTATTTTTTGTTCTCTACATTGCGGCATCACATTGTAGGCAAACAGCCAAAGGCCGGGAAAGCCCCGTGTGTTTTTATCACGTGAATAAAGTCTGCGCACGCCATGGGCCTGGCGTGAAGGTATTAGTTCCCAGGTGGGATGGGGAGGCGGTTATGTCGTCCTATAACAAGACTAGATAAAAGAAATACTTTGACGGCTTAAAAACGGTGCACTTCACTTAGATGCAATGCGAAGCAAAATAAAAATGAAATGAGAAACTGTCGTCAGTGTCTTGCTACATTTCTGCTGTTTTGTGTGTGCTATTTACCCAGGCAGTGTCGGGGTAATGTGACTGAGTGGTGTCTCATGTCCTATTGCCGGGTGACGTGGTGTATCCCAGTAGGGCGGCACTATAAAGCTGTCATGAGTATCACAAGTCGGTTCCCATCCTGATATGACGGTCAACGGTTGCAATGTAGCAAAACCCTAATCAACCGACGATTAAAGCTGTAGGAAATAAGTTGTGTATATTATTATTAGGTTGAACCGTATTATCTACTTTGCGTTAGTTGGAATGAACTGAATTTAAAGGTGTGAATTTGGGCGATATTAGGAGGGAAAACATGCTGAGTTACTATTGGTGTGCTGACCGAAATGCTTAGCACAGAAGCACGGAGGGCAACAACATGTCTGTATTACTGCACCAGTGTTTAACTTGTATATATATATAGGACCAAAGCTAGGCTTTGGTTTAGAATATTTAATGCTTTCATCGGATTATGTAGATTTAATGACTTGAAAACATGCGCTCTTTACTTGCCTGGTCGGTGTTGTTCCACGTGCCAGCAAGTACACCTAGTGTGCACCCTGCTAATTATGTGTACACAATTTGCACAGCCATTCACTGCCACATGAAATGATTGTGCATTGTTTTATTGTATGTTAATGACTGGGACCACTACCACCTGTTGATACTAACATAGTGACCACGGAACTAATGTCCAGCCCAATGTCAGTCCCTATACAATGTGAGTAGTCGGCACCCCCCTCAGACAACGAGCCACGTAGCCAAGTAGGCGTGGGTACAGTGATGGCACTAGGGAGCCTAGGTGGTCTAATGGTTAGCAAGAATGCAAAAGGTGTGGGTTCAAATCCTGCTATGGAGGCAATATTCCGCATTTTCATCACACCTCCGACAAAAGTGTATGTCCTCGGAAGCATGGACCACTTTTGTGACATGGAAACACTGGAAGTGAAAGCATTGCAAATAATAGCAGAAAACAATCCAAATAACAGCAGTATCCATGTTCATTTGAACATTTATATGTTGTGCATATGTGTTGAAATTTAAATTTTTTCCCTTTTTTATTTTGATCTCATACAAATTGGAGAAAACTGTTAAAAATTAACTGTCTAAAATCCGTCCATACATCATTTTAAAGCTGCATAGTCTGATGAAATATAAAATTTTCAAAACCAAACCAATTATCTAGATTTGATTTGACATATCTAACTTAGATAGTGATGCACTTATTAAGCATTTGTTTCTGCGTAGAAGGCAATACTGAGTCAATTTAACAGACCCTGTTACTGCAGAAGACTAATCTTCCATGTTTGCACTCAAAATATCTAAAAAGTTTACCATTTAAAATAAAAGTAACTTTGAACTAATGTAAAGTAGATACTAGTGATCGAGCTAATATATTTATCTCAGAAAAATACAGAAATTCAAAACCATCGGACTATGCAACATGAACAGATATCCAAAACAGACACAACAAATTCAAGCAAACTTTTATTGATTACAGTTCTTACCGAATACTTTTTTCTTTTTTTAAACGTCTGGGTTTGATGCATGGTGTTGATTTGCAAATTTTCATATTTTCGTATTTTCATTTTAACACAAAATCATATAAGCCTATTTTGAATGCATTGGGATAGATTAAGTACATGTGGCATTGTTAACATACTTAATACACAGTCAACAATAACTATTTGCCTAACTACCCCCCAAAAAGAAGGCAAAATCAATAACAATGTAACAGAAACCACACATGTGGTACACTTTCTGAGAATGACCCACATCTTTGAGTTTGTACAATTGACAAATTTCAAAACCCGATGGACCTGGCTTTACATAAAAAGGACCCATTTGTAATTATCATATTGAACTTTGAACTTTGAACTCAGTGGGTGCGGATAGGCAGTGAGACTACATAACTCACATTAGTAACAGCATATTCGTCCGTTGTAATTAGTTCACTGAGTCTGTTTACTAGAGGAGTGCAAATCAATAATACATGAGTATTCCCTGATTTATAGCTGCAGGTATTGATGGTGGCATGTAGATGATTTCACTGAGAAGGATCATTGGGTGCGACTGGCTCGATTTGTCATTGCAACTGGACGCAGTGGCCGAGTCCTCTAGAACGCTACCTTCTCGTGTGGAAGGTCGGCTGTTCGAATCTCGGGCGAGTGAAACCAGTGACCTAAAGAATTGATGTTTGTTGCTACCTAGCGTGGTGCTCGACGTCAACAGGAATGCACATGGACTTGTTAGCTCACTATTAGGATAATGTGACCGAGTTAGCTCAGTGTTAGGAATATGTGATGGTGTTAGCTCAATATTAGGGTAATATGACCGAGTTACTTCAGTGTTAGATCAGTATTAGGATAATGTGATGGTGTTAGCTCAGTGTTAGCTCAGTATTAGGATAATGTGATGGTGTTAGCTCAGTGTTAGCTCAGTAATAGGGTAATGTGACCGAGTTAGCTCAGTGTTATCTCAGTATTAGGATAATGTAACCGAGTTAGCTCCATATTAGGATAATGTGACCGAGTAAGCTCAGTATTAGGATAATGTGACCAAGTTAGCTC
This sequence comes from Branchipolynoe longqiensis, assembly GCA_030323885.1. NCBI lineage: Eukaryota > Metazoa > Annelida > Polychaeta > Phyllodocida > Polynoidae > Branchipolynoe > Branchipolynoe longqiensis. The sequence continues at coordinate 4,234,834 of CM059187.1, read as the reverse complement.
AGTGTTAGCTCAGTATTAGGATAATATGACCGAGTTAGCTCCATATTAGGATAATGTGACCAAGTAAGCTCAGTATTAGGATAAGGTGACCGAGTTAGCTCAGTGTTAGCTCAGTATTAGGATAATGTGTCTGAGTGGCACATCGGGTCATGGTTCCGGCGGCTTTGTCTTCTAGTGGGGCAGCACTATACATTCCCCATGAGTGTGCTCTGTGGCAATGTGGTGTCCATCCTGATATAACGTTAGTTGCTAGGCTGTAAAACCCCAACCAAGAAATAAACTTGAAAGCGCCCCAATTAAATATGCTACCGACAGAGAATAGCCGGTCCTCAACTGTACACAGTTTCAATAGTACTGGTAATCCTCATCATATTCAAGGTCAAGGTCACTGCTGAGTGTCAGCATACGGACAAGTGACCTTCTAGAGTGAGTGGGGTGGCAACCTAGCCCCTACAAACCCGAGTGTGTACTCGGCGGTTATAGCAACCCACATATAAATAAGTGAGCATGCGCAGCAGCACCGTTAAGGCTGCATTCCATATATGCGTAATGCGAATGCGACAAAAAATCGAAACGCCTTGAAACCTATGAGCTACATTCCATATACGCGTAATGCGTAATGCGAATCCGAATGCGAATAAAATCCATTATCCTGATCGCTCCATGTAGCGATCGGTGCGTAATGCGTAATGCGTAAAGGTGCTGCGAATAGAAAAGCATCAGTCGCATTTGTCCATTGATATAAGGCTGGAGGAGGCGACTGATAATTACGGACAGCCGGGACAAGGTGGTGCGAACAGAAAAGCATCAGTCGCATTTGTCCATTGATATAAGGCTGGAGGAGGCGACTGGTAATTACGGTCTTCATGAGAAATATGACGAATGGGACGGTGCAAACATGTAGGTTTATGCGGCGGACCTGTTAGGAAGCAGTCTTCGTGAGAAATATGAAGAATGGGACGGTGCAAACATGGCTCAGTTTAGCTTGCTTTGAGGGATGTTAGGACCGTCCCAAATATAAAGACTGCTTCCTTGCTTCCTTGTGTGTCTCTGTGTCTGTGTGTGTGTCTCTGTGTCTGTGTGTGTGTGTCTCTGTGTATGTCTCTGTGTGTGTGACTCTGTGTGTGTGTGTGTCTCTGTGTGTGTGTCTCTGTGTGTTTGTCTCTGTGTGTGTTTCTGTGTGTGTGTATGTGTCTCTGTTTGTGTGTCTCTGTGTGTGTCTCTGTGTGTGTCGCTGTGTGTGTCTCTGTGTAGGTTCATGCGGCGGACCTGTTAGGAAGCAGTCTTCAAGGTGGTGCGAATAGAAAATCATCAGTCGCATTTGTCCATTGATATAAGGCTGGAGGAGGCGACTGATAATTACGGACAGCCGGGACAAGGTGGTACGAACAGAAAAGCATCAGTCGCATTTGTCCATTGATATAAGGCTGGAGGAGGCGACTGATAATTACGGTCTTCATGAGAAATATGAAAAATGGGACGGTGCAAACATGTAGGTTTATGCGGCGGACCTGTTAGGAAGCAGTCTTCAAGGTGGTGCGAATAGAAAAGCATCAGTCGCATTTGTCCATTGATATAAGGGTGGAGGAGGCGACTGATAATTACGGACAGCCGGGTCATATTTCTCATGAAGACTGCTTCCTAACAGGTCCGCCGCTTAAACCTACATGTTTGCACCGTCCCATTCTTCATATTTCTCATGAAGACTGCTTCCTAACAGCTCCGCCGCATATACCTACATGTTTGCACCGTCCCATCCTTCATATTTCTCATTTCTGTGTTTCTGTGTGTGTGTACTTTTGATATACTTCACTGCATAACACAATACGCATTACGCGTATATGGAATGCTGGCATTCGCATAACGCATTACGCATTACGCATAACGCATTACGCTACGCGTATATGGAATCCTAGCTTTACCCGCAGAGTTGTTATTAGATGTTGCCAGGATGGAAAACTCCCAACAAACCAACAAAGCAGTGGTTATTGTCGGCATTAGCATTGAATTGCTAGTTACATTTTTATTGGCGTCATTATTGACCTAGTTGTTGACCTACTTGTTGCCCTTGTTGATCTTGACCTAGTTGTTGACCTTGTTAGTGACACCGTTGGTTACATTGCTGGTGATACTGTTCGTGACATTGTGACTCGAATTATTAGCATCTTTATTTTTTCTGCTGTGCTTGTTAATTTCAATATGATTTCTGATAACCCCTCATTACAGCAATATTAAAAATACCCGTATCGTTTTACACTGGAAAATGTTGTTAAACTAGGCCTCCTCGTGATGGAACAAATATCAATTATAAACAAAAAGACTCTTCAAGAATAGACAAAATGGGTAGAAGGAAATTAATATCTCTTAAATCAGGAGTGGCAACAAAGAGGTGCTCCTGACGTATTGTTAACGTGGTCTGCCTGTGAGACTACACACAAGCTGGTCTGTAATCTTGCTGCTGTAACTTTACCGCAGCTGCGTGCAGACTGTGGGATAATCCGGCTGCGGATTAGTTTGATCTAAGTCATGTGCTGTGTTTAACGCACCCGGTGTTTGCGTCTCATGTTGGATTCATGGGAGGCGCATAGTGTCCGACATTGGCAGTGCTTTCAAAAAGTTGTGAGATAGGAATTGGAATTGTAAAAGTAGAGGTTGCAGTTGTGGTTCCTTTGGTAGGTCAGCGCAGCGCATGCAGAGTGTAGTCTATATTGTTGGAAAAGTACACGTTGCATGTGAGCATGTAGACGACACTGGCGGCGACTGGCGGCTCATTTTGAAAGCACTGCATCCACGAAGCCTCCACTATTCATATTGGTACAGCTAGACAAAGGTGATAAACAGTTGTGTAATATTAATCATGATTCTCATTAGATTTGTGGAAGTTAAAACCGGCATGTTTCAAACCCTGGCTGAGTAAAGCAATGATTTAAAAATCGATACATATCACTAACTATCCTGGTGCTCTCCATTACTAGGATATGCCTTGAATGAGAAGGACCAAATCCGCGGTTGAGATTTCCCTTTCTTAATCAGCCAATGTAGCAAAAGCAAATAGCAGCATGGCGTGCTGGGTTGTGGGTGTCGGCGAGTGTGTGCCCGGCATTGGCCAGTGCGCGCTGTACGTGCTGTTCACAAGCAACACGGCTGTTCACGTGTGCACTTTTTTTGGCTGGTCCTCATTACGACAGAACGGGGCGGTGACCAGCGCGCATTGTGACATTGCACAAAGGGGCACACAGCAACCACAACCAAAAAAGCAGCAAATTGAGCAAGTCCTATAATCATGGCTTCCAGCTCGCACATTGTCTCCATGGCTACCGAGGCGAGACTGAACGTGCTGCCACAGTGACACTTTTTTAACAACTGACTGACTGGCCTAGCTGCTGGACTAAGAATCGACTAGTCAGCATACAACTCCCCAACATGTCCACCGGGTGTTTCAAACCATAGGGGCCGACTATCAACTTGTCGGTATATTCTAGTTAGGACTCCCAACATGTCTATCCTGTATATTCAAACAAAAGGGGCTGACTATCAACTTGTCGTTATTCTAGTTATGACTCCCAACATGTCTATCCTGTATATTCAAACAAAAGGGGCCGACTATCAACTTGTCGGTATATTCTAGTTATGACTCCCCAACATGTCTATCCTGTATATTCAAACAAAAGGGGCCGACTATCAACTTGTCGTTATATTCTAGTTATGACTCCCCAACATGTCTATCCTGTATATTCAAACCATAGGGGCCGACTATCAACTTGTCGGTATATTCTAGTTATGACTCCCCAACATGTCTATCCTGTATATTCAAACAAAAGGGGCCGACTATCAACTTGTCGTTATATTCTAGTTATGACTCCCAACACGTCTAGCAGGTAAATTCAAACGATAGGGGCCGAAAACCAACTAGTCGGCATATTCTAGTTATGACAATAATGAACACGCACAACATGAATGAAACGACCATAAATATCAACAACCATGAATACCAACAACCATGAATACACAACCATGAATACACACCACCATGACTAGATGTAACTGAATATATATATAACTAAATACATGTTGCTATGGGTACATGTGACTGCATGTGACATTGAATGGGTGCATTAACGCACGAACACAATAGTTCCCTGTCGCATCACAATTGCCATCTATAAAACCGGACAATGCCTGACTTGGAAATAAGCCCAGGTTATTATCTAATTAGCAAACATAAGGAAGTTGTGCAAATATTGGTGGCATATTATTGCGGATGTTTTGCCCTTCTGCATGGTGCGCCTGTGACATTTGGCAGTGCCTTTTTAATTGTGTAGAACCAGCATTAACGGGTGCTTGCCTCTCGGCAATATTAGTGCGCTCATTCGATGTGATGCAAATTGCGTTAGCCTGCTTTGTGTGCTTTTGCAGAACTCTTTATTCTTTCTTTTTTGTAATTGTATTTTTTTTAAATAGGTGGTTGGTTTACGTGTGATTCAATCAGACCGCACTCTGCAAAGGTAATGCGTCCCAACTACCTGCTTATGCCAGCGGCCCCCTGCCCCCTGCCCCCTGCCCCCAGGCCCCAGCCCCCAGCCGTCCTGATATGACCTTACACATTACTAGGACGTAAAACTCCAACAATCAACCACTCACCCACTCACCCGCCCCACCCTCACGCTCAGGCTCACCCCACCGTCACCTCCCCCTCACCCCGCCCTCCCATGCGGCTCACCCCGACACTCCCGGGATCGGCCGCTCGACACGCCTGAAGAGGCTCCGCCCTCTCCTTCTCCTCTCCCTCTCCCCCTCCCCCTCCCCCCCCTGTCCCTCCCCCCTGCCCCGCTCCTTCTCCCCCCCCCGCTTTCCCTCTCCTCCCCCCTCTCTCCCTTCTCCCTCCCTCCTCCCCTCCCTCCCCCCCTTCTCCCCCAGACCATGCCTGGTTTGCAGTGAGAGATGTGTACGGGTGTGGCGTGGCGGTGGATCACGTGGTGCATCACGTGGTGTGAGCTGACGACTGGTAACCTGACCCACGTCAAAGCCACCGTACATTATTAGTCACTCAACGGCCTGTTGCATCAACATGATGATTTTCTAACCATTTTTTTTCTAAATTCTAAATTCATGGCATGAATTTTCACACCACCCTTCTACAAATATTAAGCCCTCCTGATATGACCTTAGATGTTACTGGGACGTAAAGCAACAAACAAATATCAATTTTAATAAAAAAATATTCGGATCGTGGGAATTGCGAAATATATTGCCTCACCGCCAAACTGATCATCCTTCCTGCTTTTTATCGTTGAATATCTGCATAATAGGCTTAGCCACCCACTCTGCATAACACCGCTGAAAACATCGCTGGGGAAAAAAAGACCCGGCTGACTTTAATTATGTGTAAAGACTGCGCTTTTAAATAGGATGACAATGGTTTTGAAATGGCTGAGTTCCTTCGTACAAGTTGCCCGGTAAGCCAGAGTGCCTGCATCTGCAGGTTGTGTCAGCTTGTCCTCCGGGCGATAATAACCCCATTAAGTGCAGCCTCTAATTGTGCCCTTCCTTCCGCCTCGGAACGCGCCTAACGGACCTCATGAAGTGTCATGATTGCACAGGCCGCCAGGGGCCGCCATTAGCGCCACCTCCGGCGCCACAGACGAACTAACGTGGCAGTTTAAAAGCCACTCCTGGCCGGATGCAGGTAAGAAACGGTCACCTAAGAAGGCGGCCGCCTAACACAATCTGTGACTGGCGCATGAAGCAAGCGGCTTGCTGGGACGTTGGCTTGTTCTGTGGTACAAGCAGGACTGACATGATTGAAAAGTACTGATTGTATGTAGTTTACATGGCAATGTGTAACTGCAGCACGTCCCTGAGGTGTGCTAGACTACGACTTACAGAGATGAAAAATCTCCGCGATTCCGCGGATTTCCGGGATTTTTCAATCCCGCAGCACCTTCAGGGTAGACTAATATGTGGTGAAGACTCCGCAGCACTATCAGCGTATACTACTAATAAATGATCCAAGCGCCGCATCACTTTCAGCGTACACTACTAATACATGCTTTAAACGGTGCAGCACTATCAGCGTAAACCAATATATATGAAAGCCGACTTCCAGGAATTTTCTGCGATTCCCTGACAATGCTAAACCTATGAGAGAATATCAGCATTTTCGCTTTTTTTCCTGGAGACCACTTTCATCCCTCTACTTACAAAATTGATACTTGTCCCTAACTAGCCTGGCGCTTGGCATTACTAGGATATGGCAAGGACTGGTTTGCTCAGTATCAGGATAATGTGATTGTGGGAAATCGTGTCATGGTGATGGTGGCCTGTCATAAGTCGGTATCTGTCATGTTACCAGGATGTACAACCCCAACAAACCCTGACGTAGGAGCCCGCTTCATCAGTCGCCAATGGCAATGTATACTCGATGTAAGTCCCTGAATGTATACTCGATGTAAGTCCCTGAATGTATACTCGATGTAAGTCCCTGAATGTATACTCGATATAAGTCCCTGAATGTATACTGGATATAAGTCCCTGAATGTATACTCGATATAAGTCCCTGAATGTATACTCGATATAAGTCCCTGAATGTATACTCGATATAAGTCCCTGAATGTATACTCGATATAAGTCCCTGAATGTATATTCGATGTAAGTCCTTGAATGTATACTCGATGTAAGTCCCTGAATGTATACTCGATGTAAGCATTTCACGTGAATATTATACATGGCCACAGGACCTGTCCAAATGTTACATATGATACTTATTGCTCGGGTTTCTTACCATAGAGAAAGGAGAAATTGAATTGTCTCTCGTTAATATAAAATGAATGTCATTGAATTGAACGTGGTGTCATGGTGTGGCCGGCGCAGTATCCAGGTTTTCAAATGAAGAGGTGGAGTGGGGGAGGGGCGGGGGCTGGTTGTTTTTTTAAAGTCACCATGAGTGTATGCAGTCATGTGTCACTGCCTAGGATCGGCAAAAGAAGCGGTGGGATGAGCCATTGAAATTTGCCCTGCTTAATCAATGATTGTAAAATTACTTCTTTTTTAAAAAATTAAAAGACATGACAGATGATAATAAAGGCTTCACTGCAGCTTAGTTTGCGCAGTGACAGACATACTCGGTATGTTCCATACATGCGTCTCCACCCCGCTACTCACCCGGCTACATGTCCGATCTGCTGTCTGTTGGGGTTTGCTACCTGGCACCGCCTGTCATACGGTCCCTCTTCACGGGCGTTCACGTGGCGCGCCAAGCGGCAGGCGGCGGCATTAATGCGGCGCACCGGAAGTGAGAGCTAATTGCTTTGTTTGACTGCGGCTTCAGTGGGGTGATCAGTTGCCGGGTTCAGGAAGCACCCAGCCCGCACACTGTGTAAATATGAGCACTGCCCTGACAGGGGATGGGCTGCTTTAATTTACACCCGACACACTCCTTCCTCCTCCCTCCTCATCCTCATTCTTATCCCCACTTGAAGGCAGGAGTTGCAATAGTCTCTCTGTGCTTTCATACATAGATAGCAGCGTTCGAAATAAGAGCTTGTCCACTTGTGTGGGACAACTGAAAATTCAGAAGGAAAAAATGTGCATATTTCTGTCACTGCATAGGTATGCTTGTTTGAAGTGGTTGACTTTAGCGACATTTGAAGTGAAAATAAGCTAATTTAATTTTGGTGTTGACTCACAAATGCTGGACATTATGCTGCTTTAATTAAATATTATGCTCTTTTCCACCAATTTAACTTCATCAAGATGTTATTTATGCTTAGATTGCATCGTATATCCTCAATATTTCATTAGAACAGGGGGGACCTGGTTTGTGTAAGATATGTGTACATCTAGACATATAAGTATGTTGGGATAGCCAATGAGTAGTAGACATATAAGTATGTTGGGATAGCCAAGGAGTAGCTACTGGGTAAACATGGCCAGCACATCCAATGGTAAATATAACTGGTACAGTGTTCAAGGATGAAAGATCTCCAAGATTCTGCAGATTTCCGGGATTTTTCAATCCCGCAGCACCATCAGCGTATACTAATATGTGGTGCAGACTCCGCAGGATTATCAGTGTATACTACTAATAAATGTATATCAGCGTACACTACTAATACATGCTTCAAATAGCGCAGCACTATCAGCATATACCAATATATATGAAACCGGACTTCCAGGAATTTTCCGTGATTCCCTAACCTATTCGAGAATATCAGCATTTCCGCTTTTTTCCCCCCATAGACCACTTTCCCATGAGTGTTAGAATGTCACAACTATTGACTAAGCACGGCAACGGGTATATCACAAGCACTGGTTACCAGTACGTTAAACACGACAAGCGGTATATCACAAGCACTGGTTACCAGTACATTGAACACAACAATCGGTATATCACAAGCACTGGTTACCAGTACATTAAACACAAGTGGTCACAAGCACTGGTTACCAGTACATTAAACATGACAAGGGGTATTCTATAAGCACTGGTTACCAGTACATTAAACACAACGAGCGGTATATCACAAGCACTGGTTACCAGTACATTAAACACAAGTGGTCACAAGCACTGGTTACCAGTACATTAAACATGACAAGTGGTATTCTACAAGCACTGGTTACCAGTACATTAAACACAACAAGCGGTATATCGCAAGCACTGGTTACCAGTACATTAAACACAAGTGGTCACAAGCACTGCTTACCAGTACATTACACATGACAAGGATATTCTATAAGCACTGGTTACCAGTAAATTAAACATGACAAGCGGTATATCACAAGCACTGGTTACCAGTACATTAAACATGACAAGTGGTATATCACAAGCACAGGTACCAGTACATTAAACACAACAAGCGGTATATCGCAAGCACTGGTTACCAGTACATTAAACACAAGTTACCAGTACATTAAACACAAGTGGTCACAAGCACTGCTTACCAGTACATTACACATGACAAGGATATTCTATAAGAACTGGTTACCAGTAAATTAAACATGACAAGCGGTATATCACAAGCACTGGTTACCAGTACATTAAACATGACAAGCGGTATATCACAAGCACTGTTTACCAGTACGTTAAACATGACAAGGGGTATTCTATAAGCACAGGCTACCCATACATTAAACATGACATGGGGTATATCACAGGCATGGGCTACCAGGACATTAAACACGACAAGGGGTGTATATCACGAGCACGGGCTACCAGTACATTAAACACGACAAGGGGTATTCCACAAGCATGGGCTTACCAGTACATTAAACAGGACAAGCGGTATACAACAAGGAGAGGATTGCCAGTACATTAAACACGACAAGGGGTATATAATATATATATATAACAAGCATGGGCTTCCAGCTTTGCGAACATAGTGGGTGTACAGGAGGCCTGCTGGTGTAGCCTACTTAACACAGAACTAGGTGTCGCCCAAACGCTGGCAATGTGCCAAGTAAAGCGGCACACTACGCAGTCACATTTCACACAGTTGTATCGCTACCGCCTTCATTTACGTGGTGGCCCAATTGGTAGAGCGCAGGCTTCCCGTGCGGGGGGTCGGGAGTTTGAATCCCAATCAAGTCAATCCAATGGCTTATAAAATTGATACTTGTCTCTACCTAGACTGGCACTTGGCATTAGTAGGATAGGACAAGGACTGGCTTGCATAGTATAAAAAAAAGAAAAGAAAACAAGAAAAAAAAAGAAGCAGAAATCACTCCAGAGAAGGCATCAACTAGGGAACACACATGGGTAGTGTCTTTCCAAGGACACAACTCCCCCCTTCAGCAATCTCTACAAGTGTGAAATCACTGGACAGGATGGAAAAAAATATACATCAGCAGAGCAATACTACAGCTCAATAATGACAAAATACCATGAGAAACATGACATAATGAGAATGATAGACAACACTGAAAATCCATATATACGTTAAAGGCAATGGCAAATAAGATATGGAGAATACGGGAGTGGTGCAAAACCAATGAAATTGTGCTGGAGGACATCGTCGGCGCAAAATTCTACAAAACGAAAGCCTAAAGGAGAAACTAATAAATACTCCAGGAAACGCATTCAGGGAATGCACAAAATGCCCATACTGGGGCTCATGTCGGTACCTGGAGAGTGCCAGTGAATGCGAAACAGTAAAACAAGGATACAAAAATAAAATGGGGAACATCCTCCAAAAAATAAAGGAAAGCCTGTGCAAGGAAGCAAATACAAATAAATAAACAAATAAATAAACGAGCAAAAACAAATATGTCATAAGAAAACAAGAAGTATGGAAAGAGAGCAGCACGGTACACTACAATGAGGAATATGCCAGTTACGTCGGTGCGAGGCTGTCAAAAAGCATCACGGAGAACTGGAAAGAGCACCAGGGCTCCAAAACATAAGTATCACAAACTTTTATAAATTTCACTAACCAAACCCTAAATCATAAGTATAATCAGATACAACTAATATACGCTGTAATGTACATGCCTTCCTCCATGCGCACAGGTAAAAGTAAAAGTAGTGGAGGTACGCATGACTATCTATTAAAAGGGGCCATGTGTGCTGTATGCACCAGCACATACGCCCCGAATCCATCAATCACTAAGCTAAAATAAAATCAAAACAAAATTAAAAAACTCACGAAATCAAGCAACCACTATCCTAAAAATATTATTTAAAGTAAGTAAAATAAATATGGTAGAAGAGATTGAATGCAAACTGGGAAGGGCACACACTTCGCCCACCTGCCAGAGTGCATCCAATAAAATAGACATAATAAAAATGCAGCTTAAAAAAGACAATCTAGATGTACTAACGTTATCACTGACAAACACCAAAACACCCTCAATATAGACAGATATAAGCTTGTACGTAATGACTGACAACACATTAATGCAATGAACCAAGCAAAGAAGGGTGGAGGTTTTGCCATTTACTGCAAAGCCACCAAAAACCTAGACAACAAATCTCTCAACTGAGCACATAGAACTACTATGGTGCCTAATAAAAAACGAAAAACAAGCAAATGTAGCCATAGCGAGCCTCTATAGGCCACCACTGTCTTTGTGCTAGGGGACTTTAATGTGAATTACAGCAGCAATGAAAAAAAAAAAACTAATGCTGCAAACCACATGAAAATCTTTCGCAGCTCCTCACTGAAAGCACAAGGCTAAGCAACAATAGACCTAATACTAACCAACTCAAACCATGCCACAAAGCTGGGGTAAAAGTGACCACAAACTAGTATATGTAACCAGGAAAAAGCTCAAAAGCACAAATCACTATGAAAACCAAAAAATAACAAAGAAGAGCATACACACTTCCTAGATAACGAAGGGGCAATGCTCACAGACAAAGATGCAGCAAACAAACTGAACACACTTTGCCACAATAGGGCAAAAGCTGACAGTAAAATTTTAAAAAGCTGGGAAAGCAGATAAGGAACTGTGCAGAACGAAATCCCCACCTGCAAAACAGATATGATAGAAGTAACAAAATTAATAAATGACATAGACACGAATAAGCCAAGTGGAATAGATGAAATACCAACCAAAATACTGAAAGAGGCACTCCAAGCCATCCCAGCCAGTATAGTAGACCTATTCAACATCTCCTTTGAGCAGGGGCATTTTATCTCAGCCTGGAAAATGGCAACCATCACCCCCATTCACAAAAGTGGAGACAAACAAAACATGGGAAACGACAGGCCAATATCAATTCTTCAAACCCCAGGAAAGCTCATTGAAAAAGTGTTACATAGACACATAAATGAACACCTGGAAAAAAACGATATACCAAACGAAAGACAAGGGGACTTCAGGACACGGCACTCCACATCAAAAACAATAGCTGACCTAACAAATGACATACTGGCATCAATGAACCAGAAGCAAATAGTTGGAGCAGCCGTCATTGACTTCAGCAAAGCATTTGACACAGTAGACCATGAAATACTACTGGAAAAACTCAAAACCATGGGCATAAAATCCAACAGAAAACAAAATAAACAATGCACTATCAAGCAACCAACCTGTCACATGTGGTGTACCCCAAGGGTCAGTGTTAGGGCCACTACTCTTTATAATCTATATAAACGATCTAGAAAAATGGTTGCAAACTGAATGCGTCCAACTATATGCAGATGACACAGTCATATATGCAAATGGCACCACAGAAGAGGAGGTAATAACTAAACTAAATAAACTCCTACTAAAACTAGACGAGTGGTGTGAGTCCAACAAAATAACCATCAACACAAGCAAATCAAAAACAGTACTCTTCTCGCATAAACAAATGCCAGAAAGAAAACTACGGTGTAAGTTAGGAAACCAAACATTAGAAAATGTAGACCATTACAAATTCATAGGCCTTGAGTTGGACAGCCAACTAAACTACAACCTATATATAAATAAAATTATCCAGAAAGTAAACCACAAACTGTGGCTATTTGCAAAGCTAAGAGACTACATGACACAAGAAATGTCAATAAAAATCTTCAAGGGCATGGTGCTTCCCTATTTTCACTATGGAGATGTAAACTACATGGGTATGAGAAAAGAACTACTAAAAAAACTGCAAATACTGCAGAACAGAGCCCTTAAAATCTGTCTAAGAGTAGACAAGCTGCACCCCACCTATGACATACACAAAAGAACCAAAGTGAAATTACTAGAAAATAGGAGAATAATTCATTTGAAAACATTAGCATATAGATAGTCAAAACAATAAACTCCTAACAAAACCACAAAGGGCTACTAGATGTGCCATTACTAAAGCAGACCAGAAGCCAAATAAAAGCTCATGAGAGAAGCATGCTGGAAATGGCTGCCAAGGTGTGGAATGTGCAAACGGTAAAGGAATGACAAATTCCTGACCTAAAAACTTACAAAAAATATCTGTGCATAATAAGGCTAGGAAACTCCCACTAAGCTGCACTGCAAAGGGGCATGTGATATGCAACGGCCCACCAGCGGGATGGCCAATGGAAGGTAACCATGCCAAAAGTAACCAGATAACACACCACACAGCTACTTACAAGCCTATGATATGTAACTAGGAGTAGGCTAGTCTAGTAATAAGAGTAGAACAAAATAAAATACAGATATGCCAAGAAAATCCCTCAAAAAACTAACATAGGCTACTAACCATACCAACCAATTATCTATCTGCTACTGAAATGCAGGCAATCAAATAACTTATCAGCAGCTACTGTGTGGTAAGATAACACCAACACTACAACTGGCCAGCATTGAAAAGCCTGGGTACCCGGGCTTATATGCTATGGACTGTATAAATACAGCCTCAATAAAAATAAAAATATATATATTTAAAAAAAAAGGCTAATGTGACTGTGAGCTGTCGGGTCATGGAGCCAGTGGCCTGGTGTCCCAGTGGAGCAGCACAATAAAGTTGTGATGAATGCACAGTCACAAGTTGGTACCTATCCTGATATGACCGTAGATGTTGTTAAGACATGAAACAACAAACAACAAAACCAAACCTTCATTTCCTTTGCCTATCTAGCATTGCGTCAACTTTTTATCTGTGTTTGGACCTTTTGACTGTCACCAAGTTATCGGCTAAGTTAATGTTCAACAAAACTCTGGTACTTTTAAAGTGTAAACCTATTTTTAAAACGCCTCTTCCGTATGTGGGGAAGTGGACTAGTGGGAAACCTTGAGAATAAATAGTCCTAGCAATGTGTGGAAGAGTACCTAAGGTAAATTGGAGCATATCACCAGATACTGTCCTTGTGTTGGTGAGGTTGGGAGGGGGTTGGGGGTGGTAGGTTCATTTCGCTATGTACACAGTTTAGGTGCTACAACACTGGACTAGGTTAGAATAGAAGCATCCATGCTGACTGCTTTTATTGCGATTTGTGATGTCTCAATTTCATGTGTGAAGCCATGATTACCGTCGTTAATTATGAATACATGTCATTAGTATGATGATAAGAGGTACATGTACACACACACGCACACAACCGGACGCGGTGCCCAAATCGGTACAGCACAGGCCTCCCGTGCGAGAGATCGGGAGTTCAATTCCCCGTCGACTCAAACCAATGACTTACAAAATTGATACTTGTTGCTTCCCAACTTGACACTGCATTAATAGGATATGGCAAGGACTGGTTAGCTCAGTGTCGGGAAAATGCGACTGAGTAGTCTATTGGGCTGTGGTGCTGGCGGCCTGATTTCCCAAATTGGGTATGGTAGTGCTGTAATGTCGCCAAGAGTGCACTGCCACAAGTCGGTACCCGTCCTCATATTACCTTAGATGTTGCCAGGACATAACGTCTGAAAACAAACAAACAACATATGCACAAACACATACACACAAACGGGCATGTGCATGAGATCAATTTGGCCATTTTATAATTTCGTGTAAATTTGAGTGTAAGCATACGAATGGCATAAGCACATTTTCATGAAATCAAGGGAAGAAAAGTAAATCGTTGCAGCTGATACGGCGTTAAACCATCACCAGTCATTACCACCTAATATGTCCACTGCTTCTGAATGAAATGTGTGGTTCAAGTGTTCGCCTTGACTTGCAGTGCAGTAGAATAGAAATAAGAAGTACTTGCCATCCATCCGCTCTCATTGAGATCCCTTCGCCAAGCCAATCGCCAAACACATGGTGGTAATATGCACATTTTAGATTAGCGCTTAATATGGACACACAACCAACAAAATACAACCGGTGTAAATAACCTGCAATGTTGGGTGGTGACTGCCATGGAATAGAACCAGGCGCATGCTTCGGTGGGTGCGAATGTCTGCACTTGTTTCAAACCAGACCCCGCTATGGTATCTCATTGCATGCGAGTTCAATGTGTTTGAAACACACCTAACTAAGTGCCTAATGAGATGCACACACAGCAACTCCCCAATCCACCAAAAGTAAACTGACCTAGTTCAGGCGAAGTGTTTCAATAATTTATGAGGATTAAGGGAGATTTAGACAGCGTGCCTTGTACCACTCTCCTTCAACTCTAATGGAGGCGTATTTACTCATGGAATGCAGTGGATTTGCATCCTCTGGGACGCTAAGCGCCCCCCCCCCCCCCCCCCCCCCCCCCCCCCATCCCCACTCACCCTGAGCAGTGTGTGCACTGCCCGGCTTGAGCAAATGGGAGCTGAAGTTTGCAGAAATGAAGCACATTCACTTCTACTCTCCACAATATTGAACATATAATTGTGAAATGTGTGTTTAAAGCTTTTCATCAAACACGGTGCCCGAATAGCTGAGTGAGTTAAGTGTCCATTTCCGGTTTTGGTCGCCCATGGGATTCGAACCATGGCCTAGATCTGATCCTACATATCTAACTTAAGGCCCGGTCACATACACGTTAGTGGACGTAGTTGAACATAGTGGAGGCTAACGTAGTTGAACGTAGTTGAATGTAGTACAACGTACCGGCATCCATACTTCTCCGTGATGAGAACGTGATAAGAACGTGTGTGGGCTGTGAGTTCCGATTTAAGCTTTGGACATGTTCAAAAGAGAGGTACGTTTGAGGCCTCTGTGATGATAACGTACTCTGGCAAACTCTAGCGAATCCTAGCGTACTTCGACCCGTACAAAACCTTGGCCGTTCTGCCATGGTCACATAGCCGTTAGTGGACAAAGTTGAACGTAGTTGAACGTAGTTGAATGTAGTGGAGGGCAATGTAGTTCAACATAGTTCAATGTAGTTGGACGTACCGGGATCCATACCGTAACGTAACGGGATCCGTACCATACCGTACCGTGATCCGTACCGTAACGTATTTATCTGTGCTATTAGGTGGGTGATCAACCAAAACCTGCCGTACCTTAACGTAGTTTAACATAGTGACAGCACGTTTCATCCATGTTAATCTATCTACGATCGGTGTTGTTAAGCATGTATTGCTGCCTAGAAGGGTATAGTGAGCCTGTCATGCCTGAAATCTGTGGTGTCCGGCATTTTGACAAACTTGCCTACATTATTTAGCGAGTTTTCAACTATCTCCCAATTTAACCCTTTGAACTAAAAGTGACTTCAAACTAAAGTATAGTAGAATATTTATATCACCCTAATCTATATATCTGAATAAGATGGCAGAAACTACCAGATTGTTCCACTTTTACCCGGGCCCCGCCCCGAGCGCCAGATTGAAATGTTTAACTGACTCAGTTCTGTATGACCTTAGATGTTACTAGGACGTAAAGCAACAAAGCAAGCAGTTCTGGTGGCTGTCTGCTACCCAATGACTCTCTGAGCCAGGATTAGGTGGGGGTCTGGGGATCAGGATTTAAGTCTCTTATCTGTGTTTGCTGATTTAATACTTCCAAGTTCCAGAAAACCGCAATCTGTTAATTTATCAACATTTTTCTATTAGTGGATTTTAACAAATTTGTTAGTGGGGGTAAGTTGGCCCTGCACTTGTCGGTGTGTAGGGTAGGTGATTCTGTGTTTGAGGTGTGTGATGTAGGGTAAGCCAACAGATAATACCAGATAGCCATGTGTTGAACATCCCCCACGTGGGCCCCTTAGCGGCTGGCAAGCGAACCAGCTGGGCCAGATGCCGAGTATGTGTGTGTGTGTGGGGGGGGGGCCGGTGGATGGGGGGGGGGGGGGGCTTGGGTGTTGTGTGGATGTGTGTGAGAGGAAATTACTGCGCTTGCCAATCTACGTACAGTTTTCTACCGTTGAAACCGGACGAGCAGGCCTCCCCTCCCGTGTGGGAGATCGGGAGTTCGATTCCCGGTCGAGTCAAAGCAATGACTTACAAAAGTGATACTTGTCGTTTCCTAGCTTGGTACTCGGCATTGATAGGATAGGGCAAGGCAAGGACTTAAGTCAATGTCAGGATAATGTGACTGAGTGGGATATTGGATCATGGTGCTGATGGCCTGGTCTCCCAATGGGACAGCACTATTAAGTCACCATGGATGCGCAATGTGACAAGTCGCTACCCGTCCTGGTATGACCTTAGTTGTTGCGAGGACATAAAATTCCAATAACCAATCAATCTACAAACAAAATAAAAAGGTGCCTGAATAATCTCGATTCGGATCAATTTGAAAAAGGTCAGATTTGCATTTGCATTTAGATATTTCACAGATGGGGGCAAAGCTGCATAATCACATTCTCGAAACGAAAAACACTTAGCTAGGTTTGATCCTAGTAGTAGTACATATGTAACTTAAATACTGGTGCACTTTTGAAATGGGTGTTGCTGTATGGAAGGAAATGAATCAAACCCGCAACTGTGGAGACCAATGCTGCCTAGCAATTCGGTGTGTGTGCCAACATTAATTCTGTGTCTTTCACTTAAAATATAAAATCTTACTTCAAACTACTTTAGATTGCAATGAGCAACCGAATATATTCTTCTGAAAACCATCCCCACATCAGAGTATACAAATTGAACTGGCAAATTATTTGTCATTTTTGCATTTCTGGATAATATATTTAGGTACTTGACATGATGACAATGGATGAATTGAATTCATTCAGTTGAATGTGTTAAGTGTCACATTATTTTCGGAGGATTGGCTCACTAAATGAAGCGAAACGAGCTCTACATAATGTGCATGGTGGCCTAATCGGTAGAGTGTGAGCTTAACTTGTGGATGTTCGGGAGTTTGTTTCCCGGTCGAGTCAAACCAATGACATTAAAATTGATAATTGTCGCTACCTAGCCTGGCGCTCGGCATTTATAGGATAGGGCAAGGACTGGTTCGCTCAGTGTAGGGTCATGGTGCCGGCAGCCCAATTTCCCAGTTGGGCAGCACTATAAAGTCGCCATGAGTGCAGTCACAAGTTGGTTGCCATCCTGATATGAGCATAGATGTTGCCAGGACATAAAAACTCCAACCAACCTACCTACCTACCTACCTACCTACCTACCTACCTACCTACCTACCTACCTACCTACTAATTACCTACTTACCAACCAACCATCCAACCAACTTGAAATGGTAATCTAGTTTTGATTTTTCATATCTGTATAACATATTTAGATGCTTGATTTGATGACAATGGATAATGAATTAATTCGGTTGTGTTCCAAGGATCTGTGATCGATGGCTGAGGCTGAGGTTAAAATGTGTTGAATGTGTTAAATATCACAGTATTTTTTGGAGGACTGGCTCAATAAATGAAGCGAACAAGCTCTACATAATGCCTCACATACGGCTTGTAGCAGTACACGTACGCTGGCAGTGAAGTGAGTGTTGCTCTTGGCACTGTACAATGAATGTATTTCTGTAGGGGTATACCAGATCCTGTGATACGCAGAACTCTTGAACCCTGGCAGTTTGTTAGTTGTTGTGTAATGCTGTGTTGGCAGCAGAGGCCATAATCACGGCGAGAAGTGTTCAAATCTTATTCTGTCGTATTATCGGGCCATCGGTATCACGCAGAATGTAAAAGCACGCAATTACCTATGTGTCGAGAGTTAGAAGCTCACAATTACAAACATGTGGCTAGGTAAAACTCGACATAAAG
The DNA here is from genome assembly GCA_030323885.1 of Branchipolynoe longqiensis. NCBI lineage: Eukaryota > Metazoa > Annelida > Polychaeta > Phyllodocida > Polynoidae > Branchipolynoe > Branchipolynoe longqiensis. Next base: position 4,216,355 of record CM059187.1, on the reverse strand, counting down.
ATGTCATTCTTCCTGAATTGAACCCTTAGAGTGTATATCATGCAGAATGAGGCTTGTGTACTGGAAACGCGCCCAGCGATTGTTCATTTTGGTGATTTGATTCACTTCGCGAATACTGAACACATCTGCAATTGGCAATTTTTTTTTTTTCTTTGGGTGAATGCGAATAGACAAAGCGATCAGCAACACCAAAAGAGCGTTAATCAGGAAAATGGCTTTCAGATTGGTGAGAATTGAGTCATTAATGCTAGACTGTACAGAATAATCGTGTAGTTTGATCGTGGGATCGATTCTTGGCCCAGTCAAATACCCACATACTATGTCACGTGTTCCATGTTTAAAGCCCTTTGCACAATTCTGCGTTAATCCATTAATGATGCCACCTGCATTCATGCATGACCACAGGTCAGCCTCATTCAGGTGTGTTCACGGCAGGACTCTCCACACTCAGATACTGCCCACATTGAAACAAGCTGCAACATGTCTGCTTTACACGCACAAAGCGCCTTATTCTGATTAGTATTTCGACATTAAAGCTGCATAGTCCGATGAAAATATCAAATTAAAAAAAAACAAGCAATTATCTAGATTTGATTCTACATATCTAACTTAGGCACTGGTGCACTTAATAAATATGTGTCACCACATAGAAGGGAATACTGAGGTAATTTATTAGAACCCGTTACTGCAGAAGCCTACGGGGCCAGACATTATTTTTGCCTGTTAGCCACTTAAAATAAAAGTTACTTCAAACTAAAGAAAGGTAGATTATAACGATCAGTTTAATATATTTTATCTCAGAAAATGACAAACTCAAAGCCACCGGACTATGCAACTTGAACCAAGAGTGGTTTGAACGTAGCTGAGAGGATCAGGGAGAACAGGATGGGTGTTCAATACACATTCATGTTGAACATATGAATGGCGACACTGAGAGGGGCACCTCCAGATGGTGGCATTCTCCAGATGAATGCGGAACTACTGGTACTGCACTAATATGTTAAAGTTGCATAGTCCGATGGTTTTGAGTTTCTGAAATTTTCTGAGATAAATACATTAGGTTGATCGTTATTATGTACCTTACTTCAGCTTGAAGTAACTTTTAGTTTAACTGGCTAACTTTTGAGATATTTGAAGTGGAACCATCCAAAATTAATGTTGGCAAGCTTGTCAAAACTCTGACCCCATAGGCTTCTGCAGTAACAGGTTCTATTCAATTGCCTTGGTATTCCTTTCTGTGTGGTGGCAAATGTTTAATAAGTGCACCAGTATCGAAGTTAGATAGGTAGAATCAAATTTAGATAATTGTTTTGGTTTTGAAAATTTGATATTTTCATCGGACTATGCAGCTTTAAGTGCTGGATGGCACTGTGACTGGGTTAATAAGGCACCTCTCGCATTGAGCCCCCCCCCCCCCACACACACACACTCACACACACCCTGACAGTTGCACACACAGATGTATCCACCTAGACACGACCACTTACATGTATACTAGCCCCCCACATGTACATATATACCAACACACACACATACATTCATTCACACACACGCAACAATATACTCACCTTCACACTCACACACCCTGACACTTACACACATGTATCCATCTGGACACGACCACTTACATGTATACTCGCCCCCCCCCCCCCACACACACACATACATGTACATACACCAACACACACACGCGAACACACAGATACATTCACACACACATACACCCTGACACTTACACACACAGATATACCCTTGTCGACATGACCACTTATAATTATATACACATACTAGCCCCCCTCACGTACACATACCAACACAAACACACTCACATACACACACACTCACACACACAAACACACTTACAAATACACTCACACATACACTCACACTCTGACTTACACTCGGAGATATACCCATCTTGACATGACCACTTATACAGATCTATATAACTAGTCCCACACGCACATGTACCAACGCGCAACTTTGAACACACACACATATACACAGACTCACACACATACATACACTCACACACATACATACACTCACTGACACACTCTTACTCACGTGAACAGACTCACTCACTCACTCACTCACTCACTCACTCACTCACTCACTCACTCACTCACTCACTCACTCACTCACTCACTCACTCACTCACATTCACAACACCACTCACTCACACACACACACACACACACACACACACACACACACACACACACACACACACACACACACACACACACACACACACACACACCAGCAGTAGCATCGCCTGTGTTCCTCTCAGTGTTGTGGTGCTGTGACATCCGGTTGCCATTTCCCACTGACCGCTCATGCTATTTGGCCGTTAGCGGCCGGCCAGAAGCGGATGCATTTATTCAGTGTTGCTGCTGACTTCCGGTTCGGCGCGCATGTGTGTAACCTGAATCCGATTAGGGCGGGTGTCTATGAAAAAGAGGCGGGTTATGTGGCAGATTTGGGGACCGTTGCCCTATGTGCGTTGTTTGGGAGATGTGCGTGGGGAGGGGTTGGAGCTGGTACAGCGGCGAGCCGAGGTCGAGTGGGGCAGGGCAGGATACAGAGCCGGTGCAGGATGCGGGCCGGTGTCTGGGGCAGTCGGAAGTGTATGGGGTGGGGGTGGGTGGTAGGGTAGTGGGGATGGTTGGTGTGGGAGGGGAGGGTAGTGTGGGTGGGCAGGGTAGTGTTTGGTAAGCGGAAGTAGGGGGAAGTGTGTGCGGGGGGCGGGGGCAGTGTGAGGGGCAGGCAGGCAGGCAGGCAGGCAGGCAGGCAGGCAGGCAGGCAGGCAGGCAGGCAGGCAGGCAGGCAGGCAGGCAGGCAGGCAGGCAGGCAGGCAGGCAGGCAGGCAGTTGGAGTGGTAAAAGGCAGGCAGGCAGCTGGAGTGGTAAAAGGCAGGCAGGCAGCTGGAGTGGTAAAAGGCACATTATGGACACAGACACGCTAATGCCACACGTTCGCCGTGTTTAATGCCCGCCGGATTACACATATATAAACAAGGTGCGCGCGCATAAAAGGGCCACGAGGTGGCGCTGAAGGTCATCCGGGTCCTTGCCTTCCCCGCCCCCTCTCTCCCCTCTCTCCCCTCTCTCCCCGCCTTCCCGGGGCCGCCCGGGGCTTTTAGCGGCCCGAGTGGGCCCCTTCATGTCGCGGGACTCGACTCCCAATGCACTAATCGACCAGTCATACCCGAACCAGTCCATACCCTTCCTCTTCAAATTACCGCGCGTACCGGGCGCGGTTACCGAATCGGTAGAGCGTGTGGGAGATCGGGAGTTCGGTTCCCGGTCGAGTCAAACCAATGACTTATGAAATTGATACTTGTCGCTTCCTCGCGTGGCACTCAGCATTAATAGGATAGGGCAAGGACTGGTTAGCTCAGTGTCAGGATAATGTGACTGGGAGTTTCGGATCATGGTGCTAGGGGCCTGATTTCACCATGGGGCAGGACTATAAAGTCGCCATGAGTGCGCAATGTTACAAGGCGGGTACCCTCAGATGTTGCCAGCATGTACAATTCCAACAAATAACTAACAAATTATCGTCAAAGGAAGTCGGTGCTACGCGGCTCCCTGATGTGACTAGGTGTGTACATATTGACATGTGTACATGGTAGGTGAGGAGAGAGCAAGAGGGCAGTGAGCGGGTCGGGCGGGCCGTGAGCTACTCAGGGGACGGGCGAGCTGCACCCCGTGGGGGGAGGACTCACTGTGGGGGCGGGAGTGGGGGATTATCAGCCTTTTAGGGACATTTACTGCGGGTAATGAAGGCTGATTAGGGCAAGCTGCCAGAGGGGTGACCGGATCAACAGGCTCCCGCCCACCCAGGGGTGCAGCCCGCCACGGCACGCCACGGCACGGCACGGCACGCCACGCCACGCCACGCCACGCCACGCCACGCCACGCCATGCCACGCCATGCCACGCCATGCCACGCCACGCCATCAGACGGCCTGGGTAGAGCTCCCTTCCCGGCCGCCCTCTGCGCCCCGCCCAGCCTCACATCTCGTCGTCCCTTCTCTCTCGCGCCTCCTGGCTCTACCCCACCCCCACCCCCACCCCCACCCCCACCCCGGTCCGCACCAACCAGCAGGGCTGTATTGCCATCAACTTCTCGTCTCACGTGCGCTCTCCCTCCCCCCCCCCCCCCCGGGGGGGGGGGGGGGAGGGAGAGCGCACTCCTTTAGTCTGCCACGCCTCTACTGCCTTTTATGTGCCTCCCCGCCCCTTCACTTTTCACTCTTTCCCACTCCATGTACTCCAATCCACTACACTCCCCTAAACTCCTCTTGCTTCTTCACCATCCACTTGGGTCCCCTCCCTCCCTCGTCCCCCCATCTCTTCCTATCCTCTCCCCTTCCTTTAAATCCCCTCCTCTCACCCCCTTTCCCCCCCTACACAGCTTCCCCCCCCCCCTCCCCCCTCCCACTCCCCCTCCCCTCCCAGCTCCCTCCTCCCCTCCCAGCTCCACTCTGCTCCCCTCTCCTCCTCTCCCAGCTCCTCCCCTCCCGTCCCAGTTCCCATCTGCTCCCCTCCCCCCTCCCCTCCCCTCCCCTTCCAGTTTCCACCTCCTCCCCTTCCAGCTTCCACCTCCCCCTCTCCTCCCATTCCAACTCCCCTCCCTTCTTTTCCTCTCCCTCCCTGTCCTGATATGACCTTAGATATTGCGAGGACGTAAAACTCCCCAACCAACCAGCCCCCCTCCATTCCCTTCCACCCCTCCTCTCCCCATTCCCTCCCCCCCCCTTCCCTCCTCCCCCCCCCTTTCCTCCCTCCCCACCTCCTCTCCTCTCCACTGAGGCACTGCGAGTATGAAACTAGAAAGAGTGTTGTTTTTTGGCGGGACTGCTACAGCCCCGATAGCGGCGCACTTTGCTCACCGCTATCGGTGAAGACCCGCGCCGGGCTTTTTGTCTTCTCTTCCCACTTTGTCACTGCCTTCAGTGTGTGACCTGCAGCCACCCTCTGTGTGACCTGTCGCCCCAGTCACTGCGACCTGCCTATTCTGCAGACAGCCCCTGCCCCGTGGAATCTCAGTGGGAGGCGCTCCCTTGTTGTGCATACTTTGGAAACAGCCACCCGCAGCTAGTGATTTGACAGGTTTTCAATATCACTACTTGTACGCATTACACGTTGTTATTGTTGACAACAGGCGGCGGCACTCGAAAGGGTGGTGGTTTAGTGATAATACAGGCATGCCTCATAGATGGGGTGGTTTATATATAATATAAGCATGTTCATAGCTGGGGCGGGTGATAATACAGGCATGTCTCATAGCTGAGGTGGGTGATAATACAGGAATGTCTCATAGATGGGGTGGATTATATATAATATAAGGATGTTCATAGCTGGGGCGGGTGATAATACAGGCATGTCTCTTAGCTGAGGTGGGTGATAATACAGGAATGTCTCAGTTGGAACGGGTCTGAGATGCTGGAACAGTTATGTTCCATTGACCCCCCCCCCCCCCGTCCCCCGATACTTTAGGTGACGATAATCGTCTTCTGGATCCAGGGGCCAGGACTTGGACCTGTCTGCCAGGAGTGGCGGGCCCGGGGTGTCTGCGGGTTGGCACGGGCTGGGTGAGGGGCGGGCTCTCAATATTTCAGTTGGCCGCCAGTTCACGGGGGATGCTCGGCGGGATGGCAGTGTTGGCGCCCCGCTTGCTGATCGCTGCCCGGCCCTCCGGCCGCCCTGTGCCGGCAAGCCACCACTTCAAAGCGCTCCTACACCTGAATAATTTGGCGGCTGGGAATCGCGGGCCGGGAAGCTGTACTTCGGTCGGCGATCACAAAACCCGCCCAGCTCGGGGAGGGGGGGGGGGGAAGATACACAGGGAAAGAGGGTCACGTGACAACGTGCAGCTGAATAAGTTGTAGCTCGTAGTTTGGGGCCGGTGAAATTGACACAGCGTCAAGAGATGAGACGCGCACAGAGCTGCGCGCGCACTCGCAGGTCTGCGGCCGCAGCTGGTTGGTTGGTTGGTTGTTGGGAGTTTTACGCCCTGCCAACATCTAAGGTCATATCAGGACAGTTACCGATTTGTGACAGTGTGCACTCATGGTGACTTTATAGTGATGCCCCACTGGGAAATCAGGCCACCGACACCATGACGACAGTCCTTGCCCTATCCTAATAATTCCTAGCACCAGGCTAGGAAGCGACAAGTCTACATTTTATAGGTGATAGGTTTGACTCGACCAGGAAGCAGAAGCAAAAGCAAAAGCAGCAGCAGCAGAAGCCCTCGGGCTTCAGGCAGGGCCTCTCACTGAGACTGCGGCGTGCAGCGTGTGTGTGTGTGTGTGGGGGGGGGGGTGCGGGTCCTGTATCATCGCGCCCCACACCAGTGCATTAAACTCACACACATCCCATGATGAACCCGCGCACAACTGAAGCCCTCCTCACACGGCGCCACCTGAACAAAGGCGCCCCCTGGTGCCGTGATGGGGGGGGGGGGGGGGGTGCAGGTAGCGCGGTGTACAGGAGGAGGGCGCCGGCATGGAGCCGCTGGGAACCGGCGGTGTGGCCGGCAGCACCGTCAGCCTGCCGTCATTAGGCCGGCGGAAGAACCTGACAATGCCTTCTTTTCTCCCCTCCGCCCCTTTATGATTCACCCGCCCGTTCGCCCTCCTCTTTTTGCGCTGCTTTTGGGGAGGTGTTTTTTGGGGCCGGGAGTAAGGGCGTGCGGTATTTTTGGGGTTTTATTTCCCAGCGCGGATCTGTGGATATGGCCTCGAGTCGGGTAGCTTTTTTCTAGTGGTGTGGGAAGGGAGCCGGATGCCGCGAGCGTTTTGTGGGGGTAGATACAAAGCGTGGTGAAGGTGACCCCCACATTAGCCCCCCCCCCCCCCACCTCCACACACACGCGCCCTCTAGTGGCCGGGCCGTATCGTGTCAGACGCGACGCAGTGCCGACCATTTCCCCCAGCGTCGCCTCGTTTCCGTTTCTGTACGTAAAGTGTCCTCACGTTGACTGACGGGAACCTTTCATCGTTGACTGATGGCGAGCAGGTGTTTAAGTTGAATCACGGCAGGTGAGCGTTTAGCATGTAGCATCATCTCTAAGGGCGTGTGTGCACGGTTCAATCGAGCGTAACGAGCAGCCTGATCTGGCTACTGGGCACATGCACAACCTGCGCTTCACCTAGCACAACCGGCAGACAGACAGCATGGCCAAATGAGTTGGAACACCCGTGTCAGGTCATTCGAAGGATTGTCACTACCGCATCTGGTTTTTGGTGTTACTCGGATAGGGCAAAGACCAATGTAATGAGGAAGACCAATGTTTCCTGCCTATTCAACAAGTGTAACGTATGTATGTCTAAGTGTATCATGCCATCTTTGCTTACCCTGGTCGAGTCAAACTAATGACTTAAAAATTGATACTTGTCGCTTCCTAGCCAGGCGCATGGCATTATTAGGACAGGGCAAGGACTGGTGTGCTCGGTGTCAGGATAATGTGAATGAGTGGGATACCAGGTCATGATTCTGGCAGAAACGTTTCCCAGCACTATAAAGTCGCCATGAGTGTGCACTGTCACAAGTCGGTACCCGTCCTGATATGACCTCAGATGGTGCAACAAACAAAATTACTCGCATTAAAAGGTTAATGTATGGAGTGTTGCGTCTGGTTTTGTGGGCACAGTTCTGGTTGTTGGTTGCTATGTTAGTGCAATGCAATATCTCACATCCAAACTTGGTGTAGAACCTTTTTTTTTTGTATGTTACATTTATTGATTGGGCATAAGAAATTTCAATTACGAACAATGGGTGTTGCTCATTCCACTGCCCCTGTGTGTCCTACTTATGCAAACCACCAGGTTAGGTGGTGACAAGTATGCATGTTTAGTTGTCAGTTTAACTCAGCCAGGTTTCGAACCTCCGAAATAGTTAGCGGGCGCTCAAGTCACTCAGTCATTCCCATCTAGTTATTCTTGTTGTTAGAGCAGGATTGAATATTGAACGGTCGGCTAGAGAAGGAGGACACAGCGGTTGTAAAGGTTGTCAGTTAGAGATGGTGGCGACATCCGTAATGGTTTCCGCTAACAATGCGACGTCGAGAAAGGTCCGGTACAAAGGTTTCGGTCCACCACGATGCAACATCAAACATGATTTTAGCAAAAAGCTAGGCACAATGTGATGCAACTTGGATGAAGGTTTCTGGTACAAAAGTTTCGGAGACACCATGACGCAACATCAAAAAAGATTTTGGCTAGAATGTGATGTGACATCTTGAAGGTTTCAACTACACTGAGATGCAACATTAAAAAATAAGGCTTTCGAGTATATCCCTAGTATGTGATTCAGCGGTTTCAAAACCCAAACACCTAGATTTGATCCTACATACCCAGTGTAGTAGGCTGCTCTGACCTCTCAGGCAAGTAACCAGATAGACAGGTAGGCGAGAGTAGTGTGTTGATATCAGGGAGCCTAGGTGGTGTAATGGTTAGCACACTGACCCGGAATGCAAAGAGATGTGGGTTCGAGTCCCACTCTAGGTGCAATATTTCCCCTTTTCATCACTCGCATGACACTGGTTGCCGTGACCATGATTCTGTACAAGCTACGCGCTGTATGGTTGTTGAACCTACCCTGTGTATGTATGTGAAGTGCAATGCCTGTATGTATGTAATTGTAAGCATTAAATGGCCATTTAAAAGACTTAAAATTCCAGGGGGGCGAGTGTAGTAGGCTGCTCTGACCTCTCAGGCAAGTAACCACATAGACAGGTAGGCGTGGGTAGTGTGTTGATATCAGGGAGCCTAGGTGGTGTAATGGTTAGCACACTGGCCCGGAATGCAAAGAGATGTGGGTTCGAGTCCCGCTCTAGGTGCAATATTTCCCATTTTCATCACTCCCATGACACCAGTATAGGTACTGGTGCATTTATTAATTTGAGCACACTGGAAAATTTAGCATATTTTAAATCAAATGTATTGCGTTAACCCAGTTAGTTCAGTTAGCACATTCGATACTAAGGTAAAGTAGCTAATGATGAATATAATATTTAGCTATATATATATAGTTAGTATCATTTATTGTATTTAATTATGAACCAATGCGCTATCGGCTAGGCTGCCTATAACTACCCAGAAGATGCAGGACTTTAGGGTTATGGTGGCACTCTTGGTACTTGTGAGCCAACTGTGGCCTAGTCACTATGTACACACAAAAACTTGGATACAGTACGGTATTTGAGAAATGAAAGCCAGTGGATTGAGTAATAAATAATCCTCAAGTGCAGTGTTGGGTCTTACAGAGAATAGCAATATAATAATAATTCTCTTCCGTATCTTTATACTCGCATAATACTTTATGCATTGCACTTTTAAAGGGAGAAACTGAAAACCATTGTACTAGTATTAATTCCTTCCATAATAAATTAGAAGACAGAGGTAATTGACCGAGCCTGGCAGACCCTGAAGACATACCCTTACATTTTGTTGAGCAAAGTCGGAGCTGGAATGGGCAGATAGTAGGGGGGGTGAGGCTTCACCTGGAGGGCAGGATGGGAGCTGCTTGGTAGCAGACCTCCCACTCTCCTGGCTGCACCCCAGCCTCCAGTAACCCAAACTAGCGGAGAACATATCAAAGGAGGTTACCAGAATAGATGCAGCGAATAGATTAACATAACAACAAAGCAGGAGAATTACATGAATAATATTTGTATAAGTACTTTATACCTCATATTATATAGTCCGTTTAGCAAAAAGAAATGTGGTCAAAGACCTGCCAACCTCCACCACTTATTGGCGTTATGCCGGGTGAGACCCAGTCACATTTCAGGTACCTCCGTGCGTGTACGTCACAGAGGCAGTTGTCATTTTGAATGTTGTAAAGACATCCCCAGCTTTTACAACCGTCCCACCTGAAGATTAATCTTCAACCAAAGATTGGACCAATTTATCGGTGCCTCTCTATATTGCTGCAGTTCTGCAGCTGGTAACCGTCGTAAGGTTACAAATCCCCCACAAGTCAAGTCCACTCCACGCCAACAACACCACGATATCATATCACACACAACCATTTCAGAATGTTATTAAAAGCATATACATGTGACAGAATGCAATTTCTTCCTGTAACGCCCAACTGACGGAATTTTACTAACCTTTCACCGTGAATATGGCCAATCAATCAAACCTCACCCCCACCTCACCCCATGCCAAAACTCTGACACCATAGGTTTCTGCAGTAATATTTTCTATTAAATTGCCGCAGTATAACCTTCTGTGTGGTGACAAATGTTTAAAAAGTGCACCAGTATTTCAGTTAGATATATAGAATCAAATTGAGATACTTGTTTTGGTTTTGAAAATTTGAGGCTTCATCGGACTATGCATCTTTAACGTGGCGTGAACATTCCACACATCCCCAGCCCCCCCCCCCCCCCCCCCGGACACGACCCTCGTGTGGTGGGCCGGGCCGGGCCGTAGCCAGAGCCCGCTTAAATCAACAAGTGTTAACTGCCCCGTCTGCTACACTACCTACATACCAGGCCGGAACCCCTTACTGTGCGGCGTCAGTTTCACAGGTTACCAACCATAGACAACAGCAGCTGCACGCCAAAAGGAGGCTGAAAGAAGGCGAAAACTGGGTTGTGGCTTCATCACGCCAAAAGGAGGCTGAAAGAAGGCGAAAACTGGGTTGTGGCTTGGCGGAGAAAACTGTGTTGGGGCTCGTGGTAGCTTGTTGGTTGCGTGGCCTACTTAGCAGCCCGGCGATGACACTGGGGTGTGTGTGTGGGGGGGGGGGGGGGGGTAGGAGATAGCAGCGGGCTGGTTAGGATGAGTGTGAGGCCGAGCGTACCGACCCACTTAAAGGCCCTGTCACATTACGACGCATCTGGCAAGTGCGCCACCAATGTGTAAAATCACTTTTACGTCAAAATGCATCCAACTTTTTGGTGCAGGGAGAAAAGTTGGACATCAGTGCAACGTAGTAGACGTAAGCGTAGCGTTGGTCCGACGTAGTGGTGACGTAGTGGTAACATATGTCGACGCATGAGGGAAAAAAACTAAAAAAGCTTGGCTAAGGTGCCTCTCGCGCGTGCAGCGTTTACCTAGCGTTGGCATAACATGCCCCCAACGATCCGCTAGCGACTGTTAAACGTGTTGCACAACGTATGAGAGCGTAGTGCCAGCGCATGAGCAACACATCCAATGACAGTCCAGCGCATTTTGGCATTGTGCCAGCGTGCACCCAGCATGCGTGACGTTGGCGTGCATGCTAGCGTGCGGGGGGACCCAACCCACGTGCAACATGCTCATATCACGTTCGTAGATGAACGTTATATACGTTAAGCGAGCGCCAGGTGCACGCCCTATAGCCAAATACGTCGAGACACAGTGGAGAAACGCCAACCGCGCGTCGGCCATACGTTAGAACAATGTCGTCATATGTTAGTGTTACGTTGCCAATGTGCTGCCTGAACGCTCTGCGTCAGAGGAACAAATGTCAACATAGGACAACGTATGAATGTTCCTCCAATGCGCGTCTAACATATCTCGACGTCTCCCTGACGTAGGCGTAACATAAGCACCCATGTGTTCTCGTACCTCAAAAGTTTTGTGCATGCACAAAACTGATGCACGCTGCTGTATGTCGACGTACATTGAGGTAAACCAACGCGTGTAATGTATACCGACAAAGCAGCAACAAAAATTACATACGTCGCCGTACGTTTGCGCGATGCGCCGTAATGTGACAGCCCCTAACTCCACATCCTGTCTACGTGTGTGTGTGTATGTGTGTGTGTGACTAGGCGTTTGTACACATGTGTATCAATGTTTGTGTGTGTATATGTGTCTATGCCTGTGTGTATCTAATTGTATATTGCAGTCTGGGAATATACCGGATCCGGTGACCTAATTGGTAGAAAGGAGGCTTCCCGTGCGGAAGGTTGGGCGTTCGAATCCCGGCCGAGTCAAACCCATTACTTAAAAATTGACATTTGTCACTACCTAGCCTAGCACTATGCATTATTAGGATAGGGGAAATACTGGTTAGCTCAGTGTCAAGATAATGTTACTGGGTTTGATATTGGGTCATGGTGTCGGTAGCCTGATCTCCTAGTGGGACAGCACTGTAAAAGTCTCCATGAATGTGCACTGTCACAAGTCAGTACCTCTCCTGGTATGACCAGAGATGTTGCTAGGACGTAAAACCCTAACGAGCAAACTTGACTGGCTGTGTGCGGGCCTGTGTGGCCTCTTGCTGTGCCTGTGCCTGTGCCCGTGCTGTGGTGTATGTTTGGTAGTGTACATGGCGGTGCCAGTATGTGCGTGTGTGTGCGTGTGTGTGTGGAGGGGCGTGGGGGGGCGGGTCTGTTGGCCGGGCTGACTCACTCCCCTCGGCGCGGTGCCATCCTCCTGCCGGCGCCGGGCGGGACTACGCCGGCCCGGCCTGCCCCGCCCGCCGTCAGTGTGCCCCGCTCCACTTGTAGTTGTTACACGGTCCTCCCCACCTCGGGCTCTCCTGTCTGCCTGTCTGTCTCTCACCCCTCGCACCCCCCCCCCCTTCACCACTACCACCACCACCACCACCCACACCACCCACACTCTCTCTCCCCTCCTCCTCTCGCCACCTCGTGTGAATCGGCGCGCACCGACCACGTCAACTTTTCCCGGCGCGCCGCGCTCCCTCCTCCCGACGCCAGGACCGTGCCGTGCCGTCCCGGCAAAAGTACCCGCCACCCAGCACCCGGCTCAGCTCCCGGCCTCACCAGTCGGCCTAACCTACATACGTACAAGCACCAGCAGACCGCCATTCCGGACTAACTGTGCGCCATGGCCGCCTGCCCGGATGACGTAACCAGCATGGAGCCCCAGGTAACGGGGTGACACAGGGTAACACGGGGGCAGTGACGGCTGGCAGAGCGGGCGGGGCGGACGGCGGGGGTGACCCCGGCCACTCCGGGGTGGTGTGTCCCTCGCCCAGACGGAGTGGTGGTGGTGGTGGGTGGGGGTGGGGAGGGAGTCTTGCGTGGGTGTGAGGACACGTCATTACGAGTCGTGTTCATTCACCGCGCTCACTGGTGGTTCGCGAAAGGTGTGTGTGTGGGGGGGGGGGGGCGTGTTGACACAGGCAGCGAATGAGCGATGTTGATGAAGTGAATAGATTGAGGTGCAAAGTTCTCTTTACTCGGCAATACGGCTGGCTGAGGGTGTAGATACTAGATGTGCATGTGTTTGTTTGCTGTGTGGTGTGCTTTCTCTCACGGCTGACACTTTATATAGTCTATGTGGGTTATTAAAGTTGGCTGGCTGGCTGGCTGAGGGTGTAGATACTACTACTAGATGTGCATGTGTTTGTTTGCTTGCTGTGTGGTGTGCTTTCTCTCACGGCTGACACTTTATATAGTCTATGTGGCTTATTAAAGTTGGCTGGCTGGCTGGCTGAGGGTGTAGATACTACTACTAGATGTGCATGTGTTTGCTTGCTGTGTGGTGTGCTTTCTCTCACGGCTGACACTTTATATAGTCTATGTGGGTTATTAAAGTTGCATAGTCCGATGGCTGAGGGTGTAGATACTACTACTAGATGTGCATGTGTTTGTTTGCTGTGTGGTGTGCTTTCTCTCACGGCTGACACTTTATATAGTCTATGTGGCTTATTAAAGTTGCATAGTCCGATGGCTGAGGGTGTAGATACTACTACTAGATGTGCATGTGTTTGTTTGCTGTGTGGTGTGCTTTCTCTCACGGCTGACACTTTATTAGTCTAGTGGCTTATTAAGTTGATAGTCGATGGCTGAGGGTGTAGATCTAGATGTGATGTGTTTGTTTGTTGTGTGGTGGCTTCACGGTGACACTTTTATAGTCTATCTGGGTTATTAAAGTTGCATGTCCGATGGCTGAGGGTGTAGATACTACTACTAGATGTGCATGTGTTTGTTTGCTGTGTGGTGTGCTTTCTCTCACGGCTGACACTTTATATAGTCTATGTGGGTTATTAAAGTTGCATAGTCCGATGGCTGAGGGTGTAGATACTACTACTAGATGTGCATGTGTTTGTTTGCTTGCTGTGTGGTGTGCTTTCTCTCACGGCTGACACTTTATATAGTCTATGTGGCTTATTAAAGTTGCATAGTCGATGGCTGAGGGTGTAGATACTACTACTAGATGTGCATGTGTTTGTTTGCGTGCTGTGTGGTGCGCTTTCTCTCACGGCTGACACTTTATATAGTCTATGTGGGTTATTAAAGTTGGCTGGCTGGCTGGCTGAGGGTGTAGATACTACTACTAGATGTGCATGTGTTTGTTTGCGTGCTGTGTGGTGCGCTTTCTCTCACGGCTGACACTTTATATAGTCTATGTGGGTTATTAAAGTTGCATAGTCCGATGGCTGAGGGTGTAGCTACTACTACTAGATGTGCATGTGTTTGTTTGCTGTGTGGTGTGCTTTCTCTCACGGCTGACACTTTATATAGTCTATCTGGGTTATTAAAGTTGCATAGTCCGATGGTTTTGAATTTCTGCAATTTTTCTGAGATAAATATATTTAATTGGTTGTTATAACCTACCTTACTTTAGTTTGAAGTAACTTTCATTTTGAATGGGTAACTTTTGAGATATTTGAAGTGCAAACATCCTAAATTGATTTTGGCAAGCATGCCAAAACTCTCACCATAGGCTTTAGTCGATAAAAGATTCACCCTGTACTTGTAGTACACGGGTGAATGACAACCTAGTGTAAATACAGTCGAAAATAGCTTTATGGAACAGGAACTAGAAACTGTAGTTCCAGGATCAAATGGCTACATATATTGGCACAGAGTTGCTGAAATGGGAGAGATAAGATGGCGGCCATAGAACGCCATCAGTTTCACCTTTAAATTCTATTAAATTCTATGTTTTATTATATTTTTCAACTCAAAGGTAGCGGGGAAATATGAAGACATAAAAAGAATAATTGTTGCTTCTTAGATTGTGAAATTAGGCTCTCATTTCATTTCCCCGCTTTTTCGACAGCTTTTATATAGGGCTGGTATTCACCTGTGTACTGCGAGTACAGGGTGAATCCTTTACTATGGTTTGTGGTTTGTTTTGTGTTGTTTTGTGGTGTTTTGTGTTTGTTGTTGTGTTGGTGTGTTTTTGTTTTGTTTGTGTTTGGTTGGTTTTTTGGGTTGGTGTGGGTGGGTTGGTTGTGGTTTTGTGGGTTGTTTGGTTGTTTGTGGGGTGTTCGGTACTTGTCTGGTGTGTCAATATAACATGTATGCTCAAGATAGCCAGACAGGATGGCCAAATGAGTTGAGCACCTGCTTCATGTGTGGTAGGTTGTGCGATTCAAACCCTGGTCGAGTCAAAAGAATGAATTTATACTCAGGGATGAAAGATCTCCGCGATTTCGCGGATTTTCGGGATTTTCCTGTAGGCCCTTAATGCAATCCCGCAGCACGATCAACATATACTACTAATAAATGCTTCAAACGCCGCAGCAGTATCAGTGTATACTACTAATACATGCTTTAAACGGAGCAGCACTATGAGTGTATACTGCTGATATGTGCTTCAAACGGCGCAGCACTATCAGCGTATACCAATATATATTAAACACGACTTCCGGGAATTTTCCGCGATTCCCTGACAATGCTAAATCTATGGGAGAAAATCAGCATTTCCGCTTTTTTTTCCGGGGACCACTTTCATCCCTGCATACTTGTCATCACTATATTAGTGCAAAGATCAGTGGAATGAGGAAGACCGATTGTTCGCGATTAAACATCCTGTTTAATCAACGACTTACAAAAACCAAACAGAAACCTGAATGGGAGGTATCACATCACTGTGGCCGAATCTGTAGAGCGCGGGCCTCGTGTGTGGCAGATCGGGAGTTCGGTTCCCAGTCGAGTCAAACAAATGACTTGAAAGTTTATACTTGTTGCTTCATAGCCTGGCGCTTGGCATTAATAGGATAGGGCAAGGACTGATTGGCTTAATGTCAGATTAATGTGACTGAGTGGGATATCAGGTCATGGTGCCAGCAGACTGATTTCCCAGTGGGGCAGCACTATAAAGTCGCCAAGAGTGTGCACTGTCACAAGTCGGTACCCGTTCTGATATCATCATACATGTTGCCGGGAGGTGAAACTCCAACAACCAACCAACCTATCATGGTGCTGCTGGTATAACCCCCTCCCAGGCCGCTCTATAAAGCGAGTACCGTCATAATTTAGTGGCCCTCCTGATGCTGCTGGGGCATTATATACATAGCTGCCACTGGCCAGCGAGTCGATGACAAGGCGTGACTGGTATCGGCGTGCTGTGAGGGTGGCAGGTGGTGGGCGTGCTGACTGGTGCCTTTGAGTGCGTGGCGTGGATGGCGGGGTGTGCGTTTTTATTTGCCTCACGGCCTGCTTGTCTACGTCGAATACCGGGGGGTGGGGTGCCGGGGGGGGGGGGGGGGGGGGGGGGGGGAGGCGCAGGTCACCGGGATCTTTAATAGAGGGTCGCGCCACATTCATCGCGGGGCGGGGCGGGGCGGGGCGTGGCGGGGGCAGTGTCCCACGCTCCCAGCATATCGCCACCAGTGGAATTAGGCGGCAAGTTGGGGTTGCTAGTAATAGTTTTTTGTTGTTGGTATTTTCTTAAATCGTGATTCCTCCAAGTCACGTGGTTAGACACGGAGAGGCGGTGTGTGTGTGTGGGGGGGGGGGGTGCATTCGGGGGCTGCACCATGCCCGACTGCTGCCATAGGACGGGCGGGACGCAGTGTACCATAGTACTATGGTATCATGGTATCATGTCAGTGTGCGCACTTTGTTGCACCAGATGGTCGGCCAGCCAGACGTCGCCTTACTACACAATTGTCACCTTGTTGTTGATGATCGTCACGGCTATGTGTGTAGGTGGGTGATGGAGTGGGTGTATGTATGAGTGGGTGTCAGTCTATCAGTGTGTGTATGAGTGTGTCTGTGTGAGTGTCTGTATATCAGTGTTCGAGTGTGCGTGTGTTTTATCACCCTCAGTAATCTGGATCAGCTCGCTAGGTATATTTGTGATAAACACTATCCTCAATAACAAACAAACCCAGCACAAGCTAATGCTTTTGGTGGGGTGCAGGATCCCCAAATCGCCGAGCTGTGTGTCAATCAATCAATCAATCACTCACTCAATCAATTACTCACTCACTCACTCACTCGTCCACTCATTCATGCAACCACTCACGCAACCACTCACGCACATACATATGTATACACATACACACTCACTTACACAATGACAAACCGACCCCGTCAGGGAGTTTTCACCATTAGGGAGTTCTCACTGTCAGAGAGTTTTCACCGTCAGGGAGTTTTCACCGTCGGGGAGTTTTCACCGTCAGGGAGTTCTCACTGTCAGGGAGTTTTCACCGTCAGGGAGTTTTCACCATCAGGGAGTTTTCACTGTCAGGGAGTTCTCACATCCTACCTTCACACGTCTAGGTCACGCCCAGGCTCATCTCCGTCTATCTGCACCCGCCCTGTTGTTCCCAGTTATCGCTTGGGAAACACCCGTTCTCTTTGCCCTCCCCTCCCCTCCCCTCCCCTCCCCTCCGCTCCCCTCCCCTCCGCTCCCCTCCCCTCCCCTCCCCTCCTCTCCTCTCCTCTCCCCTCCTCTCCTCTCCTCTCCCTCCCTTCCCCTCCCCTTCCCCTCCCTCCCCTCCCCTCCCCTTCCCTTCCCTCCTCTCCCCTCCCCTCCCTCCCCTCCCCTCCCTCTCCTCCCCTCTTCCTCCTCCTCTCCTCGCCTCTCCTCCCCTCCCCCCCTCCCCTCCCTCCCCTCCTCCTCCCTCCCCTCCCTCCCCTCCCCTATCTCCCTCCCCTCTTTCCTCGCCCTCCCGTCACTTCCCTCCTACAAACAGAGAGTGTAAAGTGTGTGGTGAATGTCTGACTAAGATGAGGTGTGGCAGGGTGAATGTGGGCATGGTGGATGTAGTTACATTGGCGTGGACAAGCCGTGGAGGTATGCTAGCTGTAGTGCGCGTTTGATTGCGATGAGTTGAAGTGATGACGCGTGTCTGGATCCCCCTCCCTCTAGGGGGGGGGGGGTGTCTGGGAAGCCAGGCACCCATGGATCCCACAGCGGCATCAGTCATGTAATGAGGCTGCATATTTATATCTGGTGAGCTGCTCTGTGATAGGTTGATTGACGGCGCGATGATACATATGTGAATTAGAGTCCGTGACAGCGCTGATGATGGAATACTATCAGGCACTCAACTAGAACTCAGCATTGCCTTCACACTGAGTTAGAAATAAATTAACTCTGACCTGTGTAAATAAATATATAGGTGCACACATATGCATGCGTACACACATAAGTACATGCATACACACATTCATGCATACATGTATACATACATACATACATACATGCATACATACGTATCAACATACATACATACATACATACATACATACATACATACATACATACATACATACATACATACATACATACATACATACATACATACATACACATAAACTTTACTGTCTTTTGACACATGATAGTTGCTAGTAAAATAGGCGGGAATTTATGCTGGGTTCTTAGCTATGAATACCCAACCAACCAACCAATTGACTTATTCCTTCTGTACAGCAACAAACGTGTGACTCTAAGTTGGATATGTAACACATAGGATATATAGTTTTGCACATGTCGTGGTTTCATCGCATTATGATGTAACTATGATGGTAGACCATAACATAGGCAGTCGTTAGCCATGTGGTGCTTGAACCTGCACAAACATTGCATGGCAGTGTCCTGGTGACGGTCACTATGGCACACATTGCAGTGTGTGTAGGGATGGGGGAGGTTGTAAGGGGGGGGGGGGGTCTTAGGTCCGGGTTTAAAGGTCACAGCTCACGTGCAACCAGGAAGTAGGCCAGGTTGCATATGCTTACATAAAATACAAATTGATTAATAATGGTTACTGCCGCTACTTGTTTTTGCCTTTATTAATACCAGACTGGGTCACGTGGTGCTGGCGCCTGGATGGCGAGGTGCTTTGGTTCTCGATGGCTTCGTGAACAACTTCAAAGTAGGGCTCACTGACAGTGGCCGTGTTAAGTTGTATTCACTCCAAAGTAGGGCTCACTGACAGTGGCCATGTTAAGTTGTATTCACTCCAAAGTGGGGCTCACTGACAGTGGCCATGTTAAGTTGTATTCCCTCCAAAGTAGGGCTCACTGACAGTGGCCATGTTAAGTTGTATTCACTCCAAAGTGGGGCTCACTGACAGTGGCCGTGTTAAGTTGTATTCACTCCAATGTGGGCCATGCCACTCTAGTCTAATGTGGGGCTCATTCATGGTGGCAATGTTCCGGTGTATTCAGTCCAGTAGGGCTAATTCACAATGGCCACGTCATCCAAAGTGAGGCCCATTCAGTGACCATGTCACTCTAAATTAATGTGGGGCTCATTCACGGTGGCAATGTTCCGGTGTATTCAGTCCAGTAGGGCTCATTCACAATGGCCACGTCATCCAAAGTGAGGCCCATTCAGTGACCATGTCACTCTAAATTAATGTGGGGCTCATTCACGGTGGCAATGTTCCGGTGTATTCAGTCCAAAGTCGATTTAATAGAACCTATTATTGCTGGAGTCTGTGGTGTCCTAAATTCAGCATGCACACCAAAATTAATTTGGAGTTTCCACTAATAATATCAGGTAATCATTTCTAAACCTCAAACTAATGTAAGGTACATTGTAAGAAGTAACTTAACGTATTTTCCACAAATAATAGCAGATACTCAAAAGCAGCGGATTACAACTTTAAAGCTGCATAATCCGATGAAGCAGCAATTTTTCGAAACCAAAATAATTATTTAGATTTGATTATACATATCTAACTTAGATACTGATGCACTTATTAAGGATTTGTTTCTGCATAGAAGGCAATACTGAGTCAATTTAACAGAACCTGTTACTGCAGAAGTCTATGGTGTCAGAGTTTTGGCAAGCTTGCTAAAACTAATTTTCCATGTTTGCACTCAACATATCTCAAAAGTTTACCATTTAAAATAAAAGTAACTTTGAACTAATGTAAAGTAGATACTAGTGATCGATCTAATATAATTATCTCAGAAAAAATACAGAAATTCAAAACCATCGGACTATGCAACTTTACGTGACCCACATATACTATGATATAGGGCCAATGTAGGCGCCTAGTGAGTAGCTCAAAGTGACCTCATTCGCGGAGCCCATGTAGGAAGTAGTGTCTGAGGCGGATGAGTGTGTTGGAGGGAGGGAGTGAATGTGTGCGCGTGTAGGGAGGTGTATGTCTAGGGGAGGTTAACGGGCGCCGTGGCCGAATCGGTAGAGCGTAGGCCTCAATTCCCGGTCGAGTCAAACCAATGAGTTTACATTATAAAATTGATACTTGTCGCTTCCTAGCTTTACACTTGGCATTAAAAGGATAGGGCAAGGACTGGTTAACTCAGTTTTGGGGTAATGTAGGATATTGAGTCATGCTACTGGTGACATGATTTCCTAGTGGGGCAGAACTATAAAGTCACCATGAGTGCACACTGTCATACGTCCGTACCCATGCTGCTATGACTTTAGATGTTGCCAGGACACAAAACTCCAACAACCAACCAACCTATGAGAAGTTAGTGTGTGTGGGAACTGAGTGTATGTGTATGTGTGTGTGTGTGTGTGTGTGTGTGGTGCATGTGTAAGTAGATATGTATGTGTGTTTGTTTGTGTGTGTGTATGTGTATGTGGGAGGTCAGTTTATGGGAAGTGACTGTGGAGGTGCGTGTGTCAGTAGATATGTGTGTGTGTGTGTCTGTGTCTGTGTCTGTGTCTGTGTCTGTGTCTGTGTCTGTGAGATAGGGACCCTGTTGTCAGGTGAGTAGTGTTTGGGCTTGTGATGAGTTGCTCTTTTACTCGTGGTGGGTGCTACAGTGGGTGGTGGTTGCCCAGAGTGAGTGACAGCGGGGTGGGTAAGACGTGGCCGAGGTGTCAACTCTGTTGTAAAGCGCCTGAGGAGGCATGAGGGGGGCTCCGGAATGGGCGGCATAGTCGATCCAGGTACATTGGCGCGGGCAGATGGAAGTGTGGTAGCTGTGGCTTGCGTGTGATCGTGATAGAAGCGGATGAGAGGTGTTGCACTGGACCCCCTCAGGGGTTCGGGCTAGACAGGCGCTGAAGGATGCTGGCCCGGCACCAGTTATGCGATGCGGGCGCGTATTTATATCCAGTGAGGTGCTGTGGGATTGGCTGAGAACTGCCAGATAACACCCATTCATTTACCGCCAGCATATCGGGTTGTTTATGTTTTTGTCTGTAAGTTTATACGGGTTAGTTGCTGGAAATATTTTTCTGTAGATATTATACATGGCAACATTATGCAAGAAATGATTTATGATATTGAATGTGGTGCTATCGGTGTTCGGTTATAGTACTGGGGTTGCAATGATTAACTAGGTGTAGTAGTTAATGCCGGTACGGTTATAGTACTGGGGTTGCAATGATTAACTAGGTGTAGTAGTTAATGCCGGTACGGTTATAGTACTGGGGTTGCAATGATTAACTAGGTGTAGTAGTTAATGCCGGTACTTACATAAAGCGGCATATTCGGTGAAAGCGTTGCCATGACAATGACATGCTACAGTTACCTATTATCAGTTACTTCCTCATGACATTCTATATAGTTACCTCTCCTCACTGACATAACATTTTATACAGTTACCTCTCACTATCAGTTACCCCCTCACTGACATGTTTTATAGTTACTTCTCACTGACCTATTATCAGTTACTTCTCAATGACATCCTATACATTTACCTCTCATTATCAATTACCTCTCACTGACATGTTTTGTGCAGTGACCTCTCATTATGAGCTCCCTCTCATTGATAGGACATTCTATGTACTTACCTCTTATTGCTCACACCTCCTTCAGACCGCACTCTACTCCGGTCTTACATCTCTAATAGTAATACTAATAGTTCATATTGCTTGTGGCTTCATGGCAGAGCGGCGCTTTCTGGCGACTTTATTTTAAAATTTACCCCCCCCCCCCGCCCACGGAAGCTGTTTTAAAAGCGGGCTGTTTTTGAGTCTGGGGCAGATGTTAGACGTCGTGCCGAATGGTGGCCACAAAGCCTCTGCACCCAAATCTGACACCCTGCTAAAAACGCACCCGCGCATTTAATCTGGTGTGCTGCCTGCTCAGTCCGTGGTGGCAGACCCCGCCCCTTCTCCCCTCCCCGCTCCCATGGGCGGTGCTAGGTGGCCGGGCTGGTGGACCAATGTGTACCAGTCGTAGCAAGACCCACTAAACCCTCCCCGCCTTCCCCAACTCTCCCCCCCCCCCCCCCCCCACCTTCCCCAACTCTTCCCCCGCTTTCCCCAACTCTCCCCCCAACTCTCCCCCCGCCTTCCCCAACTCTCCCCCCGCCTTCCCCAACTCTCCCCTGCCTTCCCCAACTCTCCCCTGCCTTCCCCAACTCTCCACACCCCCACCTTCCCCAACTCTCCTCCCGCCTTCCCCAACTCTCCCCCTGCCTTCCCCAACTCTCCCCCCGACTTCCCCCTTGACTCCCCCCGCCTTCCCCGACTCCCCCCGCCTCCCCACTCCCTCCGCTTCCCCCTCCCCCCCCTTCCCCGACTCCCCCTGCCTTCCCCCTCCCCCCCCCCCCCCCCCCACCACCCCCCCACCTCCCACTCTCCAGCCTCCCCAACTTCTGTCCCGCTTCCGCAACTCTCCCCTTGCCTTCCCCAACTCTTCCCTGTGCCTTCCCCAACTCTTCCCCTCCTGCCTTCCCCAACTCTCACCCCGCCTTCCCCGGCTCTTCCCCGACTATCCCCCCGCCTCTCCGACTCACCCCCGCCTTCCCCAACTCTTCCCTGCCTTCCCCAACTCTCCTCCTGTGTTCCCAAACTCTTCCCCCGCCTTGCTCAACGCTCCCCCCCCCCCCCCCCGCCTTCCCCAACTCCCCCCGTGCTCCCTTCGCCTCCCCAATTCTCCCCAGTTCAACTCGTTCCCTCGCCTTCCCAAACTCTACCCCTACCTTCCCGAACTCTCCCCCGCCCTCCCCCAACTCCCCCACCCTCCACAACTCTCCCCGGCCCTCCCATCTCAACTCTTCCCCGCCCCTCCCCAACTCTCCCCCGCCCTCCCCAACTCTCTCCCCGCCCTCCCCAACCCTCCCCGCCCTCCCCAACCTCCCCCCCCCCCGCCCTCCCCACTTTCCCCCGCCCTCCCCAACTCTCCCCAGCCCTCTCCCCAACTCTCCCCGCCCTCCCCAACTCTCCCCCCGTCTTCCCAACTCTCCCCCCCCCCTCCCCAACTCCCGACCTCTCCCCCGCCCTCCCCAACTGTGAGTGCAGTTTGATCAAAGATCTTACAAGAAACCACCACTTCATGACGGCTCCCAACACACGTTCGGTTTATATACAAGCGGCCGTCTGTTGAATCCTACAGTGGCACGGAGTCCCGGCGACCATCCTATTCCATGCACGGAGCCTTCTCCTGTGACCTCGTTTAGCGACTTGTTAGTAGCACGGGTCCGCACGACGCTACGCACAGTCGGCGGAACGCCACTAGTGTCACCGACCCGCGCACTAACAAAAAGCAGACTTCTTTTTATTTAGAGCTAGGCTCCCCACAATGAACCAAACAATAACACCGCACTTGGGAGCTGCCCGAGGGGGCGGGAAGGGTGTCCGAGGGGGCGGGCGGGGGAGGGTGAAGGCGTGTGGGTGTGTGTGAAGCGTGAAGGTGTGACGGTCTGTGCACACAGTGCATCCCCGGTCTGATTGTAGTGTGCTGATGACATGCTGAACTCGTCCGTATCGTCTGTCACCCCCCCCCCCTCCCACGCACACAAAGCATTCAAACTGTAGAACCACCAGAGTCCGCGAGGTGGCGTCGCGAATGCCGGTAAGTGTCGCTAAGTTGGTTGGTTGGTTGTTGGAGCTTTACGTCCTGGCAACATCTAAGGTCATATGACGGGTACTGACTTGCGACAGTACATACTCATAGTGAATTTATAGTGCTGCCCTAGTGGGAGATCAGGCCGCCTGCACCATAACCTGCTATCCTACTCAGTCACATTATCCTGACACTGAGCTAACTAGTCCTTTCCGTATCCTAGTAATGCTGAGCGCCAGGCTAGGTAATGACAACTATCAATTTTGTACGTCAATGGTTTGACTCGGCCTGGATTCAAGCTCCCTACTTTCTGCATGGCAAGCCTCTAATCATACCTTGTCCAATGCCTGTCACAAGTTGCCTGGAAGTTCGGCTCCTTGTAGCTCATTAAAGGTGCATAATCCAAGAAGCATCCTACATGTCCAATGCCAATGGCGCGCTTATTAAACATTTGTTGCAGTTTGGTATTCCTGGATTATGCCACTATTCCTTAAAACCGATCAACATAGCCCTTGTGCTGAAGTTTGGTGTGCACACTGTTGTTTTCACATCAAATATCTGGCCACACTGTGTAAAAGTGATGGTTAAATGACAATAGATAGAATACAAGTTAAACTCTTCTCGCAGTGAATATGTCCTTTGTTGTCGACATGGCGTAAAGCAACCACAAATCAATCAATCTGCGCAATTAAGAAGCTACTTCAAATTAAGCATGATGCCGACCAACTTGATATATTTCTCTGTATCAATATGCCGGAAACTGCAAACTGTGATTATGCTGACTGAGGTGGGAAGGTTGGGTGTTCTACCGGCACATTGCCATGTCAGTACCAACACATTGCCGTGTCACTACTGGCACATTGTCATGTCACCCCTGGAAGCCTCAAGAGTCTTGCGACCGGCACATTGTCATATCATCCCAGCAGCCTGAAGTGTCTGCTACCGGAATATTTCTGTGTCACTACCAGCACATTGCCATATCATCCCCGCAGCCTGAAGCGTCTGCTACCGGCACATTGCCGTGTCACCCCGGGCAGCCTGAGGCGCCTCTGTCTGCTATCGGCACATTGCCATGTCACCCTGGCCACCTGAAGCGCCTCTGTGCTACTGGCACATTCCTGTGTCACCCCGGGTAGCCTGAAGCGCCTCTCTCTGCTACTGGCACATTGCCATGTCACCCTGTCAGCCTGAAGCGCCTCTGTCTGTTACCGGCACATTGCCATGACACCCTGGGTAGCCTGAAGCGCCTCTGTCTGCTACCGGCACATTGCCATGACACCCTGGGTAGCCTGAAGCGCCTCTGTCTCTTACTGGCACATTCCCATGTCACCCTGGCAGCCTGAAGCGCCCCCTTCTGCTACTGGCACATTGCCATGACACCCTGGGTAGCCTGAAGCGCCTCTGTCTGCTACTGGCACATTGCCATGTCACCCTGGCAGCCTGAAGCGCCTCTGTCTGCTACTGGCACATTGCCATGTCACCCTGGGTAGCCTGAAGCGCCTCTGTCTGCTACTGGCACATTGCCATGACACCCTGGCAGCCTGAAGCGCCTGTGTGCTACTGGCACATTCCTGTGTCACCCTGGGTAGCCTGAAGCGCCTCTGTCTGCTACCGGCACATTGCCATGACACCCTGGGTAGCCTGAAGCGCCTCTGTGTGCTACTGGCACATTCCTGTGTCACCCCGGTTATCCTGAAGCGCCTCTGTCTGCTAATGGCACATTGCCAGGTCACCCCTGGCCGCCTGAAGCGCACTGGCACATTGCACCTCTGTCTGCCCAGGCCTGGGCCCGTATGCAGGAGTCAGTGTTAGCGTGGTTTGGTGTTAGAGCCTATTACCGGTTAGCTATCGCCGACGACGCGAACTGTGTCAAGTCGTATGCAGGAGCGCGTAACACTTTTTTGTGTGTTTTTTTGTTTGGGTTTGTTTGTGTTTTGGTTTTGGGTTTTGTTTGTGTGTTTTTTTTTGGGTTTTGGTGGTGGGGTTTTGTTTTTGTGGGTGTGTTGGGGGTGGGGGGTTGTTTTTTTTGTGTTGTTTTTTTGGTGGGGTTTTTGTTGGTTGGTTGTTTTTTGGTTGTTTGTTTGGTTGTGTTTGGGTTTGTTAATATTTTTTAGGGGTAACGTAACACCGGTTAAGCATTTGGTGTTAGGCCTAACACTGAGTCGTGCATACCATTTTTCGCCGCTAAACCAGAAATCCTGCCAAACACCGTTTTTCCTCGCTAACACTGACTCATGCATACGGCCCCTGGAGGGTAACCCGACACGCTGTGAGTGCTGAGTGTGTTAGTACTGGTGTCTGTATGCTTCCCGCCTTCACTTACACAGAATGCAAAAACAGCGCCCCCCCAAAAAAAAACACCCAGATACCTACCCCACTTCCAACCCGGCAGTAAGCAAAATGCAGCTGAAAAACAAAAAAAATCCCAAATAAAACCCCCCAGAAAATTACATTGCACCTGGAGTATAGTGTAGTGGTGCACATGTGGGACGGTTGCTGCACAAGTTGGTGCACATGTGGGACGGTTGTTGCACACTTGTGGGACGGTTGCTGGACACTTGGGATTGTTGATGCATAGGACACGCATGGTGAGGACATGTACCGTGGTGCATGGTCAGGCACTAAACAGTGTGCAGTGGTGCATTGGGCAGTGGTGCATGGTCAGCGATGCATGGTCAGGACACCTATAGTGGGCAGGAGTGCATGGACCATGGTGCATGGGCAGGTATGTGCGGGTAGTTTGGTTCAATCGGGGAGACTAGGTGGTTCAAACACTAGGACGCCCACCCCGGAATGGCAGAAGTGTAATGCCATGTACACACATAGCATATAGGATTCGCGCATAGGACTCCCGATCAGCTTAAAACTGAAGTCGGGCCGATTCATTTTTCGAATCGGGAATCGCAATCGTAGTGCTAGCGCACACCTGCCGTTTTAGCCCTAAAAATGAGTTTTAGTCGTGAATCGCAATCGTGAGGTGTGCTAGGGGAGTGCACACCTCACCATTTTGGGGCAGTTTTAGGTCGTATACGCTAGGTGGGTGCGGGGAAAACGATCGTATACGCTAGGTGTGTACCGGGCAAAGGATAGTGGAAGAGACTCCCGATGACGTACTGAGGTGTTGGTGAACCGGCCGCGTGTCATGTAAGCGCTATCTGTGTATTTGTAACGGTTAGCAGGTCGTGGTGTGTGTGTGTGTGTGGGGCGGGGTGGTCTGCGCTCACCTCAACCAGGAGAAATGTAGTCGGCAAGATACAGCTGGAGTTAGCCCTTCCTCTCAGCCGGCGGCAGGGGGGAGTGGGGGAGGGGGTGGTGTGACGCTGTCCAGGTGAGGTGCAGATACGGTATCACAACACTGAGGAACACGTGACTGCTGTCAGATTGCGGTTCTTTGCGCCTCTCTGTGAGAGGCCGCTGGTCGGGGCTGGCCGCCTCCGGCAGGTTTCTGTCTGCCCTGTGCTGCTGCTCACTGATCGGGGCTCTTTCTCGCGGCCCTATGCTGCTCCCTGCTCCGTGGTCGGGGCTGTTTTTGGCGGCCCTGTGCTGCTCCCTGGCTGGGGCAGTTTCTCGTGGCCCTGAGCTGCTCCCTGGCCGGGGCTGTTTCTGGCGGCCCTATGTTGCTCCCTGGTCAGGGCTATTTCTGGTGGCCATGTGCTGCTCCCTGCTCCCTGCTCCCTGGTCGGGGCAGGTTTCTAGTACCAGCCAACAGCTATCTATCTCTTGAACTGGTTACTGA
The DNA here is from genome assembly GCA_030323885.1 of Branchipolynoe longqiensis. Lineage (NCBI taxonomy): Eukaryota > Metazoa > Annelida > Polychaeta > Phyllodocida > Polynoidae > Branchipolynoe > Branchipolynoe longqiensis. Next base: position 4,188,732 of record CM059187.1, on the reverse strand, counting down.
CAAACGGCCATTGACAAGCCTAGCGAGCCTCCTTATCTGAAGGTGATAAGGAGCGAGTTAACCGGAGGAGGCCCACACTGAGGGCGGCCACAACGAGGGGCGGTACCGTCCAGCAGGTCACTCGCTCGCTCGCTCACTTGCTCGCTCGCTCACTCACTCGCTCGCTCGATCGATCACTCACTCACTCACTCACTCACTCACTCACTCACTCACTCTCCCACTCACTCTCCCACTCACTCTCCCACTCACTGTCCCACTCACTCTCCCACTGTCCCACTCACTCTCCCACTGTCCCACTCACTCTCCCACTCACTCTCCCACTCACTCTCCCACTGTCCCACTCACTCTCCCACTGTCCCCCTCAGACCCTTGCCTCCATTGGTGGCCGCTGCCCCTACCTGTGCTCCTCGTTTTGGTGCCGAGTTCAGGTTACTCCGGTGGGGGCAGCACAACACATTTCGGCCGGTCTTGTCCACACATGTGACCCCCCCCCCTCATTTACAACTTACTAACACTTCGTCGAGTCGTCCTACAAATGACCGGCCTGACGCGAATTCAGAGTGAGTTTTAGAAAGTGTATGTGGGGGGGAAGCTTTAGCTATTTTATTTGTGGTCCAGTTGTGCACTAATTAACATTTTGAATATAATTTGTGTATAAGTGTTAATAATTCTTGCCAAATTTGGCGTCAAATGGACGGGGTATGGGTGAAGTGTGCAGCCGGTGAGACGCGTTGGTACGTCTGGGGTACCTGGATCAGAACGAGGGCATCTCGAGAACTGGTAAAGGGAAAAGTGGCGGATTCACTGATTAAATACGAATTAGACTCGTAGGTGGCTCTCTGACCAGATGCGATGGCCGAATGAGTTGAGCGTCTGTCTCCGTTCGAACCCTGGTCGAGTCAAACCAATAACTTACAAATTGATACTTGTCGCTTCCTAGCCTGGCACTCAGCATTATCACTGGTTGGCTCCGTGTCAGGATAATGTAACTGTATCAGGTCATGGTGCTGGTCAACTAATGCAGGTGGCTCTAGATGTGATGGTGTGCTCACACTGCTGCTAGCTGTCTTGTCTAGGGGTGCTACACTCGCAGTTATACCCTGGCACTCTGCTTTGGTACTAGTAGTAGTACTGGTAACTGAGTGACCATTTTAGGATTCCTGATAACCGCTGCACTGTATCACCTATTGTTGCCTGTGTCTTCTGACAAATTTTACCTGTCTTTTAACGCATTGATTTTTGGGGAACCCAAAGTGACAAGCTTCTATAGCAACCCATTATTAAATTGCCTCAGTATTCCCTTCTGCGTTGCGAAAAATGCTTAATAAGTGCACCAGTATCTAAGTTAGAAAAAATGTGCAATTAAATCTAGATAATTGTTTTGGTTTTGAAAATTTGACTATGCAGCTTTAAATACCTGTTCCCTCTGTGTGTGGTGGGCCTTAGTTAATATTCACCGACCTTTGAAGTGATCCCACCCACTCACGGAGCTGTATGCCTCCATGTATACATGTAAAGTCACGCCTTTCAATAAACAAACAACTAATTATGACTGGGGGGGATGATGGCATTAGTTCCATTCAACGGAGCAGAAAGCATTCTGGTATCAAAGTAACATATGCGCACTGATGTACATCATGTGTACGTGTTAATAAGCGTGACCATAATCCGAACTACCCCAGAGATCTACATGGACAAGTACCGTATATACTCGAAAATAAGTCGAGGAAATTTACCACACACAAAAGTCTGAGGTCATCTTATACTCGCGATACCCCCTGTGGGAGCATGTATGTCACACGGGATGGCATCTTGTGGCTAAATAAGTTTGGCTCAGTCAGTGATGATGACCACGAGGACATTGGCATTGACGCTGGTGATGAATATTACAGTGATGCTCTTAGTCATGAGCAGGTACTGCATTTACTGGAGGAATCTGATGATGAGTCTGTTGAATATTTGTGCATGTGTATGAATGAAGTTTAATTTGTCAGTAAATAAAATGAAGCTCGACCTATAGTCGGGTTAGGCCTGATTCCAGATATTTCCTTAAAAAATACCCATCGAAGTCAACTTATATTTGCGTATATATACCGTATGTCATAACAGCAACTACTAGATAATAATATTACCCTCAAGGGAAATTAATTTGCAAATAAAATTGAATCGAAATTGGAACTACTTTATTTAGGATTCTAACCATTAGCCTGTCTAGGCCACTAATCCCAAGTGGAATATGGTACGATTCACCCAATATGTCACAATTCGCTTGAGAAACGTTACACTTTCCCATTTTCAAATGTTGGCAGTTGAGTCAAACCAAAGACTGACAAATCGCCACTTGCCACTACCTTGCCTGATGCTTGGCATTACTTAGAATAACAGAAAGTGTGATTTACTTAAAGTTACTTAATCCAAAGCTTTAGAGTTCATGCCATTATCTCCTAATAAATGTATTGGGTTGGTCATTATAATCTAGTGTAAAAGGTATCAGATAGTGTAAAATGGTCCAAGTCTGCGGCGTGTTTACACAGAGCCGGGCGGGCAGATAGATGGGTGGCAGCCTACAGTGTCAGCATATGTGGAGTGGGAGGCACGACGGGGGCGGCTCGCCCCACTCTGCACTAAGGTGGCTGGGTCTGCTCAGCCTCACAGCTGCTAACACTAGTAACAGACCCATCCTTTCTATACACGTTCATCTCCTGCCTCTTTGCTCCTCACTTCCCACCCATCACTCCCCCCCCCCCTACTCCCCCCCCCCCATACTCCCCACCCTAGTCCCCACCCATCATCCCCCACTCCCCCCCCACTCACTATTCCCCCCTCCCCACCCCCTACGCCCTACTCCCCACTCCCTACGCCCCACTCGATACTCCCTACTCCCTACTCCCTACTCCCCACTCCATACTCCGCACTCCCTACTCCCTACTCCCTACTCCCCACTCCCTACTCCCTCCTCCCCATCCCCACTCCCCCCCCCCTTACCCCCACCCACACACACACAAAGTATTTCACCCGCAATCACCCCTCCACCTCTGCAGAGCTGCTACCGTCCAATCACCCCCCACCCTTTCCCCCAGATCAACTCACTTATAATGTAATGTACCCACTCACCCCAGAGTACCATCCCCCCCTGCCCCACCCCCACCCACAGAGCAGATCCTCCTGAATCTCTCCCGCGCAGCCCGCTTCAATCTTTTGTCCACATGTATATTACACCCTACACACACAAAGCTCACTCCCAAAGTTCTAGAGACACTCTCAGTGTGCAGTGTATCCTATTCCCCAATCCCCTACCCTTATGGAGCAGCCCCCCCATAGAGCAACCTCCTTTAGTAATAGTAGAGTGACTTACACCAGGAACACTCATAGAGCAGCTCTCCCTCATAGAGCAGCTCCCTCGCCTCTTAGAGCAGCTCTCCCTCAATAGAGCAGCTCTCCCTCATAGAGCAGCTCTCCCTCATAGAGCAGATCTCCTCATAGAGCAGCTCTCCCTCATAGAGCAGCTCTCCCTCATCGAGCAGCTCTCGCTCATCCAGCAATTCCTACCCTATAGAGCCGCCACCCTCTCTGATAGAGCAGCTCCCTCCCCTGATAGAGCAGATCCCTCTCCCGATAGAGCAGCTCCCTCTCCCGATAGAGCAGCCCCCTCTCCTGATAGAGCAGCTCCCTCTCCTGATAGAGCAGCTCCCTCTCCTGATAGAGCAGCTCCCTCCCCTCATAGAGCAGCTCTCCGACATAGATCAGCTCCCCCTATCTGTGCTGGCGCGCAGAGCATCCCCCCCCCACACACACACACACACTCACACACACTGTTTACAGTATTTATCCGATACTGTCAATGGCTGGGCGGTTACTCCCGTATTCCGGGCAGGTTCCGGTGCTGGTCGGGTCCCGGGCGAGTGGCGGCCGTTGAGGTTTATTCCCCTGGCGGCCCGGCGGGTTAGGAACAAGCACCTTGTACTAAGGTGTAGCGGTAATGGGTATTGATTACGTCCGGGTTTGGGTTGCCACCTAGGTAGTACACACGTTTGTGCAAGACTCCTCAACCCCGCCCCCCCCCCCCCTCGCATCACCCATTCGGGTAGCTTCACACTGGGTGTTCAGGTGGTGTTCATGGGGCGGGGCGGGGCGGCTGGTTGGCGGGTGATGGATGGCCTACTGCCGACCCGCCACGTGCCGGGCGGGTCGGCGTGCCGCGCCGATTTCTGCCGATCATTGCCGATCACTACCGATCCAAACAGGGGTTAAATGCGCACAGTTGTCGGGGTCGTCTCAACCCGGGGCGGGCGCCTTCATCAAGCAGCTTGCCACCGGCCTGCCACCGGCCTGCCACCGGCCTGCCGACCCGGCTCAACCTCTCTTTGAGTGCCGGCTTGTGGCGTGTTTACACTTACCGGCTCGACGAGCGTCCGTCCCTCAAAAACCACATCATCAAATCTCACCCCTCACCCCCCCGTCCCCCCCCCCCCCCCCCACCCCCCCCCCCCCCCCCCCCAAACACCACACAGTCCCCTCAACACAAGCCTCAGACCGATGCCCTTGGGTCTTCAAGACACTCGACTTTGGTTTTGGTTTTTGGTTTTGGCAAAACTCCAAAGGGTGTCGTAGTTTGGTGAGCGTGGGTGTAGGTCATTATATATTTGGTGTGCCCCATGAGGGTGTGTGACTCGGCACGCTGACGTGACGGAATGTGCAGAATTGAGCATTCATTTCCAGGCTGCATGAATATGTCAAGCAGTATGATTGCATCCCGCTAATTCTCTAACTGCCTACTTCATAACGCTATTACAACGCATTCTCAAACTGCCTGCTTCAAATCACTTGTATATATTCTCAAACTGCCTACTTCATAACGCTATTACAAAGCATTCTCAAACTGCCCGCTTCAAAACACTGGTATGTATTCTCAAACTGCCTACTTCATAACGCTATTACAATGCATTCTCAAACTGCCTGCTTCAAAACACTGGTACTTAGTCTCAAACTGCCTACTTCATAGTGCTATTACAATGATTTTTCAAACTGCCTGCCTCAAATCACTGGTACATATTCTTCAACTGCCTACTTCATAACGCTATTACAACACATTTTCCAACTGCCTTCTTCAAATCACTGGTACTTAGTCTCAAACTGCCTACTTCATAACGCTATTACAACGTATTCTCAAACTGCCCGCTTCAAAACACTGGTACAAACTATTCTCAAACTCTCATTCCATTACAAGGTTGGGTTGAGAGCTGCCTGCCTTGTGAGACCCCCCCCCCCCCCCCCATCCCCTGCCTGAGGTGCCCGTGTTTACTCCCATTGGTTGAGAGCTGCTTGTGACCTGCGGCTGGTGGTGGCCCCTGGTCGTGCCGTGATACCCGGCCATTAGCCCGGTGCTGTGCCGGGGGGATGTAGCCGAGATAACCGCGCCCTGCGCCGTGTCAATCTGCCCGGGCGGGCTGGTCGTAATGTGTGTAAAGCTATTTTTAAGTATTTTGTTTCATGGGTAACCTCAGTTTGTATCGTCTGTGCAGACTCGGCCATGGCTGTTTGCCTGGCTGAAGGGTAGTATTTCTCTGCAATAAATTATTCTACCCTCCACCCACAAATACACATACACACACACTTTCATACACACACAGATACACACATACACACATACATACACATACATACACATACACACACCAACACACACACATACACATACACACACGCACACACACGCACCCACACACGCACCCACACACGCACCCACGCACGCACGCGCACACACACGCACACACACGCACGCACGCACGCACGCACACACACACACACACACACACACACACACACCACACACACACACACACACACACACACACACACACACACACACACAGGCTCTCTCAGTGAGAACACTGACGACCCCATTTCTCAGCGAAATCGCTGATTTCAGCAAAAACTGAGTTTCCAAATCTGCGTGGAAGGGATGCTGTCCGAAAAAACTTTTACTTTTAATTATTTGTCTTAAACCAGTTGGAATTTGAAGACCAACATATGTCCAAGGAGGTGCCAGATCGCACCATTTTAATTACAGGTTAAACAAAATTTACGTATGGGGGCATTCCACTGGACCCCCCTAGTTTTTCAGCAAGTTTTGTTATATTTTTGTCACTGAAGCCCCTGATGAGGTCGTGCCGAGCCAAAACAATATTTTATACTTGTCTCTACCTACATGGCATTTGGCATTACTAGAACACGGTAACGGCTTGCGTGCTTAATGTCAGGGTAATGTGATGGAATGGGTTAGTAGGTCATACATAATATAATGTTGATGACACAGTCTCCAAGTGGGGCAGTACTATACAGTCACTATAAATGCACATTGCCACAAGTTGGAACCCGCCCTGATGTGACTTTGAATAATGTTCGGATGTAAAACCAACAAACAGAAACAAACAAATTGGGTGCTGTGTGGCACGTGCAGTTTGCTAGGCCTGGACGAGAAGGGCTATGTATTCTGCACCGTCCTGCGGTACAGTGCCTGTGAGTAGATGATGCTGGTGTGCAGCCAGCAGGGCTCCAGCCTCTCTGTGGGCAGAACGGTGAGAAGCTTGATGCTGAGGGTGAGCTGGGTTTGCTAATGGTGGAGATTCTTACTGATAGCTGTATGTACTGCTGGCCATATGAGCACTATGCCTGCCATACAGCCATACAGCCGCACCTCTAACCATAGAATGACTGTAGTTCCATCAAGATACTGAGTGCATAAGCACACGATGACCGCATACCAACAGCCATGCAATGACTACGTGCCAAAAGCCATAAAATGATTCCTACGTATCAACAGCTGCACAATGATCCCTATGTACCAACAGCCGCACAATGATTCGTGTGTACCAACAGTCATACAATGATCCCTGCGCACCAACATCCGTACAATACCTCTGTGTACCAGCAGCTGTACAATGACCTCTTCGTACCAACAGCTGTACAGTGATCCCTGCGTACCAACAGCCGTACAATGATCCCTATGTACCAACAGCCGTACAATGATCCCTACGTACCAACAGCGGTACAATGATCCCTACATACCAACAGCTGTACAATGATCCCTGCGTACCAACAGGCAATGACGCATACAACTTTGTAACAGTTCTGTCATTCATGTAGTGATTATAGCTTTTCACCCGTGCCTTGAGCATGTTCTGCTAGCCATACCCCTCACCACATGACTGCGGCCATGCAACCGAATACGTGGGTAGCATGCCAGTCGCCGAGTCTCATGACCCTGTCTGACCATGGTCATGTGAAGGCATGTGAGTAGCATGTGATGAAG